>JBBGZY010000305.1:7160000-7750000 GCA_037952925.1 Lithobates clamitans | reverse complement strand
GCTGTGGTACTACAAACAACTCCGTTTTCTTGATGACCAGAATGAAGCCAGGGCATCACTTTCAACCCTTCCCTCCACCCTTCCCTCCACCCTTCCCTCCACCCCAGCAGAGGCTGATGAGGAGCAAGCTGGGTCTTCCATCCTGGATGAACCGGATATGACCATCTGGAGTCAGGTAAATTATTTTAACAAAGATTTACTGTACTAATATTAATGATGTTAACTGGATGTTATAATTGTCTCAAATAATTTAGCACTCCAAATTGTGTATACATATCAAATGATAGTAGTGACTAAATATGTTTGGCACCTGCTTGAAATAATTAGGGTGTCTGATTAGACTCTTTTATTAAAGAGATGTATTCACATTGAATTTGCTAGTCATGAGAAGCAAACTGTGTGTCATTGATGAACCCAAAAAAAGAAACTAAAACTATTGTCCTTTTTTTATACACAGGATGAGTCCATCCAGGAGGAATGTGGGGAAAGTGGCAGGCAGGAGGAGACCGGGCCCATGGACAGCCTGGAGGAGGCCGGATTCACCATCATCCTGGAGGAGGCTGGGCCCAGTGTCAGGCAGGAGGTGGCTGCTCCCAGTGAGGTGGCTGGGCCAAGTGAGGTGGCTGGGCCAAGTGAGGTGGCTGGGCCAAGTGAGGTGGCTGGGCCCAGTAGGAGCCTCACCCAATCCCAAGTGCCTCCCCTCCACCTTCCCAAAAAAAGGGCCAGGAAGGGGATGGTCACACAGGACGCGTCCCTGCGCCTCATGCAACAGGCCACCCGTTTTTTAACAAGCCCCCCCGAAGCGGAAGAAGCCTATGGCTGCTACTTAGCCAGCAGGCTTCTTCAGATGGATTGGGAGCAGCGCCTCATTTGTGAGCGCCTATTTGGGGAAACAATCCATAAGGGGCTGCAGGGCACGCTAACCAAAAACACCCAACTACATGAGGCAGCCCCCCCCCCTCCTCCTCCTCCTCCTCCTCCTCCTCCTCCTCCTCCTGCCACAACTGAAACACCAGAGCCACAGCCTCAAAAGAAGGCTACAGGGAAGGCTACAGGGAAGGCTGCAGGGAAGGCTGCAGGGAAGGCTGCAGGGCAGCGTGGAGGAAAGGCTGCAGGGAAGAGAAGAAAGTGATGACCTGGGTTCAGTCTGGTCTGACAGAAGACGCAGGCTGTTGTAGTACCACAGTCTGGGGACATCTAGATCATCTGCTGGTGCTGTTGATCTCTGGGATTCTTGGACCAGATTGTGCTCCCTCTTATATGGACTCCTCAAGATCCCAATTTTCTTGTACACCGACTTTTTCCAGCGTTGACTTCCTCTTTATTTTATTTTGACCATGAATAAATGGATCTTTTTTGAGTTTAGCAAAAGACTTTTATGTGTTTTCTTTTAAATCATTGATTTTACACACAATGTTAAAAATTAACAAGGGACAACAATCTCATTGAGTTTTAAAAAAACACACCAAAAATACATTACTAATGTTAAGAATGTTCAAGTGGTAAGTCTTGAAAAAAAAATATATACATAAACAAAAACGGTGCTTTGGGTTAACTTTATCTAAAAATTAAAAAATAATCACTAGAAAAAAAAAAAAAAAGAATTATGGGTTCTTTGTGGTAACTTTACAAACCTAAAAAAAAAAAAAAATAAAAGGGAAAAAGTATTATTAGTATGGAAACATTGTTTATAAAAAGCATACTATATCATTCATGAGATCAAAGAGAAAAAGAATTCAGAAATCAGTTTGGGAGAACTCTGATTATGAACAGCAAAACACCTTCGTTCTTTAGAGCATTCGTAAAGAAGAAATAAAATGCGCTGCATTCAACGATCACAGATTTTGCAGCGTGATGAATGTGCTACCTACAATACGAACACTAGTTTTACTAGACCGAGTGCTTCCGTTTAGTTTTTGCTTATGAGCATGCGTCGTTTTTTTGTCCGTAGGACTAGCATACAGACGAGCGGACTTCGGGGTCCGTCGTAGTTACGACGTAAAGATTTGAAGCATGTTTCAAATCTAAAGTACGTCGGATTTGAGGCTAAAAAAGTACGTTGAAAGTCCGGAGAAGCCCACACACGATCGGATTACCAGCCAGCTTTAGTCCGTCAGCGTCCGTTGGACTTTTGTAGACGAAAAGTCCGACCGTGTGTACGCGGCATAAGTGTCCCAAACGCTACCTAGGCTGGACTGTCAGAATGGGCCAGAGGAACACAAAACCCCGTCAGGGAAATGTGGCACATTACACAGTGCCACAGATAATTACAAACATCTGTGGGGAAGATGAAGCGCGGGACTTAAAGGATGTCCTTCGTAAATTTAAGGTGAAAGGAGCAGCGGGTTTAGACCTGGATGTATGAAGTGAAATAAAAAGGGACAGACAAGGAGAGGTGTTAGAGAAGCAATGGATGTGTCAGGTTCAATGCTTAATTAAGGTCTTAAATAGAGCAAAAGAAGAGGGGTGGAAATATAATCTAGATTGTGATGGTTGGGATATGAAAGACAGAAGAACAAAAAATGTTGAAATTTTAGATAATTTTACCTCAGCCATCCCACCCCCATATACTGACATAGAACGTAAACCACACAAGATATATCCTGTACTTGAGGGCAATAGAATGTGTGCATTGTGGAGCACAAAAAACCTCATTCAGAAACTGTAGCCCCCATACGCACTGATACACGCATTGTACAGGTAAATAATTCAGAATTTGGACAAGCAGCCCATCCGCACGCCCCACCTACTATTACTCGTAGGATGCAAATAAGGACTTGGAAGCCTTGGTCAGCAGAAACTCTTATGGCATTAATACAGAGCGCCCCAGACCCGGTAGCAAAGCCAGCTGCTTTTAAATAGATTTGTGACACAGTTAATGAATACACATGAAGCAACCTGGCAGAATGGGGAGGATTTATGCAGACATAAAAATGACTCTGACCCTGTTTAACCAGTTCATGACCGACCTGCAGACCGAGCTGACAAGGATGGCAATTTAGAGACAGGAGACGTCAGACACATAGACTCAAGGGGAAAATTAAAAGCTTTAGAACAAGCCCTAGAATACTTAAAAGGACGAGAAGGGAATATTTACACTGACTCTGCCTACGCTTATGGTGTAGCGCATGATTATGGCCATATATGGAAGGCTAGAGGTTATCTGACAGTAGCAGGTACACCTGTAAAACATGGAGAAGGGATTAAGAGAGTCCTGAGCAATCTTCAAAAGGTTAAACGAGTGGCCCTCATGAAGATAGCAGCACACACGAGCGCAAAAACAATTGAGGCAAAAGGAAATGCATTTGCAGATTTGACTGCAAAACAGGCAGCTCTAGGGGAAGGAAGCTCTGAGACCTTAGCAGCAGTAGAGGTGAGTATCCCAGAACCAACATGGCAGCAGCTGAGTAAGTTACAGGAGCAAGCAGGGGAGAGCGAGAAAGATAAGTGGGTCAGAATGGGAGCAGCACCAGACCTTGACAATGTATGGAGGGAAGGGGGCAAAATATGCCTGCCTGCCTCTCTGTACCCAGCAATGGCAGCGGCAGTTCACCTACCCACACATGTCAGTTCCAATTCCATGTATAGGATTGTGAACCAAGGATGGCTCGCCCCTGGATTCAGTAGTACTGCGAGAAACTACTGTGCAGCCTGCCAAATCTGTCTCCTGAATAACCCAGGACAGAGGGTAAAAATCCCACGAAAACACCAGGTTCAGGCCCAATACCCCTTCCAGAGACTGCAAATTGACTACATACAAATGCCTAAGAGCGGCCCCTTTGAATTTGTCCTCGTGTGTATCGACTTATTTTCAGGATTGGCCCGAAAGCTATACAGATAAAAAAAAAAAAGCCACAGCTAAGAAACTGATCACTGAGTTAATACCTAGGTTTGGTCTTCCTGAAACCATAGAATCAGACAGGGGAACACACTTTACAGGAGAAATCATGCAGAATGTGATGACCATGTTAGGGGTTCAACAAAGTTTTCACACCCCTTATCATCCACAGAGTTCAGGATCAGTGGAAAGAGTAAATGGGACAATAAAGTTGAAAACACAAAAAGCTATGCAAGAGTTGAACAAGCCATGGCCTGAATGTTTGCCTTTGGCTTTGTTCTCCATAAGGTACACCCCTACAGGGAAAACGGGATTATCCCCATATGAAATACTTTTTGGGAATGCACCTAGATTAGGTTTATACTTTCCACAGAGTATGTAATTGCAATGTGATAGTTTGACTGCATATGTAATACAATTACGACAACTTCTAACTAAGATCCACGAAAGTGTGTATTCTTCTCTTCCAGACCCTAATTCAATGACAGGTACACATACTCTGCTATCAGGAGATTATGTATATGTAAAGAAACACACCAGAAAGACATTGGAACCCAGGTTTGAAGGTCCTTATCAAGTGCTTCTGACCACAGTCACTTCAGTAAAGCTGGAAGGAAAATCTACCTGGATACACGCATCACACTGCAAAAAACAACCGGAGCAAACAACATGATGAAATATCTACTTACATATTGTTTGTTGCCGATTGTTGTTTTACAAATACATGCATGGACTCCTGGTATTAATGTAATTGAGGTAGAGGAAACAGCTAATTTAGAATGGGTTATAGACGATCCTAATGTAGCGAATGTTTCAGGATACACAATGGAAGAGTACATTACAGTGGGTAATTATACTGTTAAAGGACACAAGAGACCGTTACACATAGACCAAAACATAGCATGGATAAGGGCAGAACCACAGTCAGAGGTAAATGTAACATTTCAATTAAACACTAGTATGGGATTTCTTTTAATAATAGTAAAAATCATAGGTGTCATAAAATATCCCTTTTGCAGACATGGAAACAAGCCCGGGAACGCGTGGTAGGACAAATGTACCAAATATTAGTCCATAAAGCAGGGGGAGAAAATATATCAGAAGGGATGTTTAATCTAGCAGATATTGCAGTTAATCAATCAAGTACCTTTTCTCTGTGCCTCCTGGTGGAGAGAAAACAGAACGGACGGGTGGTATTGGAATGCACAATCCTATGGGTTTCACATACAGATGGAGGAAGAAGTATTTCCCACATTTGAATCATCAATGCTAACACCCGTGCACCACACTTGTATCAATGTATCAGTATCACAACAAAAGACAAAAGTCAAATCTAATGTAACTTTTCCTGAAATTCCGAAATGTAGGTACTGACGAGCATGGTATGACACTTTACTAGGACTGTAAGGTACAGAGATGGGAGTTCTAAACTCGATAGAAATAGAAGAAATGAACAATAGATGGAAACATGCAGGAGGACATATAGCAGATAGTTTTACAATTACAAGCAAATGGTTACCCACCACTTTTGAAACCCAACTACAAGAGATACCCCTATTACAATTTTTGGGAGGGTTAATAAATCACACGATAAGAGCAGAGCTCCTGCTGTGGAATCAAAGTCAACAGTTTATAAATTTCACACAGTGCTCTTTTAACCTCTTATCCTATCATATACAAATAAATAGGGCCAGGACTGAACTTCAGCTGGGCAACTACCATACTTGGATGAAATATTTTAAGGGTTTAACTGACGATGGTGTATGGTTCCAAGTAAAAGGGGATAAGATAGAATGTGAGGAGAAATGGTGTACAGGGAAGTTTGAAGCATATGCAAAATACAAAGGACACCAATAAATGTGAACAATAGATTCATAGAAATAGGACCCCAGCACATATGTATTATTACAAGTAGTAACTATACCATGTCAGCCTTTAAATAGATCAGCCCCATTTTCAGGGTGTATTAAAAATATAAGAGTGCTACAGTGGGGAAATAACACATATCTTTTTGAACCAGACGCTGATAAAGTGTTTTCTTCAGTCTATGAGGTACATAATCTCACACTACACCCTTTATAATTTCTTTAGACCCACTAAAGCAGGTTTTGGAACAATCAGAGTTGTTAAGACAACACATAGAAACACTAGAACACACCCTACAGAATAACCTCGTATCCGCAATTATTGACAAAGGTAGACTAGTGCATCTTTCATCACAGATACAACAGGATACTGCACCACATTGGTGGGATATATTTAGTGGAATGTCTTCAACAGCACCCAATACCTTTCACTGGTTGTTAAGTCCAATGGTTATTATTATTTTAATATTAATATTACTTACAATCACAAATATATGTGTATACAGGAAAATAAATAGGAAAATTAGGAGAATGGACAGGGCATACTGATAAATGTGTATTGACATCACCCACTCCTACAAAACTCCTCTTCTTGAAATTAAGATGTTAGTAATACCTAGGGGGATGGGTTTTACCCCTCTGACAACTCGCGGTCAGGGAAAGGACTCTAGGGAAAACTGACTAGAACTTATTCATGAGGACCCAGGGGGAAGGAGAGGATGATGTCAAAGGGGGAAATTGATAGGGTTAGGGATTTGATTCAGAGTTCTTACTTAAACTAATGCCTACGTGTAATTCTGTTATTGAAATATAATAATCTTAGCCTGCGTTGCAGTATTTTATGAGATGTAATCTTTGTGTGCTGACACACCACTCTCGATGAAACTACTTTTATTGTAACCTTTGACTGCTGATACGAAAATTATCTGTTGAAACTGCTTTTATTAGCTGAAATGTATATTGTACTTTGATATGTGAGTCATATAACCAACCTTATAAACATATTCAATAAACCAAGACAGTTCAGATGAATACGGGACACCAGGGCTCGTAGATTGATATACAGATACTCTGCTTCTGTGTCTATTTCTTTAATAAGAGCTTAAATTTGACAAAGCAATATAAACGTAAAAGTGACTTATTTAAAAGTCACATCTAACAGCACTGACATTTTATTTGTCACTTTCTGTTTGGAACTGTCTTGTGCTGTGCTGGCTGCTGTTTATTATTTAAAGGACAGCGCAGTATTTCTCACGTTCTTTTTCAAATACCTGAGTAAAACTCTAGCAGCTCCTACGGGGGTAGTGCTACATTTAAGACCATATCTTCTTGAGTGCAGACTTTGCTACCTGACAAACTCACCATTTGCTACACTGTCTATGCTGCAGGTTCACTGAATGCAGCAGCAGATGGTAGATCATGTCCTCTCACCATGCCCTCATCCAGACTCTGCTCTCTCTACAGTGTAGACTTTAAGTGGTTGTAAACCTTTACAATATACCCAGTGAAGTGACAAGCTTTAGGTGTTTCACAGAGATGAAACAAATCCCCCTACATACGGTGTACCAGTCTACAGCTTTCTTTAACTAGTCAGAACAGAGACTTGCCACCTTCAACCCCGGCCCTGTATTTGTCACTCACTACTGTAATTTCTAATCACAGAGGCCCAAGAGCACTTCTCCTACAGGGGCTACACTGAACCCTCCCTGCCCAGGCACATGCCTTTGAGAGCAGAGTAGGATCCTGGAGATGCACACCTTGCTTTGGGAGTGGGGGGGGGAGAGATGTGCACATTGCTATGAGAGCAGAGGAGGGAGTGGTTGTAGCACCCTCTAGTGTAGCGTGCTAGATTGTACATAGTAGTGTAGGAAAACTTAGCCTAGCTGAGAGCCAGGGTGGGTTGGATCTGGGTCACGGTGAGTGACTCAAGGAGTCTAGATGACTCATCAGGCAGTACCTCTGGTACCTCCCTCTGCTCGATGGAACCTTGTAGAAGCTTCCAGAAGAATGGGTGGGAGGTTAGGAGAAGCTGCCTGGAGTACTGAGGAGGGCCCGAGCCAATCTCCAGAAAGTGGTAGGGGGAGGGCTCCTCTTAAATACTTTGGATCATGCCAGCAAGGGGCAATCAGGTGGAAGCTAGAGATGGAGTGATGAGGAGGCTGTTGGTGGCCCTTGAGGATGCCCCCCAGTCCGGGGGGGTGACCTTGGGTCTGGGGCTCAGGTGCTAGAGGGATCCTCTCTGTGGGCCCTTCTGGATCATCGGAAACCTCTGTCTCATAGGCTGGTCCATTGTCCTGCTTTAATGGCTTGGCTGTGGAAGTCCAGGTCCTGAGGGACAGGGGTTTATAAGATTTAGTCATCCCTACCCTCTTGAAGGCTAGGGAGTTAACTTCTCAGAAAGTCTGCTATTGCAACAGGAAAGCCTATTTTGTCTGGTGCGAGGCTAGGAAATTCCATTTTAGGAAGTATTACATGGGACGCATCCTGTCTCTTTTACAGTTGGTCTAGATTGGCCTTTAGTACCATCGAGGGACAAATTTCAGCATTGGTCATTCTAATTCATGGACTTTTGGCTTCTCATTTCTTGGACTTTTGAACAATAAACTTTTGTACAGACCCTTATCCAAGATTAGAACCTGGGTGACCAGGAAAGAAGGGGACAGTGAGGCCCCCCTCACCCCTCTCCCTCATCCTTCCAGGTCATATGCAATGTAGTGCTTGGGATTTCTTTAACATTTTTTACCAGACCCTTATCCTAGATAGGATTCTGGTATGGATATATAAGGGGGACATCATGCAAAAAAAAAAAAAAAAGATGTTGCAGGTCCCCCCAAATGTCATCACTGGGTTTCTGCTTCTATATGCAAAGCATTTAACCATGGGTGATGGGAAGAGCCAGTAGTGAGCTTTATAGTATCTTACTGAAAATTGAAACTGAAATCACAGCATGCTGCCTCAGTAGCCTTCACAAGAGCCCTCTGATGCAAACAGTGGGCTGGCTCTTGGGAGGAGATAGGCAAATATCAACATTGCTTGATGGGTGGATGTCAGCCTGGAGCAGTGTGTGTTCTTCATGCTACAGTTGTATACTAAGCCTCCATGATTGTAACAACTGAAATCCAATGAATGAAAGAGGAAAGGGAGTGTTTGTTTGTTTGTTTGTTTGTTTGTTTGTTTGTTTGTTTGTTTGTTTCATAGATAACTATGATGTACATGACTCAGAACTATGCTGATCTGGCTGAAATCATTAATGTAAACAATAAGTTTTCAGTAATGGCAAGGTCCTAAAACTAGGACTGCGCACAGCTGCTTGCTGCTAGTTCTAATATTCAACATAACTCAATATTCACTCAATAGCGTGCTGAAGAACATTAAAGGAGAAGTACAGTCAAATCTTTTTTGGCTGTATTTCTATGGATCACAGGAGTTCAGTTTGTTCTGCACTCCTGTGACCAGTTTTCAGCCAACAGTCCAGGCTCTGAAATGATCCCGACCCACCCAGAAGCCTGGACAGGCATCTGGCTGACAAATCAAACACAGCTTATTGCGTGAAACAGATTAGAGATAAGTGAATACATTTCTGTAAATCAGTAGTTGCATCAAATGCAGCCTCTTTTTTTCTCCCTCAAAATGTGAGGATTATGGTTGTTCTTGCTACTCGATCTAAATAACATCATCAAATGGCAGACTGTACTTAGGACACATGATTTTCTGTCCAGTGGCCCTGAACTGCTTGGCATTTAAAAACAGCAGCCTTAAAACTAATTGAAGTCAGTTACTCACTGCTGTGCACAGACTTGGATTTGCAATCCGGCAGCTCTGGTATTTGCCAGAAGAGCTACTTTGTGTAAGAGCAGTTACTGCCTGATAAGTGCCTTAGGGGCAGGTAAATGTCAGTTGGCCCCATTTTAACAAAACAGCAAAGATCACCGAAACCTGTGTTGCATCTCTGCGCCGCAATACATATTGTGTGCAATATTTCTTCAATAGGCCCATGCAAGCTTGGTCACATGTTGGGTTGAAGTATTTGGTTTACTACAGATGATTTTTGCTGTTGGGCTGACGTTAGCTGTTCACTACCACTGAAGAGATATTCTATTTTTTGTCTTAACATTAAAATGTAAGACACACTGTCCAAAGAGGCTTGATATAACTATGTGTTATACTGCTGGGACATATAAACAATTTTTTATTATGTGAATGTTAATAGAACATTATGTAATATTTAATAAATTCACCTCGGAAACAATGCATAAGATAAAATAAAATAAAAAAAAACTTGTTTTATGGCTTGGTGAACATTTGTGTAATTTACAATCTGTTGGATGCATATTATATTTTGAGCCATTATGCATCTCTGTAGCAATAACCTGTTGGGCAGCATCCCGTGGTAATTTACTCCTTAGGAGTTTCTTAAGGGCAGATGTAATTACACTGAAAGCTCCAATTCTAATATAGCTATGGAAACAATTACTCAATTGGAAAAAGCAATGTAATGCTTTTGTTAAATTTAACATATAAATGCTGGAGCTGAACATTTTAAAATGTATCCCTAATATGTCCAAGAGGTGACCAAGGAAGGTAAAGTACATTCAACAAGGCTGATCAGTGTCCCACAGTGATTCCCAGGTTCTGAGTTCACCTGTTTTAGTAAATCCACCCCATGAGTCAAGTGTGTTTGCCCATGTGTCTGGCTCCAGTGAGAGGCAATTAAGCATTTTGTGCCAGTTTGTACATGTACAAATAACTTTCTGGCATATTTAGACACATTGGGAGGTGGAAGACCCAGCAGATAGATTGACAAATTAATCGGAAAGGAAAATTTTCCATAGAGTGTAAATGAGGGATTCCACTTCCTGCACTCTGTGAGTTCCATAAGTAGCAGTATGAAGACTGGTTTACGGAACAGTCTAAGGAGAGCTTGCAATCTGGAGTCATTGATTTTGTAACCTGATAAAAGCTCTTTGATACTGGCAAGTAGGGTAGAGAGGGTGGTAAAGGTTGGGTGGGGAGTTAGTAGTAAATAATATGCAAAGAAAGCCAGTTTAAAGGGGCAGTTGTGGCCTGTGAGATGTTCATCCTTTCAGCGAAGGGCATTATACATAAAATAAAGAGTAGCTAGGATAGGGAGTATCCCTGCCATGTTCTGTTTTTCATTGGGAATGGATTTGAAGTGGCATGTTGGAGTTTCATGGAAACAGATGACTTAGAATAGGGTGTGGATAGTCTTTCAATGTTGATATGCTACAAAAAAGGGAAAGCTGAGGTGGTCAAATGCCTTTTCAGCATCTGAGAACCTACCTTCTTTGCTTCGTCCTTGCAATATGTCAATGAGGTCTAAGGTTCTGTGGGAATTGTCTCCTTCCAGGAGAAATCATAGGAGCCCCCCTTAATATTCATGGATTAGGGCCAGGAGAATCTAAAGTAGTCTTTTTCTTTCTAATAGAATATCTTAGGATCAGAATTTAGTAAGGTCATAGGCCTAAAATTGGCACAGTTGAAGTTATCTTGACCCTTTTTGGGAATAACTGTTATGAACGGTATGCATAGATTTAGGGGTGGGCTGGCTACAGAAAAAAATCAGCGAAGAGGTCACATGTGTTAGGTGAGGATAGGTTGAAAGGTGTTGTAGCAAAGGTAAGAAAGAACATCTGGGCCTAGGGATGTGCTGCCTAGGAGTCTATGACAGTTTCTTGGATTTGTTAAACTTTAATTAAGGAATTCAAGAATGTTACTCTTCCTGAGTAACTATATCTGGGTAATCCTGTCAAGATCATTTTGCAGAATTACTTTTGTGTTTCTAATGATATGTACCATTTTAGGTGCCCTGTCATATCCCAACCTGCAAGCTAGGAGGGTATGAGCTTTGTGGCGTTGTTCATAGTATCATTGTTTAAGTGAGATGAGTTGATTCTCTATTTTACCTAGAGCTAATTCTTGCAAATGAGTTATAAGGTCTGTGATTTTATAAAGTGTAGAGGTGGATGGCAAGGCTAAAAATGTAAGCTTTTTGTCTCAGTAGTGTTGATTGGAGCAGTTGTTTATGAAGTTAAGAGTTTTGTTTTAGCTAACCGGCTATTGCTATACATTTACCTCTAAAAAATTGCTTTGTTTGCCTCTCACCAGTTGGAAAAAGAAATGGTAGATCCACAGCATTATCCACAAAGTAATGAGAAATTATAGAAGTGCGAACTGACCATTTAATGGGACCTATATCTGTCAGGGTCAGGATCTGAACCTATGACCTCAGTGATGTCTGGTTGTGGCTCTTCTCGCTGGAGTGGGAGAGGTGCTTTTCTATGAGGCTATAGACTCTTCATGCCTCATAGAGGGAGAAATGTCTAAAGCTGGCCATAGATGGGTCAGTCTCTTTCATTCAGCCAGCAGGTTGAAGGAAAAAACTGACCAGATTCACGCATTTGAGGTGGATAGGGGAATCCTCCCACTGTGTCATTGTATTCTGAGAATGGGAAGACTTCTCTGCTGTCAGAATACACAGATCAACACTGCAAGTTATAGTCTGTGATGCTGATCAGGAGACAATTTTCCCGTTGGGCGGTTGTACAGAAGTCGATCAGTCTGTCTGTTTTATTGGGATATAAGGATTGAGCACGTCACTTGATAATGCTGTTGTTCTCTTGCAACTAAGCACTGAGTAATCAGTGTCTAAATTTGGAAAAAAACCTTGTTCAGTAGTTTGGAGTTCATCTTCAATCATTTTGATCCTTTGCGACAAGTGTTTGAAGTAGGTGTGGACAGTGGCTATTTCAGGGGGCATTTCTATCTGACCTTGTAGATTATTTGTCTGTGAAGCACAGTTTTCCTTATTATCGTCATTAGATGTACATATTTGCTTTGTCAGTATGTGAATACCAGGATTGGGGTAGATGGATGTTGCAAGCCTTTACTTGAGTATGAGGAGGGGCATATAGTGTGGAGTAGCTAGTTTTCCTATGCAGCCTGCCCACTGTGGTGATATTGGGAGGTTATGTGGGAACTGCTCACCTTGTGTGGATTCCTCGCTAAAATATTGTAGTAAAGAGTTCCTCTGGTAACCATGCAGCAGTAGTTGTCTTTAATCAGGGAGTTGGGATGGGTGACTGTTGAAGGTAACCCATGACCATGGAACCACAGTCCCGCGTAGGCCTCAGAGTAAGCTTCTGGCTCTATTGTGAAGCTAAGTGGCTTCCACAAGCTTGACTGGCAGCCTGATGATAGAGGTGGGTGCTCGTTGTGAGCACCAGCTGTAAAGAAGGTTGTGTGCCTGGGAAATTTCAGTTCTTTCCTAATGACTACACAGACCACTGGTTTCTTTTCAAATAATTTTTTATTGAGTTTCACATAGTAACACAAAATGTTTCATAACATAAAGATAATAGTCAGAAAAGGATGACTATGAGTATATAGGTATTATAGTTAAACAATCAAATATCATTGAGCATATATTAAAGCGGAGGTTTGCTTAAACAAAAATATTAAAAGCCAGCAGCTACAAATACTGCAGCTGCTGACTTTTAATATATGGACACTTACCTGTCCAGGGAGCACGCGGTGTCGGCAGCCGAAGCCGATCCGTCCTTCGGCTCTCGGCTGCTGCAGCCGCCATCCTCAGTAAGGGAATAAGGAAGTGAAGCCGTGCGGCTTCACTTCCTGGTTCCCTACTGCGCATGCGCGAGCCGCGCTGCGCGTCCTCACAGGTCCCTGTTGTATTCTGTGTCTCACAGAATACAGCGGGGGAGGACGGGGTAGGCCGCGGAAGTGGCGTAGGTCACCGCAATCACCGTGGTGATCTATGCCAGGAAGTGGGAGCAAATACATGTATTAGACAGGTATCTGCTCCCTCCTCCCCCCTGAAAGGTGTCAAATGTGACACCGGAGGGGGGGAGGAATCCAAAAAGTGTTAGTTCCATTTTTGGGTGGAACTCCACTTTAATTGAATGTGTCGATTGAAAGTTTGGGCCAGGAGTTTCACCTAGTCGAAGATGCTGCCCCAGCCCCCCATTTGGGAACTTACTGTGCTATGGAATACAAGGCAATGCCCCCCCCCATCTTTCGAGAAAGCATAGCCTTACGACACATTACAAATTTGGCAACAATAGTTATATAACTAGTTAATACCTCTGGTATAACAAGACATAAAATAAAACTAAAAAAGAAACATAAATGACATGTACCATAATAGTAATGTGTCGTAAGGCTATGAGAAAGCATAGCCTTACGACACATTACAAATTTGGCAACAATAGGTATATAACTAGTTAATACCTCTGGTATAACAAGACATAAAATAAAACTAAAAAAGAAACATAAATGACATGTACCATAATAGTATATGAATGATCAAACATGTATTGTTACATAGCATTCAAGAATCATTTAGTCAATATCTGGATGGCATAGACCACTGGTTTCAACATGGAATGCGACGCCATCTGAGGATCTCTGGGTGGTTGTGAAATGGATACCTGGTGTGACAGAGGGGAGTCACATTGCTGCGGGCAAGTAGAGAATGCAGGGTTCTGTTCTTCTTGTATGGGAGACAGAGGAGGGCCTGCATTGGATGCCATCTTGAAGATTGCAAGCGGGTCCTTCGGCACTTGGCCAATGGAAAAGCCCTTCAGGGAGGGGCTAGCTTATTTCTTAGTCAGTTGTTGGGAACCCTGGGATCCATTAAAGGACTTTTGCTTCTCCACTAGGGTTGGAAGCAAACCAAGCAAACCAAGCTCTTCTCCACAGCACTTACAGCAGTAAGAGTGGTTGCAAAACACAGAAAGGTGCATGTTACTAGCAAGAAAAGACACACTACCACACTACATATTTTTGAGCTGTTGTTCTCTCTCTCTCCCCTCCCCCAGCCTTTTGCATAACTTAGTACTATGGTGCAGGAAAGCTAGAGTAATACCCAATGCACTTATGGGGCATGAAAGTTTAACACATTGAACTGATTCTGGTAGACATGACCCAGGAACTTGTGAAAAGTAGAAAAAAAAACAAGCACAGCTTATTGAATTTATTTTGTCAGCTCCATTGTAGTGCTTACCCTAAACACCCCTTAAAATGTGCCTAAATGTTATTGTTGTCCTTAAATTCAGGCATAGTGCAAGAGGTTTTTTTTTTGGGGGGGGGGGCAAAACTCATTTGGAACCCTCTCTCCACCCAAGCGCTAAGTCAACCGATACCAATCCTTTATCTGCTGACTTTGCCCAACCCATACACACTATACCTACCTCTTTTGTGGTCATATTTATGGATGAATTCACCAAAGCATGTAGTGCAAGGGCCTGCCTGAATCCTTTTAATGGTACTGGTTAAAGTTTTGTTCTCCTATTATCTTGATAGGTAATTGCAGAATGTAAAAATATGCTTCAATTTGGACAGTGTGTATTCATATTTTTGTATTATGACACTTCTTACTTGTCCAGTGGGCTGACAATATTGTAAGTAAGGAGGGGCTGGCCAAATTTACACACATTATTTATGCATTCAGCTCTCAATGAAGTGGAGAGGGTTACCTGTCCAAAACATCTCCCCCCACCCTAAAGTTTTTTACAATGGGCCATTAGAGGGGGTGAGGAATCTGATAAGTGTGTTCCTTATACTTTTATCTTTAAATACTCCTTAAAAAAGTGTTATACTTATGTTGGCCTTGAATGTATGTGCTTAATCTGCTTGCAATGTTATGTGCAAAAGTACTAATTTTTATTTTTCTTGTTTGACTCCACAGTTTCCTTCAAACCCACAGGAATGGCAGACTGTGGCCTCCCAGTTTGCCCAGCAGTGGGACTTTCCCAACTTAGGAGGGGCAATAGATGGGAAGCATGTCCACATCGTCCCACCCCCCAACTTGGGGTCATACTATTACAATTATAAGGGGTTTAATAGTATTGTGTTGTTGGCGGTGGTGTCGGCGACATACAAGTTCCTGTATGTGGACGTGGGGAAAAATGGCCGGATGTCAGATGGTGAAGTCATCGCCCAGACGGGATTCTTCAGACGTCTCCATAATGGCAGCTTGGGCTTGCCACCTCCGGAAGACAACGTGGCAGGACTCCCATTTGTCTTTGTGGCTGATGAAGCGGTTGGGCTGGGTGACCATCTGATGCGGCCGTTCCCGATGAGGACCCTCACCCCGGACCAGAGGGTTTTAATTACTGACTGGCCAGCGCAAGAAGAGTGGTGAGAATGCGTTTGGAATAATGGCCAACCGTTTCCGCCTATTTCTCACAGTGATCAACATGGAGGAATATAAAATAAATCATATTGTCCTTGCTTGCTGCATACTCTATAATTTCTTAAGGAAAAATGCAACAAACTATGTGGCCCCAGTTGGGACTGAGGCCGCTTTCAAAATCAAACAACGTTGACGGTTCTTGAAGCTGGCCGTCCTGGCTTGCCCCCCAAAGCGCCTGCGAAGTAAAACAAAACTATGTAGAGTACTTTGTGGGTAGTGGGCCATTGATATGCCAGACAATGTGTAAAACGTTTTTGAAATCATTTTTTGTTTTATAAACTAAACTCATATTTCATTTGATTTACTGCTTTTGTTTCTTTTAGCTGTCTCCTAGGTTCTCCAATGGCCTTTTATTTTTGGCCATTTTCTTCAATAGTGCAAACATAATTTATTTGATACATGAGGTGACAATCTCTTCTTCAGCTAACTATTATGTTGTGGGTCTGCTACACACACACAATGTTTTTGTTATTAATGTATGTAATGCATTAATGATAAAAATAATCATCCTTTTCCGCTCCATTAATTAATTGCTTTGAGTTCCTAAAATGGCCTGATTGGGTCAAATTTTACAGCACTGTGGGGGTTATTTACTAAAGGAAAATCCACTTTGCACTACAATTGCACTGCAAGTGCACTTGAAAGTGCACTGAAACTGCACTGAAAGTGCACTTGTAGGGCAAAGTGGATTTGCCTTTAGTAAATACCCCCATTGTCACTGTAAACACCAACTTACTCCAAAAACTGGTATTGAGCATTGAAAGAAGAAGCCACACAATGTTGAGTATAAAACATTTTACTTTGTGCACATTCACATGTGTGGTAGAAAAGGGTTTTTTAACAAACCAACATCTTTGGTGTATAACATTTATGTTTGACAGTAGAAATAGCCTTTTTTTGGTTAAACAGGAACTTACAAAGTTCAACTTTGATAAAGTGAAGGCAATAGGAGACATTAGTATGTCAAAACTGTGTTGATCTTGCCTTCATCAGATGGGGTGATGTCACCACTGTAAAAGCCAAATTTCGAAGATGCACATGATGATCAAAATGTGGATTTCCCTCCTGATCCCATGCCTAATGTCAAAATGTGCTAGCTTCCATCATGGGGGATCACTTTATGTGTTTCGGGGGTGCAACCCCTTCCTCTCATCTACTTTAGTTTGAAGGAAGGGGTTGCACCCACAAAACGCGTACATTGATATCCCGTGATGGCAGATAGCACATGTTGACACACTGTGTGCATCTTCAAAATTTGGCTTTCAAATTACTTTAAAACTTTATTAAAAATAAAAAATTAAACTACAAACTGTTCAATTTTTGTGGGTTTTAGATTCTGCCTAAAACATCAATGATGTTCGTCATTTTTGTTGTACATCATTGATGTTTTCCTTGACCTTCTCTAAATCTCGATTGCAGACCAGTATCTCCCTGATGAGGACTTGTGCACTTGCACTGGTAAAATGACTTTCTTCTTCCACAACATCCACATCACCTAAAAATAAAAAACACACAATGTCTTATAAATATGCAGGCATACATCTATTACCTGAAGCTGTGATCTCAGACACTGACCTGTTGTGGTCACTATTTCGCCCACATCACACACAACTTCCTGAACCTCAGAATCCACATCTTCTTCAAGGTGTGTGGGGATTTCCCCTTCTTCAGGAGGTGTGGGGTTCCTGGTGTCCTCAGATGTCCCAATTCTTTTCTCCCCTATGTGAATACAAAAAAGGTATACTTAGCACACAGATATTTGAGGCAAGAAATAGTAATATGAAACATTACTTGGAAGTGTCGTACAATTGTCTGTTTTGGCAGAGTTCCAAACTGAAGACATGATTTTTTCCCTTTCTTAAAGCTAGAATACGTACTTTTTTGGTAAAGTATCACACATGGAGAGACCCCTAGTATCCACTGGAGCACCTGTGTAGGACACCATTAAAAGGCTGTTCTGGTGTCCCACACTAGTGCTTCTGCGTCCAGATGTGTAAACAGCTGCTGAGTGTCCTCTCTTTATACACTGAATCAAGTTTGCATTTCATTCTAGTTACAAACCCATCTAGACAACAATGTACTAAACTTATTTTAATACAAATAGGCATGAACAAATGTAGTTAACCTGCATCTGCCAAAAACATTGTATTAGTGGGCGAACGAACAATGTTTACTACGAATGATTAGTGTCCCCACGAACCTGAAACTTGCCATTTTAAATGCCATTTTAAACTGTACAACAGTAAAGAAAAGCACATGGAGCAGCATGCAAGTAATAATAATATTAGGAACATAGGACAAATACTTTTTTTGCAGCAGTTTCCTGATCCTTCTGTACTGATCATGCTCCCTCAATTTCAGGTCCGGCCAGCGTTTCCTCAATTGCTCCTTGGATCATCGTACCCCAAAATTCCTGTGCAGACTTCTCACAATTTTAGTCATGATCTTGGCCTTTCTCACATTTGGGTTTCTGTACGGTCCATACTTCCCATCATTGTCGGCCCTCTTCAAGATGTCCACCATCTCCACCATCTCTGCAAAGGACATATTTGAGGCATTAAATCTCCTTCCGGATTGGAACGTTTGTGGCTCCGGGCTTTCCTTGTCATTGCTGCTATTATCACACACATGTTGTCTCTCCGCCATGTGCTCTCCCACTGCGCTGAAAGAGAAGGGGTGGGGAATACACTATAAAGAAGGTCAGGGCGGAGTTTCACGCATGCGCAGTGTATATAAAGCATAACACGCGTGCGTCGTATGTACGATCTGTGAGCAGAGGGTGGAGTAACATAAGCGCTGATCGTGCAAATGAAGGTACAATTTTAACTCGGGGCATCAGTGGATACTGGCCTATACTGCTTATAGATTGAGGCATACATTGGGACAAGATTAGGAGAGTTTCGCTTGACATTAGGGTTTGTCTTGTGTTGTGTCTTGCAGATAAAATGGATAAATTTAATGACCATGACTTCCTCCCCAACTTCTTTGATAAGTGCACGGGCTACCCTGTATGTGGCAAGTAAAACACCAATTTTATAATAACAAACTAAAGAGGAAGGCAGCGCCAGATCAACTGTTGGAATTGGTGAAGCCTGTGATTCCCACGGCAGACATCACCTATTTGAAGTGCAATATTGGTGGCCTGAGGAGCACATATAATAGGGAGCGCAAAAAGGTCAAGAATTCCATGAGATCAGGAGCAGCAGCAGATGATGTATATGTACCCAGCCTGTGGTACTACGTCAGACTGCGTTTTTTGTCAGACCAGAGTGAACCCAGGCCATCACTCTCAACCCTTCCTTCCACTCTTCCTTCCACATCAGATGAGGCTTCTGATGTACAACCTGGGCCTTCCACCAAGGAAGAAGATGTGGAGGAGCCCAGCTTGAGCCAGGTATAGCATTGTTCAGCATATTTCTTGTCAAAAAATTATTGATGATAACTAGATGTTATTATTGATCACTAATTTCTGATTTAACAAAGTGGTTTACATATCAATAGACAGTAGTAGCCAAAAATGATTGGGACAAGAATGAAAAATGCTGGGGTCAGAATGATAGTCTTTTCTATTTGTTAACATTCAATTTGCAACAGTCATGAGCTCAAAATTGTGTGTGATAGATGACAAAAAAACTAAAACTATGTCCCGTTTTCATACACAGGAAAGTCCCAGCCAGGAGGAGGCCATGAAAAGTGGCAGCCAGGAGATGGCCGTGGAAAGTGGCAGCCAGGAGGTGGCCGTGCCCAGTAGCCTGACTGAATCCCAGGTTCCTCCCCTCCGCCTTCCAACAAAAGGACCAGGAAGGTGAGGAACATGGTGGAATCAGCCACTAATTTGATTCAGCAGGCTACTGCGGTCCTCACAACCACCCCTAGTGTCCATGAGGCCTTTGCGTGTATGACGGCCAGTAACATGCAAGGAATGGAGGAGGGCCAACACCTCATCTGTGGGGAGGTAATATTTTAGGCCCTAAATAAGGGGGTGAGGGGCCAACTCACAAATAAAAGCCACGTCTGTGAGTTGGACCATATGACTCCTCCACCACCTCCAGCAACACCTCCAACAACACAGCCACAGCCTGGAAGGAAGCGTGGAAGGAAGTCTTGAGACTGATGGCCTGGGTTTGGTGTGGTCTGGCAAAAGACGCAGACTGTTGTAAGACCACGGCCTGGGGACATATATGTCATCTGCTGCTTCTCATACCAATCTCTCGGAGTCTTGGACCGTATTGTGCTCCCTATTAAATTGGTTGTACAGCGGCAGGCTGTCTCCCAGGGGCATGCTTCCTCACTATATGCTTCATGCACAGAATGGCTTGTCAGTTTTTGCCAGCTTCAAGCAGCATTTAATCCCATTAAGCGTTCCCCATTTTTGTGATATACACTTTATATCTTTGCTCTGTTGGCTGCCTTTATTCTTGCAGTGAAGCCTTTATTTGCCCCTGCTATTTACTATGCTACTTTAGCGATGATTTTGGATTGTGAATATCCATCGCCTACCCCAAGCTTTTGAGAGATATGTATATCAGTATACTCCAACTCAAGATAGTGAGTTTTTTTCTCTTATCTGTTGCGTCTTTGAACCTTGGTCGTGTCCTGAAGAAGCCTAATGGTGAAACGCGTAGACACACAAGGGCTCACTGTACAATATTGTAATGCATATGTATGATGGTTTTTATCTTCATTATTTTGTGTATATTTTGTAAATTTTTCAATAAATATGATGATTTTATGTAATATTCCTTTCTCCATTGTTTCCTGGCCCATAAAGTCTTTTGTTTTGTTTTACTGTCAGTATTGCCCCTTTCTTTCCCCTATTAAATGGACTCCTCAGGCTACCAATTTTGCCTGTCAAATAATTGATGTCTGCCCTGGGGTACAAAGGCTTAAAAAATCTCAACTGTTTCTCCAGCGTTGCCTTCCTCTTTAGTTTGTTATGACCCCTCATAAATTTATAATTTTTGTTTGGACAAATACTTGGCTATGTGTTTTACTTCAAAAAGGCCAGTTTGTTTCTGAGTAGGCAGGTACATTTCAAAAATACAATGTCAAATTAACAAGGGACACCAACCAACCTCTTTTGATGTTAAAAAATACAAGATAATAATGGTATTGTGGTAACTTAACACACAAAACGGCAAAAAATATAATGGAGATCACTATAAAAAAAAATAAAGATTATTCTTGAGATCTTGCGAAAAAAAACAAAAAAAAAAACAAAGATTATTCAGGAGATCATGAGAAATAATAAGTAATCAGTTTGTCAGAACTCTGTGGGAATATCAGCAGCAAAGCAACTTCATTATTCTAGCATTGCACTTCATTATTCTAGCAATGCGCTGCATTGAAATATTTAAAAATTTGCAGCGTGACGAATGTGCTATCTCCATTACGAACGCTAGTTTTATAAGACCAAGCGCTTCCGTCTCGTACTTGGTTCAGAGCATGAGTGGAATTTTGTGCGTCGGACTTGTGTACACACGCTCGGAATTTCTGACAACAAATTTTGTTGTTGGAAAATTTGAGAACCTACTCACAAACATTTTTTGGCGGAAATTCCGACAGCAAATGTCCGATGGAGCATATACATGGTTGGATTTTCCGACAACAAGCTCACATCGAACATTTCCCGTCGGAAATTCCGATCGCGTGTACGCTACATTGTTGTTTATTTTTGCTCTGCAGAGCACTTCCATCTCTACTGGGGGTACATGTGAAGTGCACTAGCAGTCTCTTCCGGGATATGGTGATGCTGTATGCCCAGCATGCACCTCTTGATCACTCAATGCTCTGACCTGGTGTCCTGTTAGAAAGCCACTACCCATCAGACTATGCAACCGAAGTGACGTTGCGTCACGGCCATCTTGGTACACCCAAACTCGTCCGCAGTAAACCTAGAGTTAGAAGTCGGCAAATGGACATCTTTATACGCCCACCGGAGTCTTGCATACCACAGTTATTTTTAACAGTAAACTCAGCTTATATAGCGAAATACAGTATATATAAGCTGAGTTTACTGTTAAAAATATCAGTGAAAAGCAAGACTCGGGTGGGTACAGTATACAAAGATGTCTGCCTACTGACTTCTAACTCTAGGCTTACTGTGGATGAGTTTGGGTGTACCAAGATGGCCATGACGCAACTTCACTTTGGTTGTATGTTCTGATGGGTGGTGGCTTAACGCCGGCGATGCCTGTTGTCTCCTGGGTTTAATGACACACATATCCCAGGAGACATTGCAAAGCCGAAATGACACAAGCGGCCGCGGCCAAGGAGGAGGAAGTAGGAATACTATAAAGAAATACAGCAGTAAGTGTTTTTTTTAGAAATTATATGCTAAATTGCAATGAATGCACACTTTTCTGCTGGATGGTAAAAATGTGGGTGGAACTCCGCTTTAAAGTGTATGTAACAATTAAAAATATTATAGCACATATACTGTGTGTGCATCAGATATGTCTTTCCTGAAAAGAGCAGCCTCTTGTGTTATAGTGTGTGCTTCAGGGATACAGGCATACCATGCATAGGCACGTTGAGCCTATGTCTCTGTAGTAAGATCAGCAGACACCCCCCCCCCTTCCCCCTGCAAGAATGCTGTGATCCATCAGCCAATCACAGCCTGTCTTATGCAGCTGCAGCCAATAGAGGCACAGACAGCAGAAGATGTACACAGACAGGGAATGTAATTCCCAGCTGTGTATGTCGCTCACTGTCTAGATAAGCATAGAAGAGGCAAGCTCCTGGAATGCAATGAACACAGCAGGGAAAGACCTCACTAGCAGCCTGCCCCTCCTTCAACACTGACTCGCCCCCCATAGCCCCAGCATACAACTCGGAGGAGGCTTTGTGGTCATGTGACTGCTGAATTAAAGAAATGAAAAAGCTACCAGAATTATTTTTGGGAAAACACTTAGAGATATAACAGACACATACTTCATTTACTTTTCACATAGGTGCTTTTCATAGTGTGGGTTTACATACACTTTAAAGCAGAACTCCGTCTTTTATTAGACTAACATGTGAGGCCACTGGATTTGTGGTATAAACTGTATTTAGCTGTGGCTATATACAGCATTCCGCACTGTGTTCCGGGTTCAAGCCAAGACTTCCAGTCGCATACCCAGAACACAGTAGTTTATCACAGCGCGAGTCACCCATTTTCAGAAAGCAGTGTATTCTATTAATGAATACAAAGCTTTCTCTGATTGGCTGAGCCAGAGGTTGTGACATCATCAGCCCACCTCTCTGGCTCAGCCACTTTCACCCCCTTCATGGCTATTTTTTGCTATTTGGCACTACAGTACTTTAACTGGCAATTGCGCAGTCCTGCAACACTGTACCCAATGTAACCACTTAAGGACCAGCCCCGTTTTGGATTTTAGGTGTTTACATGTTTAAAACAGGTTTTTTTGCTAGAAAATTACCCCCAAACATTATATATTGTTTTTTTTCTAACACCCTAGAGAATAAAATGGCAGTCAATGCAATACTTTTTTTTGCACCGTATTTGCGCAGCGGTCTTATAAGCGCACTTTTTTTGGAAAAAATTCACTTTTTTGAATAAAAAAATAAGACAACAGTTAAGTTAGCCCATTTTTTTAATATCGTGAAATATAATATTACGCCAAGTAAATTAATACCCAACATGTCACGCTTCAAAACTGCGCCCGCTCGTAAAATGGCGTCAAACTTTTACCCTCAAAAATCTCCGTAGGCGAGGTTTAAAAAATTCTATAGGTTGCATGTTTTGCTTTACAGAGGAGGTCCAGGGCTAGAATTATTGCTTTCGCTCTACTGGTCGCGGCAATACCTCACATGTGTGGTTTCACCACCATTTTCATATGCGGGCGCTATTCACGTGTGCGTTCGCTTCTGCGCGCGAGCTCGTCGGGACAGGGTTTTTTTTTTTTTTTTTAAATTATTTTATTATTTATTTTACATGATTTTATTTATTTTTACACTGTTTTGAAAAAAAAAATTGTGTCACTTTTATTCCTATTACAAGGAATGTAAACATCCCTTGTAATAGAAAAAGCATGACAGGACCTCCTAAATATGAGATCTGGGGTCAAAAAGACCTCAGCTCTCATATTCACACTAAAATGCAATTAAAAAAAAAGTCATTTAAAAAAATGACATTGAAAACAATGTGCCTTTAAGACGTATGGGCGGAAGTAATTTTTTGACGTCGCTTCCGCCCAGCAGTGTCATGGAGATGAGTGGGCGCCATCTTAGCCTCACTCATCTCCAGGCACAGAAGGGAGACAGACGCGATCGCCTCTGCCACTACCGACGGCTCTGGTAAGCGGCAGAGGGCACCGGATCGAGGCGGGAGGGGGTCCCTCCCCTGCCACCGATAAAAGTGATCTTGCAGCGAATCTACCACAGAGACCACTTTTATCTGAAAGCCGACCGCCGCATGAAAATGGGGATACCAGGGTTATGGCAGCTAGCTGCTGCCATAACAACGATGTCCGCCGCCAAACTTTGGACGTACATCGGCGTGCGGTGGTCGGCAAGTGGTTAAATAATTTTTTTCACACAAATGGAGCTGACTGAATGCCACTGACATCACCAGTGACATTTTAATACAGTGATTAGTGACAGTACTATACACTGGGGCTGATTTACTAAGAACAATGCGCTGCGCCGGTTCATACCTTATTTGGTGCGCCGGATAAATCATTGATTGGGCGTATGAACCGGCACACGCAGATGCGCAATGCGATAATAAATATGTAAACGGCAACTGGTGGCAGGGTAACTGCTGTTTTCTCATTGGTAATAGCGCATGCCCATCTCATTGGATGTGTCTTGTTAGGCAATTAGTAGGTGTTCTCACTTAATGAACCCTTTTGATGCTAATCTCATTCCTATTACTTCTAATATATCATTGAAATGTTTTTTTTTCTATTTTTACACAAATATTATAAAACATTACAAAGAACAGAAAAGTGTTTCTTAACCCCAAAATTAATATTTTCAGATCTTGATCTTTAACCACTTCAGCCCGGGAAGAATTTACCCCTTCCTGATCAGAGCACTTTTTGTGATTCGGCACTGCGTCGCTTTAACTGACAATTGCGCGGTCGTGCAACGTGGCTCCCAAACAAAATTGATGTGCTTTTTTTTCCCACAAATAGAGCTTTCTTTTGGTGGTATTTGATTACCTCTACGGTTTTTATTTTTTGCATTATAAACAAAAAAATAGCGACAATTTTGAAAAAAACACGTTATTTTTTACTTTTTGCTATAATAAATATCCCCAAAAAATAATTAAAAATTTTTTTTTTTCCTGAGTTTAGGCCGATACGTATTCTTCTACATATTTTTGGTAAAAAAAATTGCAATAAGCGATTATTGATTGGTTTGCGTAAAAGTTATAGCGTTTACAAAATAGGTATAGTTTTATGACATTTTTATTAATAATTTTTTTTTTACTAGTAATGGCGGTGATCAGCGATTTTTATTGTGACTGCGACATTATGGCGGACATGTCGGACATTTTTGACACATTTTTGGGACCATTGTCATTTATACAGCAATCAGTGCTAAAAAAAATGCACTGATTCCTGTGTAAATGACACTGGTAGTGAAGGGGTTAACCACTAGAGGGCAAGGAGGGGTTAAGTCAGTACTAGGGAGTGTTTTTTGTTAACTGTAGGGGGATGGGCTAGCTGTGACACGTCACTGATCTCTGCTCCCGATGACAGGATCAGAGACTGTCACTAGGCAGAACGGGGAGATGCTTGTTTACATCAGCATCTCCCCATTCGTCCTCTCCATGAGGCGATTGTGGGTATCCCCGCGGCCATCGAGTCCGCGGGACCCGCGACCCGACTCACGGAGCTCCTGGCCGGCGGCACGCACGCAATGGCACAGTGGGGAATTCAAATGGGACTTACAGGTACGCCCATTTGCCCAGCCGTGCCATTCTGCCGATATACATCGGCATGTGCTGGTCGGGAAGTGGTTAAAGGTGACCATACACTGCAATCTTAAAAAAAATTGAAAAACTAGACAAATTAGATTAGGCAAGACCCTGTTTGATTTCCAAAAATTTGAATCAATTGTTCAAGTGCGTATTCCTATTACTTATTTTGTGGGGAAATAAAGTTGTACAGAGATTGGACAATCTAAAGTGCTAAATTTGGAATGTAGATATGCCATGACCCACTTGTATTTTCACAAGTGGACACAAGAACCTACATCTATAGTTACATATTTGTGCAGCACAGCGGTGTAGTGGTTAGTGCTTTCACCTAGCAGCATAAAAGGGTTGCTGGTTCGAACCCAGTCCGTGATACCATCTGTCTGGAGTTTGCACGTTCTCCCTGTGCCTGTGTGGGCATCCTCCCACAATCTAAAAGCATGCTATAAATCGGATCCTGTCTAAATTGGCCCTAATATGTATGAATGTGTGTCGGGCACCCACACAAACACCACCCCATGTTAAAAAAAAAATAATTTTTGTTAATGTGCAAATAAGGATCACCTCTTCCTCAGAGAACTTAGCAGCAGTACAAGCAACTTCCTGTAGGGGAGTGATGTAATTCTGGCCACCGCTTTCCGAGAACCACATATGCGCACACAGCACATACACAGCGGTCGCGCATCTAGCTGCAGAAACCCAATTTTTATGGAATATCCTTGTATAATAAATTCATTATTTTTCTAATATTTTGTATTCCGTTTCTGGTACCTATAAAGTCCGCTTCAACATTCCCCCTTTTCATTAGCAATTTTTATGGAAAATAATAGTAAAGCAAATGCAGATTTCCAGGACTGGACACATGCCCCGTACACACGGTCGGATTTTCCGATGGACAATGTCCGATCGGAGCGTGTTGTCGGAAATTCCGACCGTGTGTGGGCGCCATCGGACATTTTCCATCGGATTTTCCGACACACAAAGTTGGAGAGCAGGAGATAACATTTTCCGACAACAAAATCCGATCGCGTCAATTCCGACTGTGTGTGGCCTGTTCCGACGCACAAAGTGCCACGCATGCTCAGAAGAAATTCCGAGACGGGACAGCTCGTTCTGGTAAACTTAGCATTCGCAATGGATACAGCACTTTCGTCACGCTGCAATGTTAAAAATGGTTTAATACAGCGCACTCTCTTCTTCTTTATAATGTGACAAGAATTAAGTAGTTTTGCTGCTCATATTCACACACACTTCTCACAAACTTTTATTTGTGTTTTTTTAGTGGGATTCCCTGAATATTTTGTTATTAGTTGTCACATCTGACAGTTTTATATTTTTTAATTTTTTTTTTTTTTTGGATTTTAAGCCTTTTTTTTTCTTTAATGTTTGGATTTTTTCCAAGGCTGATCTTTGTTCAATGTTATTTTTATTTTTACTCCAGAATATTTTTGTGTGTGTTTTGTGTGTCAAGTTACCCCAACACCATTGATATCTTTTATTATTTAATCTCAAGGAGATTGTTTGTTGTTGGTGTCCCTTGTTCATTTCACATTGTATATTTGAAATGTACCTGAATCCTCACAAACCAACTATCATTTTTGAAGTAAAACACATAGGAGAGTATAATTCAAAACAAAAATCCTTTATTAAGGGATCAGAACCAAACAAAGAGGAAGGCAACACTGGATCAACATGAGAAATTAGTGAAGCCTGGGACCCCCACGGCAGACATCAATTCTTCAACATCAAAATTGGTGGCCTGAGGAGTCCATATCTAAGGGAGGGCAGTCTGGTCCGGGATTCACAGAGACTCGGATAGCAGCAGATGACATCTGTGTCCCCAGGTGGTACCACAAGAGGCTGCATCTTTTGGCCGACCAGACTGAACCCAGGGCAATCACTGTCTGGTCTTCCTTCCACGCTTCCTTCTGGGCTGTGGCTGTTCAGTTGGAGATGTGGCAGGAGGAGGAGTAGGACCTGGAGGAGGAGGAGGACTGGGGGGACCTGGAGGAGGACTGGGGGGACCTGGAGGAGAGGGAGGAGGAGGAGGAGGACCTGCAGGAGGAGGACCATCCCAAAGATGTGTGTGAGGTGTAATTTGGCCCCTCATACCTTTCTCCAGAGCCTCTGATATGAGGGCCTCACACATGGCTTTTTGGCCCTCCTCAATCCTCTGCATTTTATAGGCTATGAAGGCAGCAATGTTCTTCTGCATGGTGTGGGGTGCTCCCAGGACCTCTGTAGCCCTCCAAAAGAATGCTATAGCCGCCTCCTCTAGGGTACTCGTCCTACTGCCACTTTCTGTTTTCAGGGGGGGTGGAGGGACCTTGATATCAGCCAGCCGGCTCATCATCAATCACAATCCTAAATTAGTACTCCCAACTAACATCTAGTTAACATCATTGATTGGACAAGCAGAAATATTTAGAGGAATGCTATACCTGGCTCAATCTGGGCTCCTCCACATATGGCCTGGAAGGCCCAGGTTGGGCGTCAGAAGCCTCAGCCAGGGGGAAAGGAAGCGTGGAAGGAAGACTGGAGAGGGATGGCCTGGGTTCAGTCTGGCCTGCCAGAAAGTGCAGCCTGTTGTAGTACAACATCCTGGGGACATAGATGTCATCTGCTGCTCCGGATCTCTGTGAATCCAGGACTTTCTTGCGCTCCCTCAGATATGTGCTCCTCAGGCCACCAATGAAAATCTTTAAATAAGTGATGTCTGCCGTGGGGATCACCTGCTTCACAATTTCACACAATTGCTCCAGTGCTGCCTTCCTCTTTGCTTGGTTCTTGAAATGGGGGTGGGTAATCTCCCACAGACAGGGCAGCTCACTTAGCATATCTATGAATACTGACATGAAGTCAGTATCTTTCATTAAGATATCCATGTTCACTGCAAGACACAACACAAGACAAAGCCTAATGTCAGACAAAACTCTCCTAATCTTGTTACAATATAGGCCTCAATCTAGAAGCAGTATAGGCACAAGTTTGTCTCTTACCTTCGTTCTTACGATCGGCGCGTCCAATGCTCCTTCCTCCGCTCACAGATCGTACGTAATACGCACGCGTGTTACACTTTATACACACTGCGCATCCGCGTAACTCCGCCCGCCCCTGACGTTCTTTCTAGTCTATTCCCCGCCCCTTTTCGATCGGCGCAGTGGGGGAAGAGCATGATGGCGGAGTTACAGCAGGTGCGTGCTAATTCTAGCAACGAGGAGGAGGAGGAGGAAAGCCCGACTCCAGGCACGTCCCGATCCAGAAGGAGATGTTTTAAGGCCACAAATATGTCGTTTGGGGAGATGTTGGAGATGGTCGACATCATGAAGAAGTCCGACTATGACGGAAAATATGGGCCTTACCCCAACCCCAATATCCGAAAGGCCAAAGTCATGGCGAAAGTGGTCAGGAGTCTTGAGAGGAATTTCGGGGTACGAAGATCTAAAGATCAGCTCAGGAAGCGGTGGTCGGACCTGAAGTTGAGAGAGCCAGAGCAGTACCGAAAGATCCGGAGAGTGCTGCAAAAAAGTAAGTAGTTGTGCTGTGTTCCTATTCTTTCTGTCTTTATTACGTTCGTTCTGCTCCATATGCTTTTATTAATTGTAACGTTTAAAAAGGTCAACTTTAATGTTCATGGGCCCATTATTCGTTCGTATCAAACATTTTTCTTTCGGCCTCTAGAACACCATTGTTTAGGCCATATGCATTTTCACACATTTTTGGGGGCCTACTTGGATGCCAAATATTTGTTTGTGTAGATGGGTTTGTTACTAGAATGAAATGCCAACTAGATTGTGTGTAAGGAGAGGACACTGAGCAGCTGTTTTCACATCTGGACACTGGAGCACTAGTGTGGGACACAAGAACACCATTTTTATTAGGGGGGGCACACAGGTGCTCCAGTGTATAATATAGGGGGGGCTACATCTGTGAAGCTTGTACCAAACAGGTAAAGTATTGCAGCTTGACAAAGGGCAATAAAAAAATATACATCTTGGAACTCGGCTAAAATAGACAATTGTACCCCACTTCCAAGCAATGTTTCCTATTTCTAGTTCTGCCATCAAATATTTGTGTGCTAATTATACCATTTTTTACATAGGGGAGAAAAGACTCGGACACCCCTCATCCCAGGAGACCAGAGACCCCCCACCTCAGGACAAAGGGGAAATACCAACCCAAGAAGCTGAGCAGGAGGAAGAAGAAGATGTGGTGGAGATTGGCACCACAACAGGTGAGTGTCTGTGACCACAGGCTCAGGTAAAAGAGATGGATGGTGGCAGATTTTTGAGACCTTTTTTTTGTTCTTTATCTCTTTTTAGGTGATTGTGATGTGAGGGAGAGAGAACGTTTCACATCTGAAAGTGCCCAGATACTGATCGGGGAGATCATGGGGTGTAATCTCGAATTGCACAACATACAGCAACAAATCAGTGATGTTATTAAAAAAATAATAACATCATTGATGTTTTGGGGCGAATTTAAACCCCACAAAATCACCTGTTTTATCGTGGTCCAATCTTACCAAAATTTTTTCTAGGTTTAGAAAAGCCAAATTTGGAGGATGCACACAGTGTGCCAACATGTGCTATCTGCCATCACGGGAGATCAATGGACGCGTTTTGGGGGTGCAACCCCTTCCTCAATTATAAAGTAGCATTGAGGAAGGGCTTGCTCCCCCAAAACACGTCCCTTGATCCCCCCTGATGGCAGATAGCACATGTTGACATTCGTAAATTGGTGTGCATCTTCCAAATTTGGCTTTTCCAGGGATGATTTCCCCCCATCTGAACGCTATATCAAACCCAGTTCCTAAATACTGATGTCTGATATAGCCTTCAGGTTTTACCTAATGTGAACTTTGTAAGTTCAAGTTTTTTGGCTTTCTTGTTGGTTTACACAGGCCTGTTTTATCTGAAATGGATATTTCAATTTTTGATAATGCTACTGCAAACATTGTTATACAACAAACATGTTGGTTTGTTTTAAAAACCTTTCGTAAATGCACATGTGATTGTGCAGGTATAAAAAAGTGCCTTACTCAAGAATGTGTGGACTATTGTCTCAACACTACAACACTTTTGGGGTGATGTAATTGCTGTTTTATGGAAAAGTGGGGGTTATTTCCTAAGGGCAAATACACTTTGCACTACAAGTGCAGGTTCAGTGCAGTTGCAAGTGCACTTGTAGTGAAATGTGTTTTTGCATTTAGGAACTACCAGCCAACACTGTTTTTTATAAGGTTACCCAATCACAACATTTTCTGCACTCAACACATTTCTGTCAGGGTCAGCTAAAACAAACACAAGCAGTAAATGTCCACCAAGAATTTCTTTTGGTTGTTTTTTATTTGAAAAAGGTGTCACAGATTGTCTGGCATATTGATAGCCCCCCTACCCGCAAAGAACTCCAGGTAGCGTAACCGGACATCACGGGCATTCAGGGAGGGCAAGCCAGGACGGCCACTTTCAAGCGCCGTCAGTGTTGATGGATTTGGGATTCCGGCCTCAGGCCCAACTGAGCCAGCATAGTTGGCTGAATGTTTTCTTAAAAAATTATGGAGAACACAGCAGGCAAGTATTATATGGTTCAGTTTATACTCCGCCATATGGATGGGTGTCAGAAATAATCGGAACCGGCTGGCCAGGATTCCAAATGTGTTCTCCACCACTCTACGGGCTCTGGCCAGCCAGTAATTAAAAACCCTCTGTTCCGGGGTGAGGGTCCTCATCGGGAATGGCCGCATCAGGTGGTCCCCCAGCGCAAATGCTTCATCAGCAACGAACACAAATGGGAGACCTTCAACATTGTCCTCTGGAGGTGGCAAGTCCAAGCTGCCATTCTGGAGACGCCTGTAGAACTCCGTCTGGGCGATCACTCCACCATCGGACATCCGGCCATTCTTCCCCACGTCCACATACAAGAACTCGTAATTAGCCGACACCACCGCCAACATCACTATACTATTAAACCCCTTGTAATTATAATAGTACGACCCCGAGTTGGGTGGTGGGACGATGTGGACGTGTTTCCCATCAATTGCCCCTCCGCAGTTAGGAAAGTCCCACCGCTGGGCAAAGTGGGAGGCCACAGTCTGCCATTCCCGTGGCGTTGAAGGGAACTGTTGAGGAAAAAACAATAAACATTACTATTTTTTCAAAGATACATGGCAAGAAGTGTCATAATACAAAGATATAAATACACACTGTACACATTTGAGCACATTTGAACATTCTGCTATTACCTATCAAGATAATAATAGGATACAAAAACTTTAAACAGTACCATTGGAAAGTATACAGGCAGGCCCTTGCACTACATGCTTTGGGGAATTCATCCATAAATCTGACCAGTAAAGAGATGGGTATAGTGTGTATGGGTTTGGCAAAGTCAGCAGATAGATGATTGAGGATAGAGAATTGGGATCAGCTGACTTAGCAGTTGGGGAAGGGAGGGTTCCAAAAAATTTGGGGACACCACAAAAAAAGCCTCTGGCACTCTGCCTGAATTTAAAGCTAAAATAACATTTCCAAACATTTTAGGGGGTGTTTTGGGTAAAGCACTACTATGGAGCTGATAAAATACATTGTTAGGTGACTACATGAGGTGAATATAGGGCAGGAGACACCATGCTGGAGAGGTTATTGAAGGGCAAATATGTATGAAGGACCTAAAATATTAATTACATAAAAATCCAGCATGCATGAGGACAAAGGGGACATTCATAGCATAATACAATCATGGTAATTAGGGAATGAGGGAAGAAATACAATATATTAGCAAACATTCAATACAATAAAATGTGATATTAAAGCATAAAAATCTTACCTTCATACACTCCTTCTGTAGGACCTGTACGATGGCAGAACAGGTCTCTGGGATGATGATACCCAGAGCCTGGGGGGAGATGCCTGTCGAGAACTTTAAGTCCTGCAGACTTCTCCCTGTGGCCAAATACCGCAAGGTAGCGACCAACCTCTGCTCCGGAGTGATGGCTTGCCTCATGCAGGTATCCTGCCTGCTGATATAGGGGGTCAGCGAAGCCAACAAACAGTGAAACACGGGGTGTAGGCAAAACAAGTTTGAGCCAACATCCGTCGGAAAAAATCCTAGGATTTTGTTGTCGGAATGTCCGAACAAAGTCCGACCGTGTGTACCGGGCATCACAATTGTTTCTAGTGAAAGGCAACTGGTGTTTTCTATTAAACAAGGTCTAAATGGGCCATTGACATGCATCACAGTTGAATTTAGGAACGTGTCTTTGCAAAGTTAAACTAAATGAAATATTCTTATTTTTGCTTGGGTATAGAGTGCAGAGGCATTAGAAATCCTGTCAGTTTTTGGGGATGTCTGCACCCCTGATAGGGTGAAGACACCTCCCAAATATTGCCACTTTCTCCTTCAAATTTATTCACTTCCTGTCACATAGCCAAACAGGAAGTGAGGGTAAAACCCTACCAATGTCTTTACTTGTGGGGATACACAAGTCACTATAAATAGTTTCCCAATTAGGTAAATTGCACTCTAGCATTTTGCTCTGTACACCCCAAATTGGTAGGTATCTTGGACTTTGGGGTTTATTTACTAAAGGCAAATCCACTTTGCACTACAAGTGCAATTGGAAGTGCAGTTGGTGGAGATCCGAGGCGGGACATGCAAGGAAAAACAAAAAACAAAACACCATCTTTGCTTCTACATGATTGGATGTTAAAATCACCAGTGCTTCCCCTCAGATTTTTAGTGACTACACTTGTATTGCAGTGGATAGTGGATTTGCCTTTAATAAACCCACAAATACCTAAGAATTTGGGGTGTACACAACAAAGTGCTACAGTGCAATTTGCCAAATGGGGACACTAGTTAGATTGATCTGTGTGTCCCCAAGGAAAGACATTGGTAGGGTTTTACCCTCACTTCCCATTTGGCTATGTGACAGGAAGTGAAGCCAATTTTAAGAAAAGGGACACAAAGCCCAACCTAAAAAAAGACAAGCAGGGGTTCTAAAACTCACTTGGTTTCCCTCAAATGCCCAAAATTAGAATAGGATTGTCTTGAGCTGGATTTTAGCTCAGTGCTCTAAATCAGTGCTTCTCAACCCTATCCTCAAGTAACCCCAACAGGCCATGTTTGCAAGTTTTCCTTCATCTTGCACAGGTGCTTTAAATCAGGTCAATGGCTTGGTATTTTGGACAGCCATTTTAGCCAAGATAAAATTCCCAAAACCTGTCCTGTTGGGGGTACTTGAGAACTGAGGCTGAGAACCACTGCGCTAAAATGGAAAATTGAATACTTACCTCTCTGTAATTTCTTTCCTGGTGCCTATCAATGGCAGCATACACACAATCCATGCATATGCTACCATGAAGGCACCAGGAAAGCAACTTAGACAAATCACACATTTTTGGGATTTGCCACGCCAATCAGCCTAGTTAAGCTGCAGCTGGGAAATGTGTTGCACGAAAAATAACAAAAAACACAAAACATAAAAATTTGCTATAAATTTTATTGGTCAACAAAACAGGACTTGGAAAAGAGCAAGGAAAGCAAAAAAAAAAACAAAAACACATGTATGTTAATTTGAGACATATGGTTAACAGGAGTTAAAAGGACTGCGCCCACAAATGGATATCTATTAAGGATTTAAACATTAGTCACAAAATCTTGTGAACGTTTTTGCAAAATAATGCAGCACAGACAATTAAATCAAAGTGAACAACCTACAAACGACACACATTGACATCAAACATCTTTCAGGGGAAAATATCACCCAGCCAAAAAAATACAATAAACCAAAGTAAAAAAAAAAAAACTTGCTCAAAAACACATCTGTTTTGCAAAGACATAACAAACAAAATACAAAGAGAAAATACATGTTTCACAAACTCGATAAGGACACCCAAATGTACTCTCTTGCTGGCCACACACAATCTTGCCTCTTTTCAGGGCAAGATAAAAAAAAATGCTATCTGCAAGCTTTATATAACATAGGTTTGTGTGCTAATGAGGCAATTGAAAACACATGCACAGTCCATGAAACACACAAAATGCAAGTTCACCCAAAGTAGAGACAGAACTTCAAAGTGGGTACACCTGTTAAGGATGTCCTTAAATTACTAACCCAAAAAACACACTCTCTGAGCATGCCCAGAAACATCCAAGTGCTGTTCACACACAAAAAGCACAAGAAAAACTAAAGTCCCTGAGCATGCCCAGACCAACCCAAATGCAGCTAGCACAAAATAAGCCACCCCCCGTCCAAAATTAAACACATCATCCAGCATGTCCTTAATTAAGGTTAAGAAAAAAGAAGGTGGAAAAAAGTACTGGACTGCATCACAAACGCACCAAAAACGTATCATAAATGCACTGGATCGCATCAAAAATGCACAAGCATCTGGACTGCGTTTCTATGGAGTGAACTAGCCCTAAAGCTAGTAACTTGGGGGTGGGGTTACTCTGCCTGTAAAGTGGTGCATCTGTAGCATGTATCCAAAATGCTGCTTCAAAGATGTACAGCTTTGCAGCTGCAAGATTTTAACACAAAACCAAAAATAGCCTGCCTCCCAATACATAAAAGGCCATTTGGGGCTGTAAAGGCTTAAAGTGAGAACCCCCAAAAAATACCACCCCAAAATCTAAAAATATTGTGCCCCTCCCACGCACTAACAGATCCCTAGCCAAGCACACAGCCAGCCCATCAAAGGGGGGTGCATGCTTGGGGGCAGAAGGGGCTTAGGCACCCCAAAAGCCAAATATCTTGTTCCCATATTCAGGGGGACAAGGACATCTTCCACACAACCCTAGGCTGGGGTTGTGGGAGGCTGCAGACAGTGGGGGCTTTACAGAATGTAGAAAGCCCCTTTGAACTAGTGGGTACAAAGTGCTTTGTGGTTGGTATTGGGCTGAGCCCAACATGCCCCAAAGGCAGCCAGCTATGTTGAGTGCATGTGGCCTTGTATAGTTCAGGAGGGGATTGGGCGATCACTCTTCTCGCCCCTTTCCTAGCTGGCCCTGTTGTTTGCTCTGAAAAAGGATGTGGTTTGGATTGGTGAAGGGAGCTCACAGCGTTTGGAGATTGGAGAATGGAGTGTGGAGTTCCCCTTTAAAAGCAAAAGCTAGCCCCAAAGAATTATATGCATTAGAAGGGGGAGACAAGAGCATTGAAGTGTAAAGTTCCCCTTTAAAAGCAAAAACTAGCCCAAATAAAACATATGCATTAGAAGGGGAGACAAGAGCATTGGAGTGTAGAGTTTCCCTTTAAAAGCAAAAACTAGCCCAAAGAAAACATATGCATTAGAAGGGGAAGACAAGAGCATTGGAAAATGGAGTGTAGAGTTCCCCTTTAAAAGCAAAAGCTAGCCCAAGGAAATCATATGCATTAGAGGGGGAAGGTTAAATGCCCTTTTAGGAGGAGCTAGAGTAGTGAGAGTCTTTTTACATAATTTTAACAAGGTACATGTCACATGTTGGCAACGTAACATGCTAACATGACCTGTGTGCAAATATCCTTAAAAAAACACATAAAAGTGAACCAGCAAAAAAAAAAAATGTCCAGTTTAGAGGTGCGCCCATTCAACCCACGCAAATACATTTACGTCGCTTGACATTTACTAAGATCTTGCCGGCGCAGTGAGCCAACGCATTTGAAAGAGCGCAAATGCCGATTGCGCATGCGCAGTGCATAAATTGACCTCACGCAGTTCTAAACCTACTTGCAGGCACAGCAGGCTTGTTCAGTAAAAGTTACTTTCTCATTCTATTTTGGGCATATTTGTTACATGGGCAGTTATTACTATACTTCCTCACATCACCCCACATCACCCCTATAATATTGGCACTTCCAGATTCTTTTAATTTTGAGTTGAAGTTGCCCTGCGCCATGTCCATAGTGGCGCACTGATCGCCTCCTCCCATGCGCTGAGATTACTATAGTAAATGGGGAATATCGCTGTGTTACCGGCGCAAATGTTTTGTAAATACCGAAACGTACGTTGTGCCTCGACCCATGGCGCAAATGGTTTGTAAATCAGCCCCACAGTCACTGTAATCATGACACTGGCTGTGAACATCTAGGGTGATCAAGAGGTTAACTGTGTGCCTGACAATATGTAATGTGTGTAAAGTGTGCTGCTTTTACTAACCAATCTCTAAGTTTCTCATCCTTTGCAGGGATGAGAAACATAGGGGGTCATTTACTAAGATGAATGCACTGCGCTGGTTCAGACCTTAATTGGTGCACTGGATAAAAACTTAATTGAGCGTGTGAATCGGCACACACACAGCAGTACCTACACGCGAGATGTACCTCGCGCTGGTTCTCGGCGAGGTACATCTCGTGCTCGCTGCAAAAGGAAAAACACATCTTCCTTTTAAAGCAGCGTGAGAAAAACCAGCATGGGTTCCCCCTCCGGGTGCATACCAGGCCATTCAGTCTGGTATGGATTTTAAGGGGAACCCCCTATGCCGAAAAAACGGCGTGGGGGTCCCCCTAAAATCCATACCAGACCCTTATCCAAGCACGCAGCCCGGCCGGTCAGGAAGGTGGGTGGGGACAAGGGAGCGCCCCCCTACTGAACCGTACCAGGCTGCATGCCCTCAACATAGGGGATAGATGCTTTGGGGAAGGGTGGCACGCTGTGGCCCCCCCACCCCAAAGCACCTTGTCCCCATGTTGATGAGGATAAGGGCCTATTCCCAACAACCCTGGCCGTTGGTTGTCGGGGTCTGCGGGCGGGGGGCTTATCAGAATCCGGGAGCCCCCTTTAATAAGGGGGCCCCCCGATCCTGGCCCCCCACCCTATGTGAATGAGTATGGGGTGTGCTAAATCGCTCCTGGACGCAGTCAATTTTATTTTTTCTATCCGCACCAAACCGCATGTAATCAAAACGCAACTAAACGCAGTGTGTGAATGGGGCCATAGGAAACATTGTGTGCATTTAGCTGTGGTAGAAAACACAGCTAAAAGCACAATTCTATCGTCAGTGTGAAAGGGGCCTAAGGCCCCTTTCACACTGGGGCATTTTTCAGGTGTTATAGCGCTAAAAATAGCGCCTGAAAAACGCCCTAAAGAAGTGGCTCCATTCACTCCAGTGTGAATCGGGCTTTTACACTTGAACGGTGCGCTAGCAGGACAGTAAGGCCCCTTTCACACTGGGGCGGTGGGGGCGTCTGGGGTAAAGCAGCGCTATTTTTAGCGGCGCTTTACTGTTGTTTAGCGGTGTTATTCGGCTGCTAACGGGGCGGTTTTAAGCCCCCACTGGGCGGTTTTGACCCCCCTGCTAGCGGCCGAAAAGGGGTTAAATCCGCCAGCAAAACACCGCTAGAGCGGCATTTTGCCGGCGGTATCACAGCGCTGCCCCATTGATTTCAATGGGGAGGAGCAGTGAGTTCACCGCTCTAAAGAACTGCTGGAAGGACTTTTTGTGACGCCCTGCCAGCGCACTGCTCCAGTGTGAAAGCCTTCTCTGGATTGAATGGAGCCGCTTCTTTAGGGCGTTTTTCAGGTGCTATAGTGCCTAAAAATGCCCCAGTGTGAAAGGGGCCTAAAAAAAGTCCTGCTAGCAGCACCTTTGGAGCGGTGAAGGAGTGGTGTATAAACTGCTCCTGCCCATTGAAATCAATGGGACAGCACGGCTATACCGCCGGTAAAAGCGGGGGTTAAAACCGCTAGTGGCCGAATACCGCCGGTAAAGCGGCGCTAAAAATAGCGCCGTTTTACCGCCCCAGTGTGAAAGGGGCCTAACACACACGCACGCACGCACACACACACCTCTTAAAGAATGCTATCTGCAAGCTTTATATAACATAGGTTTGTGTGCTAATGAGGCAATTGCAAACACATGGACAGTCCATGAAACACACAAAATGCAAGTTCACCCAATGTAGAGAGAACTTCAAAGTGGGTACAACTGTTAAGAATGTCCTTAAATTACTAACCCCAAAAAAACACACTCTGAGCATGCCCAGAAACATCCAAGTGCTGTTTACACACAAAAAGCACCACCAAAAAAACCAAAGTCCCTGAGCATGCCCAGACCAACCCAAATGTATTTCACACACCAGAAGGCACAGGAAAAAACAAAGTCCCTGAGCATGCCCAGAACAACCCAAATGCAGCTAGCACAAAATAAGCCACCCCCCTGTCAAAAATTAAGCACATCATCCCGCATGCACCAAAATTACAAATGGGACAAAACACCCCCCAGTCCAGGGGGGCAACTAAAGAGCCTAACATGTGCAAAAGTTATACAACAAATACCATTGCAGTCTAAGGGAACTGATTTGGTAATGTTACTAGTCCCCACTTGGCTGGCTTATCTTCTAGTTATTGGCCTTAAAATGGGTATGGGGCCCAGGTCCCACCCTAAAGGAACATATATCAATGTCACTAATTGGACAACCCCAAAAACGAAACAAGGAGAAATGCCTTTAAATATGCCAAATTGCTAAAGGGCCAGTTCACACCAATGCAGTCCAGTGCATACTTTATGCATCAAAAATGCATGGAAAGTTGGTTATATGGTTTTCAATGGTGCATTTTTCCTGCACTAGACTGTACTGGAAAGCTGCAAAATGCATCAAAAACGCACTGGAACGGGGGCGTGTCCGGGATGGTGCTGGGAGCAGATGTGTGCTAGCTGAGCTCCCGTCTCCGGCCAGAAATCCTCTCCTTATCCTAGTGTGGAAGATCGATTTATAAAGCTATTAAGCCCCGGACCATCTGAGGGAGGATTGGGCGATGCCCGCAGGCAAAAAACCGAACCAGGGCAAGTATAACAACACCCCGATCAGAACCCGCTCTGGGCCGAACTCAGCGGCACACGAGGCATCCAAGATGGCGTCGCAGGCAGACCTCCCTCCGGACGGAGCGATACAAGCGGGCTCGGCGGCATTCGATGCCCTAATGCTGGCCATAACCACCTGCCAGGCCACATTAACTACAAAAATCGAACATGTACAGACAGAAACTGCCCTTATCCGGAGAGATATGGATAAATTCAGAGACCGGGTTTCCGAAGCGGAACGCCGAATCTCTGAGGCGGAGGATGTACAGAGGGACCACCATGCGGACATCCAGGCACTAAAATTGAAAGTCAAGCACCTGGAAGGTAGGGCCGAAGACGCCGAGAACCGCAATAGGAGAAGGGTTCTCGGCCTTCCGGAAGGTGCGGAGGGGACAGACCCGGTGTCCTTCATGGAGGGACTTCTGCCTAAACTGCTGCCCAGAGCCACCTTCTCTCCTCACTTCTCCATAGAGAGAGCTCATCGGATGCCGGCATCTAGAGGCCCTCCAGGCGCACCGCCGCGTACTTTTATATTTAAACTGCTGCATTACAGAGATCGGGACATTATCCTAAGAGAAGCTAGCAGGGAGAACTGAAATACAACAATGCAACCCTCCTGATATTCCCGGACTATTCGGTGGAGACACAGCGTCGCCGCAAGTCCTTTGATCAGGTCAGAGCCATGCTGAGACAAAAGGGGGTGAAGTATAGTATGCTTTTCCCTGCCAGGCTGCGTGTTCAAGACGGGGAGAGAGTGCAGTTTTTTACCTCTCCCAGAGAAGCTATAGCCTGGGCTGAAACACTCCGCAATTGAACCCAAGATAGAGCCAGACATATACTCTTTTTCTGATTAACAAAGAAAGAAACAAGAGAGCGCACCAGCCTAGCGCATTATCCTTGGCAAATTTTAATGAATTAAAAACAAGGTAAAAAGCTACTCACAAAAGTCGCAGGTAAAAGAGCATATCGAACGCACAAAGGCAATAGTTCCAGTGGTAGGCAGCTGTCCAGATCCCAGGAGGGAGAGAGCAGCAAAGCCGAAGCCCATAGCCCCTCTTGAATTTCTTTAGCTAACACACCAGTGCGCAAGAGTACTTTTTTCGTGTTTCTTTTTCTGATTAGCCTTATGTTTAATGACCCAAGTGCTTCATGAATCCCAGGACCTACTATTCCTACTGAGTTTTTTTTTTTTTTTTTTTTTTTTTTTACACGACTCTGCCTATGCATAATTTAAGCTGCAGGAAGCGGGAGACAAAACTTTCTCCAGCAGCTCTATCCAGTAACCAAGGCAACCGCCGCTGGTTCCGGATCCCGCCTGGAGAAGTACATACGTCACAGTCTGCCACCCTAAGAGGAGACTCTTGAGCTTTCCTCCTGAATGCACTACCGACCCCGGGCTGAGGTGAGGAGACGTGGGGGTTTTTTTCTTCCCTGACTGTGAACCGGAGGACTGTCCGAGAGGCCCTGATGTGGACTGTCCATACCATCTCCTTTTTTGGCCACACCATCTGCACTGAACGAGAGATGCGGTGACTGACCCGGGATCCGGTCTAAATTTCCCGTCCCTCCCTTCCCCTTTCTTCCCCCCCCATCCCCTCCCTTCCCCACCCCCTCCCTTCTTCCCCCCCCCCTTTTTCCTCACAACCCCCCCCCCCTTTTTCCCCTTTGTTACCCGTCCCCTATATCTAAGTGAAACGCAGGAGACAGAGCTGCTGGGAATCTCCTATGGGAGGTACCTCTCCTGGACTTCCTATGTTGGGTTTTGGTATAGTAGTTATGCATAGATCAAACCTGAGGAGCACTTCACTGTGGTTAAGATAGCTGGATAGGGGTTTGCCCTCAAAAAAGTTTAAGATTGCGCCCCCGGGGACCCGGGTGATCCACACTAATTATCCATGCCGGATAACGAATCGTATTAGCATAAGTGAAGGCTGAGCGCCGAACGCACATTGCCCTCACATTAGGCCTTGAGCCTTCCTTTTGTTGGTTGGGGATGAGGCCCCTCTTACTGTGTTGGGGGGGGGGGACGTTTGGTTTATCTGGCCTGCGGTTGCAGACCCACCTTTTGTTTTGTTCTTTTCTGCTCTTATGTTTTTTTAGTTATCACAGTACAACAGACCGAATGCCTGAATATCATTCCATGCCGCTTATTGTGACGAATGGCCTACCCGGGTCCAGACCTCCAGACAAGGAGCCTCCATCTCCCATAGATCCTACTGCAACTCTGGTCCTTCTAGATGACCTCCCTTAGACTGCTCTCCTGGAACACGAGGGGTCTAAACTCCCCGGTGAAACGCTCGCTGGTATTCCAGTTTATCAAATCATACCAGCCCCATCTGTGCGTGTTCCAGGAGACGCATTTAGTGGGAAAAAAGACTCTCAGTCTCAAAAAACCATGGGTAGGACATCACTACTAGGGATGAGCCGAACACCCCCCGGTTCGGTTCGCACCAGAACCCGCGAACGGACCGCAAGTTCGCACGAACGTTAGAACCCCATTGACGTCTATGGGACTCGAACGTTCGAAATCAAAAGTGCTCATTTTAAAGGCTAATTTGCATGGTATTGTCCTAAAAAGGGTTTGGGGACCCGGGTCCTACCCCAGGGGACATGTATCAATGCAAAAAAAACTTTTAAAAACGGCCGTTTTTTCGGGAGCAGTGATTTTAATGATGCTTAAAGTAAAAAAAAAAAAGTGAAATATTCCTTTAAATATCGTACCTGGGGGGTGTCTATAGTATGCCTGTAAAGTGACGCGTGTTTCCCATGTTTAGAACAGTCCCTGCACCAAATGTCATTTTTAAAGGAAAAAATCTCATTTAAAACTGCTTGCGGGTTTAATGTCATGTCGGGTCATGGCAATATGGATGAAAATCAGTGAGACAAACGGCATGGGTACCCCCCAGTCCATTACCAGGCCCTTTGGGTCTTGTATGGATATTAAGGGGAACCCCGCACCCAAATTAAAATAAGGAAAGGTCCCTATATACTCTGAACAGCAGTATACAGGCGGTGCAAACAAGACAGGGACTGTAGGTTTGTTGTTAAGTAGAATCTGTTTGTAATTTTGAACATTTTTAATGTGTTTAGCTCCAGCCAAAAAATCTTTTCTAAGCTTTTTGGAAAACATAGGGAAGGGTTATCACCCCTGTGACATTTGTTTTGCGTCTTTCCTCCTCTTCAGAAGATTTCACCTCACTTTTTTGTCCCAATGAAAAATGTTTTTTGAAAATTTGGGTTTTTTTGTGGAACAAGGATTGGAAAGCATCAGTGGAAAGGAAAAATTGTTTTCCCATATTAACTCTTACAGGAGAGAATTTCCCTTCCTTAGGGGTAGATTTCATCTCACTTCCTGTTGTCTCCTTCCGTTTGCAAGTAGGAGTCGTTTGTAAGTTAGATGTTTGAAAGTAGGGTCCTGCCCTATATACTCAGCAGAAATTTGGGCCTTAGGTGTTGCTGTGGCCAAAACACTGTAAGCCCTCACAGGGCCCTGCTGTGAAATATTAGATCAAGAATTGTAATTACATGCCCCTGTTGAACAGGAGCTGAAAAATTAGGCCTTAGGCACTGGTGCTGGTGCCACAACACTGCAACCCCTCACAGACACTCTAGTTGAAACGCAGGAACAAGCCCAGCTGCAAAGTATTGCATCAAAAATTGTAATTACACGCCCCTGTTAGACAGGGGCTGAAAAATTGGGTCTTAGGCACTGGTGCTGGTGCCACAACACTGCAACCCCTCACAGACACTCTAGTTGAAACGCAGGAACAAGCCCTGCTGCAAAGTATTGCATCAAAAATTGTAATTACACGCCCCTGTTAGACAGGGGCTGAAAAATTGGGTCTTAGGCACTGGTGCTGGTGCCACAACACTGCAACCCCTCACAGACACTCTAGTTGGAATGCAGGAACAAGCCCTGCTGCAAAGTATTGCATCAAAAATTGTAATTACACGCCCCTGTTAGACAGGGGCAGAAAAATTGGGTCTTAGGCACTGGTGCTGGTGCCACAACACTGCAACCCCTCACAGACACTCTAGTTGGAATGCAGGAACGAGCCCTGCTGCAAAGTATTACATCAAAAATTGTAATTACACGCCCCTGTTAAACAGGGGCTGAAAAATTGTGCCTTAGGCACTGGTGGTGGCGCCCAGAACCAAAAATGTTCTTACAAGCTATCAGCGTGATGATTGAGGAGGAAGAGGATAATTACTCAGGGATAGTCACTCAGCATCAGCATAGGCAGTCTTTGAAGGGATCTGAGATTTCAAAAAAAATTATTCGGTTACATCTGCATCAGGTGCTTGGTAGCTGGTGGTGATCCAAGACTGATTCATTTTTATGAAGGTCAGCCGATCGACCGAGTCGGTGGACAGACGCACCCTGTGATCGGTTACCACGCCTCCAGCAGCACTGAATGTGCGTTCCGAAAGAACGCTGGATGCAGGACAGGCCAGTAGCTCAATTGCATACTGTGCAAGCTCTGGCCAGTGATCCATCCTCAAGACCCAGTAACCCAGAGGATTTTCGGTGGGAAAGGTGTCCAAGTCTGATCTTGCCCCTAGGTATTCCTGCACCATGTAAAACAGACGCTGGCGATGGTTGCTGGAACCGATCATACCTTGGGGCTGCGGACCAAAAAATTGTCTGAACGCATCGGTCAGACGGCCACCTTCTCCACCGCTCCTTCTTTGACTGACCGAAGCCTCAGCAACACGTTGTCCAGAAACAGGAGTTTGTAACCTCCCAGTCTCTGGGAACGCGTTGCACAGACCTTTCTGCAAGGCCTCCCGAAGATGTTTCATCCTCTGCTCCCTCTGCGATGGCAAGATAAGGTCCGCAACCTTACCCTTGTAACGTGGATCAAGGAGGGTTGCCAGCCAGTATTGGTCCTTCTCCTTGATACCACGAATACGAGGATCCTTACGCAGGCTTTGCAGGATCAGGGAGGCCATGCAGCGTAGGTTTGCTGAGGCATTCGGTCCGGAGTCCTCTGGGTCACTAAGGACAACAACGTCCGCAGCCACCTCCTCCCAGCCACGTACAAGTCCATGTGTTCCTTGGGACTGATCCCTTAAAGACTGCTGATGCTGAGTGCCAGGCTCCACCTCCATACTGACACAATCTTCCTCCTCCTCCTCCTCCTCCTCCTCGTCCTCTTCCTGTGTGATCGGCGGGCACGCAGGAACACTGTCTGGATAAAGGGGGCCTTGAGAGCTAAGGAAGTCCTCCTCTTCCTGCCTCTGTTCTGCCTCAAGTGCCCTGTCCATTATCCCACGCAGCGTGTGCTCCAACAGGTGGACAAGGGGGACAGTGTCACTGATGCATGCACTGTCAGTGCTCACCATCCTCGTGGCCTCCTCGAATGGTGACAGGACAGTGCATGCATCCCTGATCATGGCCCACTGGCGTGGGGAAAAAAAACCAAGGTCCCCTGACCCTGTCCTGGTGCCATAGTCGCACAGGTACTCATTGATGGCCCTCTGCTGCGTGTGCAGCCGCTGCAGCATGGCCAACGTCGAGTTCCACCTGGTGGGCATGTCACAGATTAGGCGGTTCTTGGGCAGGTTAAACTCCTTTTGGAGGTCCGTCAGCCGAGCACTGGCATTATATGACCGGCGGAAATGCACACAGACTTTCCTGGCCTGCCTCAGGACATCCTGTAAGCCCGGGTACCTGCCCAAGAACCGCTGCACCACCAAGTTAAGGACGTGAGCCAAACAGGGCACATGGGTCAGTTGTCCCTGTCGGAGGGCAGAGAGGAGGTTGGTGCCATTGTCGCAAACCACCATTCCTGCCTTAAGTTGGCGTGGCGTCAACCACCTCTGAACCTGCCCCTGCAGAGCTGACAGAACCTCTGCCCCAGTGTGGCTCCTGTCCCCCAAGCACACCAGCTCAAGCACCGCATGGCATCTTTTGGCCTGCGTACTTGCGTAGCCCCTTGAACGCCTACGGAGCACCGCTGGTTCCGAGGAAGAGGCCATGGAGGAAGAAGAAGAGGAGGGGGTGGAGGAGAGAGGTGTGTCACAATCAGCATTTTGGAGGCGTGGTGGCGGAACAACCTCCAACACTACTGCACCTTGTCCTGCATCCTTCCCAGCTGCCAGCAGAGTCACCCAATGCGCCGTGAAACTTAAGTAACGTCCCTGTCCATGCCTGCTGGACCATGAGTCAGCGGTAATATGCACCTTACCGCTGACCGCCCTGTCCAGCGAGGCATGGACATTGCCTTCCACATGCCGGTAGAGAGCCGGAATCGCCTTCCGTGAGAAAAAGTGGCGTTTGGGTACCTGCCACTGAGGAACCGCACATTCCACAAACTCACGGAAGGGGGCAGAGTCTACCAACTGAAAAGGCAGCAGTTGAAGTGCTAGCAATTTTGCCAAGCTAGCATTCAACCGCTGGGCATGTGGATGGCTGGGAGCAAACTTCTTTCGGCGGTGCAGCAGCTGGGGCAGGGAAATTTGCCTGGTACAATCTGACGTCGGTGTACCAAAAGCAGATTGCCCATAAGTACTTGGCTGTGACACACCTAATTCTACACCTTCATTCCTCTCACTGCAGGTCGCAGAGAGGACTGAAGGTCTAGTGGGGTTGGAAATCTCAGCTGATGAGGAGCAAGGAGAGATCGTCTTTGTTCTTTGGTGTGGGTCTTTTAGATACGCTTGCCAACGAACTGCATGGCAGGTCAACATATGTCTGGTCAAGCATGTGGTACCCAAGCGGGAGATGTTTTGGCCACGCGAGATACGCTTGAGACATATATTGCAAATAGCAGCGGTGCGATCTGATGCACTCGTCTCAAAAAAGGCCCACACCAAAGAACTTTTTGAATAACGCGCAGAGACTGCAGCGCCCTGCACATGTGGAGCTTTGGGGTGTGATGCAGTCAATGTGCTGCCCTTAGGCTGGCCCCTGGAGGGCATCCTGCCTAGTTGGTGATGTGCCACCTCCTCCTCCTCCTCCTCCTCCTCCTCCTCCTCCTCCTCTCTCCTATCAGGCACCCACGTTGAGTCAGTGACCTCATCATCCCCTCCCTCCTCATCACTGGAGCAAACCTGGCAGTATGCTGCAGCAGGGGGAGCATGACTGCCAGATTGCTGTCCTTCTTGGGCACCCCCTCTGTCCGTGCTCATGTTACTGCCTTCATTGAGCTCAGTATCATCATCAGAGCCTTCCAAACGCTGGGCATCCTCCTGGAGCATGTACCCAACACTGTGGTCAAACAGTTCGAGGGAATCCTCAGGAGGACATGGTGGGGCTAGGGAAGGAGTCACTGATGACATTGAGCTGAGGGAAGAGGCCGCTGCTTTGCCAGACAAAGCACCCTGGGCATGGGTGAGAGAGGATGAGGAGGATGAGGACGGCTTGGTCATCCACTCGACCAAGTCTTCCGCATGTTGCGGCTCAACACGGCCAGCTGCCGAAAAAAAGGCCAAGCGTGTCCCATGGCCACGTGCTGATGAGGATGCACCGTCTCCACGACCAGCACTAGACACAGAGCCTGCTTGCCCTCTCTTATTGGCTTGTGACTGTCTGCCTCTCCTTCTTGGCCTTCCAGACATACTAATGGCCTGTAGCTGCACTAAGCTGGGATAGAACACCTGTAATTTTCTTCAGGTAGCTTTATATACTGTAACCAGACAAGCCTGCCTGTCAGTAGGAAGATAACAGGAACGGATCTAGCTGAACACTGTGAGCAGGACGTACTGCACTAAATGTATATAGCAGGAACGGATCTAGCTGAACACTGTGAGCAGCACGCACTGCACTGAATGTAAATAGCAGGAACGGATCTAGCTGAACACTGTGAGCAGGACGCACTGTACTGAATGTAAATAGCAGGAACGGATCTAGCTGAACACTGTGAGCAGGACACACTGCACTGAATGTAAATAACAGGAACGGATCTAGCTGAACACTGTGAGCAGGACACACTGTACTAAATGTAAATAGTCTAGCTGCCTGACCGTGGTACTAATAGGATCAAAAAGAACACCTGTAATTTTCTTCAGGTAGCTTTATATACTGTAACCAGACAAGCCTGCCTGTCAGTAGGAAGATAACAGGAACGGATCTAGCTGAACACTGTGAGCAGGACGTACTGCACTAAATGTATATAGCAGGAACGGATCTAGCTGAACACTGTGAGCAGCACGCACTGTACTGAATGTAAATAGCAGGAACGGATCTAGCTGAACACTGTGAGCAGGACACACTGCACTGAATGTAAATAACAGGAACGGATCTAGCTGAACACTGTGAGCAGGACACACTGTACTAAATGTAAATAGTCTAGCTGCCTGACCGTGGTACTAATAGGATCAAAAAGAACACCTGTAATTTTCTTCAGGTAGCTTTATATACTGTAACCAGACAAGCCTGCCTGTCAGTAGGAAGATAACAGGAACGGATCTAGCTGAACACTGTGAGCAGGACGCACTGCACTGAATGTAAATAGCAGGAACGGATCTAGCTGAACACTGTGAGCAGCACGCACTGCACTGAATGTAAATAGCAGGAACGGATCTAGCTGAACACTGTGAGCAGGACGCACTGCACTGAATGTAAATAGCAGGAACGGATCTAGCTGAACACTGTGAGCAGGACGCACTGCACTGAATGTAAATAGCAGGAACGGATCTAGCTGAACACTGTGAGCAGCACGCACTGCACTGAATGTAAATAGCAGGAACGGATCTAGCTGAACACTGTGAGCAGCACGCACTGCACTGAATGTAAATAGCAGGAACGGATCTAGCTGAACACTGTGAGCAGGAAGCACTGTACTGAATGTAAATAGCAGGAACGGATCTAGCTGAACACTGTGAGCAGGACACACTGCACTGAATGTAAATAGTCTAGATAGAAGATAACAGGAACGGATCTAGCTAAACTGAATACAGTGTATATATATATATGCAACACCTGGGATGCATATATATACACAATACACTGTAAGTGCAGCTAACTGACTGACTGTTCTGCCTAATCTATCTAACTCAAATCAAACACTGTCTCTCTGTCTATCTCTTTCAACGCCGGAACACACACTACACAGGGCCGCCGTGCAGGCGGCCTTATATAGTGTGGGGCGTGTACTAAATCCCCTGAGCCATAATTGGCCAAAGCCTCCTTGGCTTTGGCCAATTACGGCTCTCTGTTCAGGCGGCGCTGTGATTGGCCAAGCATGCGGGTCATAGTGCATGCTTGGCCAATCATCAGCCAGCAATGCACTGCGATGCCGCAGTGAATTATGGGCCGTGACGCGCCACACGAATTTGGCGCGAACGGCCCATATCGTTCGCAATTCGACGGACGGTCGAACAGCCGATGTTCGAGTCGAACATGGGTTCGACTCGAACACGAAGCTCATCCCTAATCACTACCACTCGACACACTCCACCTTTTCAAGAGGAGTGAGCATACTAGTCCTTAAGACACTTCCATTTAAACTCCTTGATCTGGCTCTGGACCCGGGCGGCAGATATGTGATAATACATGCACTGCTCCATAATATACCGTGGGTTATTGTGGGCCTCTATTTGCCACCCCCGGCCTCCCTTCAGATATTGAACCAGATCACTGCAAAAATAGCGGAATTCTCTACTGAAAACGTAGTAATCATGGGAGATTTTAATCTGGTACCGGATGCACGTTTAGACAGGCTAACTCCCACTGGTGTGTCCTCCCAGGGGCTTGCGGATTGGGCAGACATTTATGGTATGATTGACCTCTGGAGGTGGAAATATCCTAGAGAGAGGGCTTACACCTGCCACTCTGCGTCGCACAGAACCTTCTCGCGTATAGACCTGGTCTATGCGGGGAGTTCTGTCCTGCCTAGAGTCAGGGACATTACAATTCTCCCCCGGGGAATTTCGGACCACGCCCCGCTTCTCCTTGATCTAGACGCCTCGGTCGCCGCATCGGATAGGCTCTGGCGGCTATCCAGGTACTGGATCTCGGATGAGGAGGTGGAGCCGAAATACAGACAATAGCTGGAAACATATTGGGAAACCAATGAAGGGTCTGCTTCGGCGGCCTCTGTCTGGGATGCTTTTAAGGCATGCACCAGGGGACAGTACCAGACCATTATCTCAGAGACCCGCAGAGACAGGAGAAGGGATCTTACAAACCTGGAGGCTGAGGCAGAGAGACAGGAAGCTAGGTACGTTAGCGCCCCTGACCCCCAGCTATATGAGAGACTACAAACAGTGCAGCGTGAAGTCCTCATGTTACGGACCTCACTGACCCAAAAGAAACTACTACATCAAAAACAAAGGATATTTGAACAGGGAGAGAGAACGGGTCGCCTGTTGGCGTGGTTAGCTAGGGAACAGCCGGGGGGGATGTCGATAGGCCAAATTCATGGGGATGGGGGGTCCACTCTTAACTCCCCGATAGACATTAATAGGGAGTTTGCCTCTTACTATCAGAATCTATACCGTTCCAGAGTAGATTACGACCCTGCAGAACTGAGGTCTTATTTAGACAAAATAGATATACCGACCCTTACTCCCTCCTACGCTAATAAATTGGATGCCCCTATCAGCATTGAAGAAATTCTAAAAGCACTGAAAATGATGCAGACGGGCAAGACACCAGGCCCGGATGGTATTCCGATCGAATTTTATAAAATGTATGCTGAACAATTGGCCCCTAAATTTCAATCTTTATTGGCTAAGTCCATGGCTGAGGGATCCATTCCTGACTCTATGTATGAGGCGGTAATCGTGGTTATCCCCAAGACAGGAAAAGATCCGATGCTATGCTTGTCCTATCGCCCCATTTCCCTACTCAACGTAGACACTAAGATCCTATCAAAAATTTTGGCCAATAGAATAAACACGGTGATCACGGCCCTAATACATCCAGATCAGACGGGCTTTATGCCTGGAAGAGGAACAGACATCAACCTTCGACGGCTGCACACACATATTGCACTGGCCTCGGATGGGGGTCCGGGGGTGGTGGCCTCACTCGACGCGGAAAAAGCGTTTGATTCGGTCGAGTGGGGCTACCTGTGGGAGGTCCTCGCCAGGTTTGGGTTTGGGCCTAGACTTTTGACCTGGATCAAACTTTTATACGCCAGACCTACAGCCCGTATTCGCACTAATGGTACCCTGTCGGATAGATTCTCCCTGGAGAGGGGCACGAGACAGGGGTGCCCTCTTTCCCCAGCCCTGTTCGCTATGGCACTGGAACCGCTCGCCATCTCACTTAGAGCAGACGAGGCGGTCAGAGGTATACGGGTCGGAGCGATTACGGAAAAAATTTCCCTGTACGCCGACGACTCACTATTATACCTGGCGGATGCCTCGGACTCCCTGCGAGCAGCCTTAGCCCTTTTTGACTTATTCGGTCGTTTCTCGGGTATCCGCATAAATTGGAACAAATCGGTGCTCTTCCCCCTCTGCAGATCAGTGCCTCCTGCGGATACAAACACCCCCTTGCAGTGGGTAGACGAGTTTACGTATCTGGGAGTTAGGGTAGGGGGCGACTTGAAAGGATACCTAGACAGGAATGTCTATCCACTACTCTCTCAGCTTCAACAAAAATGCTCCACCTGGAAATCCCTCCCCCTGTCCCCGGTAGGCAGAGGGAACCTCCTAAAAATGATATACCTACCTAAGTTTTTGTACTATTTCAGACACACCCCAGTCCCAATACCAAAATCCTTTTTTCGTAGGCTGGAGGGTGTGGTGATAGCTTTCCTCTGGGCAGGGAAATCCCCACGGGTGGCTAAAGCCATTCTGTATCTTCCGCTGTCCGGTGGTGGACTTGCGCTGCCAAACTTCCTAATTTACTATTGGGCGGCCGTCTTAGTGACGGTGAGGTGGTGGTTTTCGCAGCCTCGCCAGAACCCAGCAGTCACCTTGGAGGCGGCAATCATGGGCTCTTATGCAGCGCTGTCCAATCTTCCATATAGGGGAATGAAGGCTACTCCTACGGTCACAGGCCCTATGAAGACCACAATCCAAGTATGGAAAGCCTCTAGAGCAGCATTGCTACAACCACTCACGGTGTCCCCACACACCCCGTTGTGGGCAAATCCGATGCTCCCACACCTCCTTAGTCTGCCGGACCCGGCGGTGTGGGCCAGTCGAGGTATCACTAAATTAAAACAGGTGATGTCCAGGGGAGTAGTCCAACCTTTTAGAGAATTACAACAGGCCCATAACCTACCAAATTCCTTTCTCTTTAAATACTGGCAGCTAAGACACGCCCTCAGGGCCCAATTTCCTTCTCAGGTGACGCTTGAACCAGATTCAATCGAACGCCTTTTGATCTCTGGGATGCTGGAGAAGCCCCTGTCCTCCCTATATTTATATTTAACAGTCGCTCATGACATTAAAACGGATAAAACTAGGGCCAAGTGGCAGATGGATATCCCCACGCTGGGGGAGGAAGAATGGGAAGAGTGTCTGACTACATTTATCCCATCTATGATTGCTGCCAAAGATAGATTTATTCAGCTAAAATGTATCCACAGAGCATACTACACGCCCCAACGCCTAGCCAAAATCTACCCCGAAAAGACTTCTGAATGCACTAGATGCGGGGCAGAAGTGGGCTCCTTCTTTCATATGGTCTGGTCCTGTCTCAAACTAGGTTCGTTTTGGAATGCGGTAGCAAGCAAACTGGAGGTAGTGAGTGGTACAGAGATACCAATGGATCCTTTAATCTTTTTGCTCAGCTATTTAGGGGAGATAGAGGGAGACCGCTATACTAAACAGTGCCTAACTTTTTCCTTATTTTATGCAAGGAGAGAAATACTCCTTAACTGGAAGAAAAGAGAGGCACCCACCGCGGAGGCATGGAAAGCAGCGGTAAACAATGTTCTGCCGCTATATCGCCTGACCTATGAGAGCAGGAACTGTCCTCAAAAATTCGATAAGGTGTGGTCGAGCTGGGTGGATGCCTGTGGCCGCCTCTAAAATGGGGTGACCCCGGGTGACCGCCCTTTCCCCCCCCCCCCTCGCTGGGAGGGGGTAAGCAAGATTGGGTAATTTACACCTTGAAGTAACGTTAGATATTTCCCTAGAGACCTCTTTGCCAATACTGTTTCGCTCTAGTAAGATGTCACACTGCATGTACTGTATATGTTTTATCCGTCGCCACAAATTGGTATGGAATGGAAGAACCCTTTTATATGTATGATCGCATATTGTAGTCTATTGTCTGCTGTTAGATCCTCATATGATGTTGAAGATGTATGTACTGTCTTGTATGTTCAACAAAAATAAAAAATTTACTGTTAAAAAAAAAAAAAACGCACTGGAACGCACTTGTCCTTATTTAAGGTTAAGAAAAAAGAGGGGGGAAAAAAGCACTGGACTGCATCAAAAACGCACCAAAAACGCACTGGAACGCATCGAAACGCGCATGCAGAAAAGCACCTGGAATGCATCCGGACTGCGTTTCTATGATGTGAACTGGCCCTAAGGGCCAGATCACACCATAGAAACGCAGTCCGGATGCGTTCCAGGTGCTTTTCTGCATGCACGTTTTTGATGCGTTCCAGTATGTTTTTGGTGCGTTTTTGATGCAGTCCAGTTCCAGTACAGTCCAGTGCATAAAAAATGCAGCATGTTCTACTTTTTTTCAGGAACTGGAAACGCACTGGAACTGCAAGCACTGGTGTGAACTATGCCATTGAAAACCATATAACCTACTTTCCATGTGTTTTTGATGCAGAAAAAAAACACACTGGACTGCATGTGGTGTGAACTGGCCCTTAAGGAATAAAAGTTATTTAAAACTACTCGCAGCTATAATGAAATGTCGGTCCAGCAATACACATAAAAGTTCATTGACAAAAAACAAAATTAAGAAAAAAAATGTGTGGGGTTCCCCCAAAATTCCATACCAGGCCATTCAGGTCTGGTATGGATATTAAGGGGAACCCCACGCCAAAATAAAAAAAATGGCGTGGGGTTCCCCCTCAAAATCCATACCAGGCCCTTCAGGTCTGGTATCGATTTTAAGGGGAACCCCGCACCAAAATTAAAAAAAAAATGGCGTGGGGGTCCCCCTCAAAATCCATACCAGACCCTTATCTGAGCACGCAACCTGGCAGGCCGCAGTAAAAAAGGGGGAGATGAGAGAGCGCCCCCCCTCCTGAACTGTACCAGGCCACATGCCCTCAACATTGGGGGGGTGCTTTGGGGTCCCCCCAAAGCACCTTGTCCTCATGTTTATGAGGACAAGGGCCTCATCCCCACAACCCTTGCCCGGTAGTTGTGGGGGTCTGCGGGTGGGGGGCTTATCGGCATCTGAAAGCCCCCTTTAACAAGGGGACCCCCAGATCCCGCCCCCCCCTGTGTGAAATGGTAATGGGGTACAAATGTACCTGAACCATTTCACAAAAAAAGTGTCAAAAATGTTAAAAATGACAAGAGACAGTTTTTGACAATTCCTTTATTTAAAGCCTTCTTTTTTCCATTTTTGGGTCTTCTTCCTTCCTTCATCCTTCGGTTTCTTATTCCTCTGCCTCTTCCTCCGATCCTCGGCTTCTTGCTCCGATGTTCTCGTCCGGCATGTTCTTCCGTGGCATCTTCTTCCCCGCTTCGTTCTTGGACCGCTTCGCATCCATGATGGGAGGCTCCCGCTGTGTGATGCTTCTCTTCTTCTGTTGACAGGCTTCCACTGTGTACAATCACAGCGGGAGCCAGGTGGGGCGTGCATACGTGTGCTCTAAATCCAGAGGTAGGCAGCAATGGGTACGTCGTTTTGCCTACAGCAGCCGCTTGCTGCAGTACATTGGGGGCAGGTAGTTGCTAAGTGGTTAAGGATGAAATATGTTGAAATAGTATTAAAACAATTCTGTTAAAATGATCCTTAAATCAGTGATTTGACAATAGTTTCCATTGATTTAATCCAGATGTGCCAGTAGGCCATCCCAGCAGTCACAGTGCTTATTTAAAACTCTGAGACCACCTAATGGCTATATTTCTGAATCGGAGGTAATACATAATTACTTACTCACAGGACCCTGGGGTGTTTTTAATGATTCAGATCATTTAACTTCAGACATAATTAAGCAAGCACACTGATTTTAGACCTCAAACAAAAGGGTAGATTTACTACACCATGAGGGTCATTCACTAACAAGTAGGCGCTGCACCAGTTTATACATTAATTGGTGCGCTGGAAACATTGTTACCAAACCAGCGCGTGTTGAAGCGCAAATAACGATAATAAATACCCGTATATGTACACTGCAACTGGCGCTAGGGTAACTGCAGTTTTCTCATTGATAATAGCGCAAGCTAAATACACTTGATTAATTTCATCTAATTGTTTGTGTTTCTTGTTAGGCAAGTAGTAGGTGTTCTCAATTAACCACTTCAGCCCCGGAAGGTTTTACCCCCTTCCTGACCAGAGCACTTTTTACAATTCGGCACTGCGTCGCTTTAACTGCTAATTGCGCGGTCATGCAATGCTGTACCCAAACGAAATTTGCATCCTTTTCTTCCCACAAATAGAGCTTTCTTTTGATGGTATTTGGTCACCTCTGCCATTTTTATTTTTTGCGCTATAAAGGAAAAAGACCGAAAATTTTGAAAAAAAATGATATTTTCTACTTTTTGTTATAAAAAAAATCCAATAAACTAAATTTTAGTTATACATTTAGGCCAAAATGTATTTGACCACATGTCTTTGGTAAAAAAAATGTCAATAAGCGTATATTTATTGGTTTGCGCAAAAGTTATAGCGTCTACAAACTAGGGTACATTTTCTGGAATTTACACAGCTTTTAATTTATGACTGCCTATGTCCTTTCTTGAGGTGCTAAAATGGCAGGGCAGTACAAACCCCCCCCCCCCAAATGACCCCATTTTGGAAAGTAGACACCCCAAGGAAATTGCTGAGAGGCATGTTGAACCCATTGAATATTTATTTTTTTTGTCCCAAGTGATTGAATATAATGACAAAAAAAAAAAAACATTTTTACAAAAAGTTGTCACTAAATGATATATTGCTCACACAGGCCATGGGCATATGTGGAATTGCACCCCAAAATACATTCAGCAGCTTCTCCTGAGTACGGGGATACCACATGTGTGGGACTTTTTGGGAGCCTAGCTGCGTACGGGGCCCCGAAAACCAAGCACCGCCTTCAGGATTTCTAAGGGCATAAATTTTTGATTTCACTCCTCACTACCTATCACAGTTTTGGAGGCCATAAAATGCCAAGATGGCACAAAAACCCCCCAAATGACCCCATTTTGGAAAGTAGACACCCCAAGCTATTTGCTGAGAGGCATGGTGAGTATTTTGCAGCTCTCATTTGTTTTTGAAAATGAAGAAAGACCAGAAAAATTTTTTTTTTCTTTTTTCAATTTTCAAAACTTTGTGACAAAAAGTGATGTCTGCAAAATATTCACTATACCTCTCAGAAAATAGCTTGGGGTGTCTACTTTCCAACAAAATGGGGTCATTTGGGGGGGGGGTTTGTGCCACCTGGGCATTCCATGGCCTCCGAAACTGTGATAGGCAGTGAAGAGTGAAATCAAAAATTTACGCCCTTAGAAAGCCTGAAGGCGGTGCTTGGTTTTCGGGGTCCCGTGCGCGGCTAGGCTCTCAAAAATTCCCACACATGTGGTATCCCCGTACTCAGGAGAAGCAGCAGAATGTATTTTGGGGTGTAATTTCACATATCCCCATGGCATGTTTGAGCAATATATCATTTAGTGACAACTTTGTGCAAAAAAAAAAAAATTTGTCTCTTTCCCGCAACTTGTGTCACAATATAAAATATTCCATGGACTCGACATGCCTCTCAGCAAATAGCTTGGGGTGTCTACTTTCCAAAATGGGGTCATTTGGGGGGTTTTGAACTATCCTGGCATTTTATGCACAACATTTAGAAGCTTATGTCACACATCACCCACTCTTCTAACCACTTGAAGACAAAGCCCTTTCTGACACTTATTGTTTACATGAAAAAGTTATTTTTTTTTGCAAGAAAATTACTTTGAACCACCAAATATTATATATTTTTTTAAAGCAAATGCCCTACAGATGTAAATGGTGGTTGTTTCATTTTTTTTTTTTCACACGGTATTTGCGCAGCGATTTTTTAAACGCATTTTTTGTGGAAAAAACACACTTTTTTAAATTTTAATGCACTAAAACACACTATATTGCCCAAATGTTTGATGGAATAAAAAAGATGATCTTAAGCCGAGTACATGGATACCAAACATGACATGCTTTAAAATTGCGCACAAACGTGCAGTGGCAACAAAATTAATACATTTTTAAAAGCCTTTAAAAGCCTTTACAGGTTACCACTTTAGATTTACAGAGGAGGTCTACTGCTAAAAATACTGCCCTCGATCTGACCTTCGCGGTGATACCTCACATGCATGGTGCAATTGCTGTTTACATTTGACGCCAGACTGACGCTCGCGTTCGCCTTAGCGCGAGAGCAGGGGGGACAGGGGTGCTTTTTTTTTTTTTTTTTTTTCTTTATTATTTTTTTGCTTTTTTATCTTATTTTTAAACTGTTCCTTTCATTTTTTTTTAAATCATTTTTATTGTTATCTCAGGGAATGTAAATATCCCCTATGATAGCAATAGGTAGTGACAGGTACTCTTTTTTGAAAAAATTGGGGTCTATTAGACCCTAGATCTCTCCTCTGCCCTCAAAGCATCTGACCACACCAAGATCGGTGTGATAAAATGCTTTCCCAATTTCTCAATGGCGCTGTTTACATCCGGCAAAATCTAAGGCATAAAATGCTCGTAGCTTCCGGTTTCTTAGGCCATAGAGATGTTTGGAGCCACTCTGGTCTCTGATCAGCTCTATGGTCAGCTGGCTGAATCACCGGCTGCTTTCTCAGGTTCCCTGTTGAGACAGGAGAGCCAGAGAAAAACATGGAAGACGGTGGGGGGGGGCATTCCCTCCCACTGCTTGTAAAAGCAGTCTAGAGGCTAATTAGCTGCTAGGATTGCTTTTACATGAAAGCCGACCGCTGGCTGAAAAGAATGATACCAAGATGATACCTAAACCTGCAGGCATCATTCTGGTATAACCACTCAAAGTCGTGAATGGCGTACCTGAAGACAAAATATGGTTAACAATAAAGCACAGTAAACGGTAAAGTATAAAAAATTGCATACCTGAAAAGATAACAAAAGGGGGAGGGGAATTGGGACTTTAAGTGAAACTGCGCCGGGTAGAGGACGCAAGTTTCCATCCCTATGACACAATATCTAAAAATACCTGAAAAGCAAACATGATAAAACATAATAACAATAAAACATTGCAGAATAGAACACAGTAAAAAAGAGCAGAACAATAGAGAGAGAATAGAGAGAGAGAGAACAATAAAACGACAACTATTTTTTTTTGTTTGTGTTTTTTTTGCAAACTTGTAACTTTTATAACGGTAACCGGTTCCAGGTTCGGGTCTCTCAAAATGCGATGGCATCTTGGGAGACCCTGTGAAAGTGTGCCTAGTCTGTGCAATGCTGTACCCTACGCTAATACTCAACTAGTGAATGGTAGCGTTCAAAACATTCACCAATGCAAAGGCCAGGATTGTTAGGACTGGAGGGACAATAATAGCGGGTGTCACGCCTATTTCCGCGCTTGCTGCAGACACGACATCTTTTTTGGGGGGGTTTGTTGGGTAGGGGTACTTGGGAGGACATAAAAATGCCTCTCATGCAGCCGACTGCATTTGGTTGGGGATGTGAATGGGGGAAGTACGGGCGCTGCAGAAGCGGTGGGTTCCCAATTAGGATTGGCGAATGCAGTAGGAAGGGCACTATGGGCACGACGGGCCTGTGTTTGTCTTTTTGGTGGCAGCGGGACACTACTTGTGCTTGCCACCTCACCAGCTTGAACTGCACTTATGGGACTCGCCACGTCACCAAGTGTTACTGCAGTGCTGGTTTGACTACGACCGGGGTGTACTAGGCCGCTGGCGCTTGCCAGTTCACCAAAACGCTACCAAAAAATCTGTTAGCGATCGCAGGGATCAGGCCTGACTCTGCGAACGCTGCAGTTATGCGTTTAGTGTTTTGTAAGTGACAGTGATCGATTGATACTGCACTTGGGTGGGCTGGGCTGGGCCGGGCGGAGGGGCAAAACGCAGGTGCTAGCAGGTATCTGGGCTGATCTGACGCTGCCTGGGGCGACGCATATCACCGCCGGGCGATCAGGGGGCTAAACCTTTATTCGGTAATAAACGGCGGGTGCCCTGACACTATAAAAAATAAACGAACTAACCAGCGTCACCCATAACACTTATACGGTGATCAGGGGTGAAAGGGTTAGCTAGGGGGCAATCAAGGGGTTAAAACATTTATTAGGTAGTATATGGGGGTCCCTGACGCTATAAAACGCTGACGGCGAACCTAAATATTTACCTCACTAACTAGCGTCACCAGCGACACTAATACAGCGATCAGAAAAATGATCGCTTAGCGACACTGGTGACGGGGGGTGATCAAGGGGTTAAAACTTTATTAGGGGGGGTTAGGGGGGTACCCTAGACCTACAGGGGGCTAATACTCACTGCCCTACCACTTCTAACTGTCACAAACTGACACTATGCAGTAATCAGGAGAAAAAAAAAAAAACCTGCTTGGTGTCAGTTTGTGACAGGGGGGGGTGATTGGGGGGGGATCGGGGGGCGATCGAGGGGGGGATCGGGGTGTTTAGTGTGCCTGGCATGTTCTACTGTGTTATGTAGTGTTGTGCAGTCACTCACATGTCTTCTCTCCTCGGCGCTGGAAAGGAAACTGCCGAGCCGAGGAGAGATGACATCACATCCTCTGCCTCTGTGTACTATACAGAGGCAGGGGATGTTTCTCACTGGCTGGGAGCGATCGCGAGGGGGGGGCCATGATCGGATGGCCTCCCCCTCATCTTTGATCGCTGCCAGACAAATGCCGACCGCCGCTGGCACCGGGGGGGTCCGATCGGACCCCCCGCCTGCGGGAAGGCAATCACGTACCAGGTACGTGATTTTGCCTGCCCGTGCCATTCTGCTCACGTATATAGTCGTGAGGCGGTCGGCAAGTGGTTAACCTTTTTGATGCTAATCTCATTCCTATTACTTCTAATATATCTTTGAAATGTGCTTTTTTTTTTCTTTTTTTTACCCAAATCTTTCAATACATTACAAAGAACAGAGGTGTTTCTAAATGCAATAAATTAATATTTTCAGATCTTGATCTTTAAAGGTGTCCATACACTGCAATCAGATCTTAAATAAATTAGATTTAGTGCAAGAGCCTGTTTGATTTCCTATAATTTGAATTAATTGTTCAACAATAAAAATTAAATATGCCTTTAAATATGGTGCCTGGGGGTGTCCTTAGTATGCCTGTAAAGTAATGCATCTTTCCCATGTTTAGAACAGTACCACAGCAAAATGACATTTCTAAAGGAAAAAATGTAACTTAAAACTGCTCGCGGCTGTAGTGTCGGATCCCAGCAATATAGATAGAAATCATTGAAGAAAACGGCATGGGTCCCCCCCTCAGTCCAATACCAGGCCCTTCAGGTCTGGTGTATGGATATTAAGGGGGACCCTGCCCCAAAATGTAAAAAAATGGCGTCGGGGTCTCCTAACCTGGCAGGCCACAGGAAAAGGAGGGGGGCGAGAGAGCACCCCACTCCTGAACTGTACCAGGCCACATGCCCACAACATAGAGAGGGTGTTTTCTGGTCCCCCCAAAACACCTTGTCCCTATGTTGATGGGGACAAGGGCCTCTTCCCCACAACCCTTGCCCAGTTGTTGTGGGGTTCTATGGGCAGGGGGGTTAACGGAATCTGGAAGCCTCCTTTAACAAGGGGACCCCTAGATCCCGCCCCTCCATGTGAATGGGTATCGGGTACATTGTACCCCTACAGATTCACCAAAAAAGTAAAAATGACAGTAGACAGTTTGGGACAAGTCCTTTACTAAAAAATAAAAATGTCCCACCACGTCCATCCATCTTCGATCACAGTGTCCGACAACCCGAAAAAAACAAAACAAAAAAACAGTAAAACTCCAACTCGTGGGAGGCGTCCCGCTGACTGCAGGCTTTTCGCTTTGATAGCTGGTATATAGCTGAGGGCGGGGCCACCCGGTGACGTAAGAAGATGTAACAAATAATTCTGCGCTGCCCAAAAAAGGAAGGGGGGGGTGTAAGCAGCTAACACGACCAATATAGTGAAGGCATGTAGTGATAAAACAGAATAGCGCTAACACATATTTTCTGTTTTATCACCCAGTGACGTAAGCGGATGACCAAGCCCCCTTGTGACATCAGGTAACATCAGAGTGCAGGCCCATAACTTTATTGGCGAATAATAGGAAAGCAGATGCAGATTTCCAGGACTGGACTAACAAATGTTTCTAGTGAAAGGCAACTGGTGTTTTCTATTAAACAAGGTCTAAATGGGCCATTGACATGCATCACAGTTGAACTTAGAAATATGTCTTTGCAAAGTTAAACTAAATTAAATCCTTTCTTATTTTTGCCACTTTCTCCTTAAAATTTACTCACTTCCTGTCACATAGCCAAACAGGAAGTGAGGGTAAAACCCTACCAATGTCTTTCCTTGGGGACACACAGGTCAACCTAACTAGTGTCCCCATTAGGCAAATTGCATTCTGGCACTTTACTGTGTATACCCCAAATTATTAGGTATCTTGGACTTTGGGGTTTATTTACTAAAGGCAAATCCACTTTGCACTACAAGTGCATTTGGAAGTGCAGTCGCTGGAGATCCGAGGGGGACATGCAAGTAAAATAAAAAAAAGCATTTTTGCTTCTACATGATTGGATGATAAAATCAGCAGTGCGTCCCCTCATATTTACAGCGAGTGCACTTGGAGTGCAGAGTGGATTTGCCTTTAGTAAATAAACCCCAAAATACATAATTTGGAGTCTACACAGCAAAGTGCTAGAGTGCAATTTGCCTAATGGGGATACTAGTTAGATTGACCTGTGTGTCCCCAAGAAAAGACATTGGTAGGGTTTTACCCTCACTTCCTGTCTTGCTATGTGACAGGAAGTGAAGCCAACTTTCAGAAAAGGGACACAAAGCCCAATCTTAAAAGAAAAGCAGGGGTTCTTACACTCACTTGGTTTCCCTCAAATGCCCACAAATAGAATAGGATGGTCTTGAGCTAGATTTTAGCGCAGTGCTCTAAATCAGTGGTTCTCAACCCTGTCCTCAAGTACTCCCAACAGACCATGTTTGCAGTTTTTCCTTCACCTTGCACAGGTGCTTTAAATCAGAGTCAATGGCTTGGCATTTTGGACAGCTATTTTAGCTAAGATAAATGTAAAAAATACTTGCTCTAAAACACATCTGTTTTGCATAGGTGAGACGGGACGAGACAGAGACATTACTTCAAAGTGGGTACACATGTTAAGGATGTCCTTAAATTACTAACCCAAAAACACACTCTCTAAGCATGCCCAGAAAAATCCACGTGCTGTTCACACATCAAAAAAACCTGAGCCCTTCAGTCCCTGAGCATGCCCAGACCAACCCAAATGCAGCTAGCACAAAATAAGCCATCATCCAGCATGCTACAAAATTACAGATGGGACAAACGCCGTTCTGGGGGGCAAGCAAACAGCCTAACATGGGCAAAAGTTTTACAACAGTCTATGGGAACTGACCTCTTAATTTGGCTAGTCTCCACTTGGCTGGCTTATATTCTAGTTATTGCTGTTAAAATGGGCATGGGGGCCCAGTTCCCACCCTGAGGGACATATATCAATGTCACCAATTTTCACAACCACCAAAATGAAACAAGGAGAAGTGCCTTTTAAAAATGTCAAATTGCTTAAAAGCTGAAATGAAAAAAATGTGGGGGAGGGTCTTATTCTTCCTGTAAAGTGGTGCATCTGTAGCATGTTTCTAAAAGATGTACTGCTTTGAGAAAACCTAAAAATCTACATTGCAGCTGCAAAATCTTTAATAAAAAGTAAAAAAAAAAAAAAAGCCCCCCCCCCCCAAAAAAAACATACAAGGCCATTTGTATCTGTTAAGGCTTTAAATGAAAACCCCACATGAAAAATACAACCCCAAAATAACAAAAGATTGTGCCCCTCCCAAACAAACCCCTAGCCAAACACACAGCAAGCCAGCCCATGAAAGGGGGTGGATGCTTGGGGGGGAGGAGGGGCTCAGGCACCCCTAAAGTCAACCTCCTTGTTCCCATATTCAGGGGGGCAAGGGCCTCTTCCACACAACCCGAGGCTTGGCTTGTGGGGGGCTGCAGACAGGGGGCTTTTTGGAATGTGGAAAGCCCCTTTAAACTAGTGGGTACAAGGTGCTTTGTGGTTGGTATTGGGAAGAGCCGAACATGCCTTAAAGGCAGACAGCTATGTGGCGTGCATGTGGCCTTGTATGGTTCAGGAGGGTGTTGGGCGATTGCTCTTCTCGCCCCTTTCCTAGCTGGCCCTGTTGTATGCTCTGGAAAAGAATATGGTTTGGATTGTTGGAGGCAGCTCACGACCTTTTGAGATTGAAGTGGAGTTCCCCTTTAAAAGCAAAAGCTAGTAGCCCAAGGAAATCCAAGGGTTTAGAGGGGGGAGACAAGAGCATTGGAGAATGGAGTATGGAGTGGGGAGTTCCCCTTTAAAAGCAAAAGTTAGCCCATGGAAATCCAAGGGATTAGAGGGGGGAGACAAGAGCATTGGAGAATAGAGTGTGGAGTTCCCCTTTAAAAGCAAAAGTTAGCTCAAGGAAATCCAAGGGATTAGAGGGTGGAGACAAAAGCATTGGGGAATGGAGTATGGAGTGCGGAGTTCCCCTTTAACCACTTGCCTACAGGGCACTTGCACCCCCTTCCTGCCCAGGCCATTTTTTAGCTTTCAGCGCTCCCGCACTTTGAATGACAATTGCGCGGTCATGCTACACTGTGCCCAAACAAATTTTTCATCATTTTCTTCACACAAATAGATCTTTCTTTTGATGGTATTTAATCACTGCTCGGTTTTTTATCTCTTACTAAAAAAAAAGACCAAAAATTTTGAGAAAATTTTTTTTAACTTAGTTTCTGTCAGTAAATTTTGTAACAAAGTAATTTTTCTCCTTCACTGATGTGAACTGATGAGGCGGCACTGTTGGGCACTGATAGGCTGAACTGGTGGGCATTGATGAGGTGGCACTTATGGGCACTGATGAGGCGGCACTTATGGGCACTGATTAGGTGGCACTGATGAGGAGGCACTAATATGCAGCATCTATGGGCACTGATAGGTGGCACTGATATGTGGCACTGGTGGGCACTGATAGACGGCACTAGTGGGCACTGATAGGCGGCACTGATGGACATTGATGGGTGTCACTGATGGGCGACACTGATGGGCATTGATCAACAGCAGTGATGAGCATTGATGGGCAATACTGACAGGTGGCACTGATAGCCAGCACTGACTGGCATCGCTAATGGGCACTGATTGGTGGCACTTGTGGGCAGTGGTGGGCACTGATTGCTGCCACTGGTGGGACAAGAGCATTGGAGAATGGAGTGTGGAGTTCCCCTTTAAAAGCAAAAGTTAGTCCATGAAAATCCAAAGGGTTAGAGGGGGTAGACAACAGCATTGGAGAATGGAGTATGGAGTTCTTCTTTAAAAGCAAAAGCTAACCCAAGGAAATTATATGCATTAGAGGGGGAAGGTTAAATGCCCTTTTAGGCTTTAAAAAAGGAGCTAGAGGAGCGAGAGTATTTTTACATAATTTTAACAGGGTACATGTCACATGTTGGCAATGTAACATGCTAACATGACCTGTGTGCAAATCTTCTTAAAAAAAAACCCCATAAGAGTGAATCAGCTTAAAAAATGTTTTCAAGATTAGAGGTGCGCCCATTCAACACATGCAATTGCATGTATGTTGCTTAACATTTACTAAGATTTTGGCTGTGCAATGAACAAACTCGCGTGAACAAGCGCAAGAGCCGCTTGCGCATGCGCACTGCTTACATTGATATCACACAGTTCTAATCGTACTTGCAGGTGCAGCAGGCTTTCTCGGAAAAAGTTACTTTCTCATTCTATTTTGGGCATATTTGTTACTTGGGCAGTTGTTACTAAACTTCCTCACATCACCCCATAATATTGGCACCTCCTTCTGTTAATATTGAATTGGAGGTGCCGTGCGCCATATCCAAAGTGGTGCACAGATTGCATTCTCCCGTGTGCCAAGATCACTATAGTAAATGGGGGATTTGAGCTCTTTTACTGGCGCACCATTTTGTAAATATGGAAATGTGCGTTGCGCCTCACCATGTGCCTCTACTGATGGCGCACGGCTTTAGTAAATCGCCCCCCATATTTCTAGATGCTCATTAAATAAAAAATGTTGTATTTTTATAATCTAAGTCTACCATGATCAGAATACAGTGCAGCCATATTATAATATTGGTGGCAATTACTTGAGTATTTCTATTTCTAGGTGTTAACTTTTTTTGTGAATGAGTAGGGGGTACTGTGTATTTTTCTTTTGTATTTCTGTTGTATTTCACTTCTTTTTGTATTTTTCTTTTCTACTTAAAATCCATATCAGAAAGTTACTCAAGTTAATTTGAAGTTAAGAGCATAGGTGTGCGCAGCCTAATGCATTAGGGCAGGGGTGTCCAAACTACGGCCCTCCAGCTGTTGCGGAACTACACTTCCCATGAGGCATTGTAAAACTCTGACATTCACAGACATGACTAGGCATGATGGGAGTTGTAGTTCCTTAACAACTGGAGGGCCATAGTTTGGACACCGCTGCATTAGGGTCTGCACCCTTAAGCTCAAGCATACATGCATGTGTATGTATCTACATATATATGACCCCGGCACATTGATCTCCCTGCTGGCACAGTGAAAGAGAAAAGGATAAACACTTTTCTTATGGCAGAGGCGGTAAGAGGGAGATCTTTCCCATGTTCCTGTTGCTACACAGAATGATAACAATACTGCGCATGGGGGGATTAGGGTGTGCCTGGGCACACCTGGCACACCCTGTGCGCACGCCTATGGTTAAGAGTTACATTTTAGAGTTAGGTTAGGTCAGGATTAGAATAACATTAAAGCAGAGTTCTGCCTTCCCCTCCAAAAATTAAAAGTCAGCAGCTACACATACTGTAGCTGCTGACTTTTAACATTAGGACACTTACCTGTCCTGGAGTCCAGCGATGTTTGCACCACAGCAGATTTTTCCATCAGCTGCCAGGTGCTGCCGTCGCCTTTGCCAGTAAGGGAACCCGGCAGGGAAGCCTTTCAGCTTCATGGCCGGGTCCCTGCTGTGCATGCGCAAAGCGCGGCTGTGCTCTCCTACTGGCCTGACAGTAGGGGAAGGAGGAGGGGGCTGGACTTCTGACTTACCTCGCCGTGGTGAGGCCCGATGGAAGTGGGGGCAGGGTGTCAAAAACAGGTACCTGCTCCCCCCTCTCCCCGAAAGGTGCGAAATGTGGCACCAGAGGGGGGAAGGAGACAGATAAGTGGAAGTTCCACTTTTGGGTGGAACTCAGCTTTAAGAAGTTTTGCTGATGTTATGTTAATGTTTTCTCCAGGAAAACAGCTAAATACACACTTAAAGTTACATACAATAAACAATATATTGTTGTTGCTTTACCTGCTAAAGGATTTTTCATTTTGACCAACCAGTCCTGAGATGTAAACAGCCCTGCCAGATAGAAGAGCAAGTTGGTAATCTGAGTTGTCTCCAATGTACTTAAAGTGGTTGTAAAGTCACCAGAGAAATCCTGTAATCCACTCTTTTACAGGATAAGATAATGTGCAGTGTGTGTTTGTTTAAAATATTGCGCAAAATACCTTATTTACTGGGCACTCACATGACCTGCCAGAGCTCTCCTTCCCCGCTCCGAGCACTATGGCAGGAGGGGCCAAGATACAGCCAGGGGGAGAGGAGGAGAGTGGTGGGAAGTCACGTGAATTAGGTATTTTGCGCAATGATTTTAAACAAACACACACTGGACATTATATTATCCTGTAAAAAAGCGGATTACAGGATTTCTCACTAGTAATGTTACTGACTCCTGAGCTGAATGGCAGGAAGGGAGGGGGAGAGGGGGAGAGGAGTGCTGCGGGATGACAGAGGCACGTAACCTGATCACGGTAATCAAGGTCAGCAACCATGATTACCGTGGTCAGCACAGACAGGGGGACACAGGAACTAGCAAGATTAACCTGTTTTTTTTAGAACACAGAGAGGGACAAATGACACAGCACAGCACTATGTTGCGTATCATGCTTTAACCACTTCAGCCCTGGTAGATTTGGCCGCTCAATGACCAGGCCATTTTTTACCATACGGCACTGTGTCGCTTTAACTGACAATTGCGTGGTCGTGCGACGCTGTACCCAAACAAAATTGTCTTCCTTTTTTTTCCCACAAATAGAGCTTTCTTTTGGTGGTATTTGATCATGTCTGCGATTTTTTTTTTGCGCTAGAAACAAAAAAAGTGTGACAATTTTGAAAAAAAAACACAATTTTTTGTACTTTTTGCTATTACAAATATCCCCATTTTTTTTTTTAAAAAAAGCAAATTTTTTCCTCAGTTTAGGCCGATATGTATCCTTCTACATATTTTTGGTAATAAAAATCGCAATAGGCATATATTGATTGGTTTACGCAAAAGTTATAGCGTCTAAAAAATAGGGGAAAGGTTTATGACATTTTTTATTATTATTATTATTTTTTTACTAGTAATGGTGGTGATTAGCGATTTTTATCGGGACTGCAACATTATGGCGAACAGATCGGACACTTGACACATTTTTTGGGACCAGTGACAATTATACAGCCATCAGTGCTATAAAAATGCACTGATTACTGTGTAAATGTCACTGGCAGGAAAGGGGTTAACACTAGGGGGCGATCAAGGGGTTAACTGTGTTCCTTAGTGTGTGTTCTAACTGTAGGGGGATGGGAGTGACTGGAGGAAATGACAGATCGTTATTCCTAGCTAGTAGAAACTCATGATCTGTCTCTCCTCTCCTCACAGAACAGGGATTTGTGTGTTTGCACACACACGTCCCTGTTCTGGCTCTTGTGTCCGCGATCGTGTGTGGCCACGGTCATTGCGACTGCCGGTCACGCGCATCGTCACCCCCGCAGTGCAGCAGGCACCTGCGATCGCGCTTAAAGGGACCGACATATAGCTACGATGGTTCACGGGATCGTGCCAACTTGCCCCTGTATAATGATGGCGGTTGGTTGGCAAGCGGTTAAAGGAATAAGATAGCTTTTTTTTTTTTTTTTTTTTTAGGGTTAGAACCACTTTAATATAGTTTGGTCACTCCCTTTCCTATAATTTGTAATTGAACAGTGCAAAAGGAGCAGGATATAAAAGAGCCTCCCCTTGTCAATGTGTTTCTTGTTAACCAACCTGAATGTAATGCACTTGGCTGGCATCTAGTGCTACCCCTCCCTCTTTGAGTCTAAATCCTGCTGTAATTTCACAAGCTGGATTTAACACTAAACACCATTCAAAATTTTGTTTTACTTAAGATTTAGACTATATAGAAGGATCAAACCCCTGTCTGGTTTATACTGAGGCCCCCTGTGACCCCACTAGTGATTTCTCCTCATTTCCAGTCAGGTGAGGTAACAACGGGATGTATCCAGTAGGGACACAAACTGTAACAACGCATTAATTTTATTGAACTGGGGAAGGGATAGATCCTCTGTCATGCTATTATCATTGTTATGCCCCGTACACACGGTCGGACATTGATTGGACATTCCGACAACAAAATCCTAGGATTTTTTCCGACAGATGTTGGCTCAAACTTGTCTTGCATACACACGGTTACACAAAGTTGTTGGAAAATCCGATCATTCTGAACGTGGTGACGTAAAACACGTACGTCGGGACTATAAACGGGGCAGTAGCCAATAGCTTTCATCTATTTATTTATAATGAGCATGTGTGGCACTTTGTGCGTCGGATTTGTGTACACACGATCGGAAATTCCGACAACGGATTTTGTTGTCAGAAAATTTTATAGCCTGCTCTCAAACTTTGTGTGTCGCAAAATCCGATGGAAAATGTGTGATGGAGCCTACACACGGTCGGAATTTCCGACAACAAGGTCCTATCACACATTTTCCGTCGGAAAATCCGACCGTGTGTACGGGGCATCAGTGTTTTCCAGTGCAAAAACAGCCACGCCACTGATTTCTTGTCCTGATGTCATAGGCTGTCACAGAAAAAGGAAGTGAAGTGAAATCACCCCAACAGGGACATATACAGCAATAAAAACTTGACAGAGGTGTTTATTCCTCCCAAGTTTACTCAAAACTAAAAAATGAAGCTTTAACTGGAGTTGGGCTTTAAAAATACATTAACTAATGTTTTACGGAGTACATACAGTATGTGCTCAGTAAAACAAAGTGGTTGTAACCCTAAAAAAAAAAATCACTTCAGCCCTGGAAGGTTTTACCGCCTTCCTGACCAGAGCACTTTTTACAATTTGGCACTGCGCTGTTTTAACTGGTAATTGCGCAGTCATGCAATGCTGTACCCAAACAAAATTTGTGTCCTTTTTTCCCACAAATAGAGCTTTCTTTTGGTGGTATTTGATCACCTCTGCAGTTTTTATTTTTTGTGATATAAACTAAAAAAGACCGAAAATTTGGAAAAAATAAGATATTTCTCTAATTTTTGTTATAAAAAAAATACAATAAACTCAATTTTAGTCATACATTTAGGCCAAAATGTATTCAGCCACATGTCTCGGGTAAAAAAAATGTAATAAGTGGATATTTATTGGTTTGCGCAAAAGTTATAGCGTCTACAAACTAGGGTACATTTTCTGAAATTTAAGCAGCTTTTAGGTTATGACTACCTATCTCATTTCTTGAGGTGCTAAAATGACAGGGCAGTACAACCCCCCCAAATGACCCCATTTTGGAAAGATGACACCCCAAGGAATTTGCTGATAGGCATGTTGAGCACATTCAATATCTTATTTTTTTGTCATAAGTGATTGAAAAAAAATATTACACAAAGTTGTCATTGAAATGATATATTGCTCAAACATGCCATGGGCATATGTGAAATTACACCCCAAAATACATTCTGCTGCTTCTCCCGAGTATGTGGATACCACATGTGTGAGACTTTTTGGCAGTCTAGCCACGTACAGGACCCCGAAAACCAAGCACCCTCTTCAGGCTTTCTAAGGGTTTAAATTTTTGATTTCAATCCTCACTACCTATCACAGTTTCCGAGGCCATGAAATGTCCAGATAGCACAAAACCCCCCAAATGACCCCATTTTGGAATGTAGGCACCCCGAGTTATTTGCTGAGAGGCATGTTGACTATTTTGCAGATCTCACTTTTTGTCACAAAGTTTTGAAAATTGAAAAAATAAAAATAAAAATGTCCTTTTCTTTCTTCATTTTCAAAAACAAATGAGAGCTGCAAAATACTCACCATGCCTCTTAGCAAATACTTTGGGGTGCCTACTTTCCAAAATGGGGTCATTTGGGGGGTTTTTGCTATCTGGACATTTCAGGGCCTCTGTAACTGTGATAGGTAGTGAGAAGTGAAATCACCATTTCACGCCCTTAGAAATCCTGAAGGCGGTGATTGGTTTTCAGGGCCCTGTACATGGCTAGGCTCCCAATGTGGTATCCCCTTACTCAAAAGAAGCAACAGAATGTATTTTAGGGTGTAATTTCACATATGCCTAAGGCATGTTTGAGCAATATATCATTTAGTGACAACTTTGTGAAAAAAATAAAAATAAAATGTATTGTCATTTTCTCGAAACTTGTTGCAAAATATAAAATATTCCATGGACTCAACACGCATATCAGCAAATAGCCAGATGTCAAATGACCCCAAAAAGGGGTCATTTGGGGGGGTTGACCTGGTATTTTATGCACAACATTAGAAGCTTATGCCACACATAACCCACTCTTCTAACCACTTGAAGACAAAGCCCTTTCTGACACTTTTTGTTTACGTGAAAAAATACTTTTCTTTTGCTAGAAAAATACTTTGAACCCCCAAAAATGTTTTCTTTATATTTTTTTAAAGCAAAGGCCCTACAGATTAAAATGGTGGGTATTGCAATTTTTTTTTTCACATAGTGTTTGCGTAGCGATTTTTCAAACGCAATTTTTTTTGGAAAAAAAACACTTTTTTGATTTTTAATGCACTAAAACACACTATACTGACCAAATGTTTGGTAAAATATAAAAGATGATCTTATGCTGAGTAGATAGATACCAAACACGACATGCTTTAAAATTGCGCACAACCATGCAGCGGCGAGAAACTACAAACATTTTTAAAAGCGTTTAAAAGCCTTTACAGGTTACCACTTTAGATTTACAGAGGAGGTCTACTGCTAAAATTACTGCCCTTTATCTGACGTTTGCGGTGATACCTGACAAGCATGGTGCAATTGCTGTTTACATATGACACAAGACCGACGCTTGTGTTCGCCATTGCGCGCAAGCACAGTGGGGCAGGGGTGATTTTTTTATTATTTATTTTACTTTTTTATTTTAATTTTATGCTGTTCCTTTCATTTTTTATTTATTTTTTTATCATTTTTACTGTTATCACAGGGAATGTAAATATCCCTTATGATAGCAATAGGTTGTGACAGGTACACTTTTTTTAATTTTATTTTTTTAATTGGGGTCTATTAGACTCTAAATCTCTCCTCTGCCCTCAAAGCATTTGACCACACCAAGATCGGTGTGATAAGATGCTTTCCCAATTTCCCAATGGCGCCGTTTATATCTGGCAAAACCAAAGTCATGAAATGCTTGTAGCTACCGGTTTCTTAGGCCATACATAGAGATGATTGGAGCCATTCTGGTCTTCGATCAGCTCTATGGTCAGCTGGTGGAACCACGGCTGCATTCTCAGGTTCCCCGGTGGGACAGGAGAGCCAGAGAAAACCATGGAAGACGGCGGGATGGGGGGGGCATTCTCTCCCACTGCTTGTAAAAGCAGTCTAGCGGCTAATTAGCTGCTAGGATTGCTTTTACATGAAAGCTGACCATTGGCTGAAAAGAGCGATACCAAGATGGTACCTAAACCTGCAGGCATCATTCTGGTATAACCACTCAAAGTCCCGCAACATACCAGTACATTGCTGGTCCTTGTTGGGCATATATTGTAATGCTCTTTTTTTTTTCATGCAGCCTGTGGGCTGAACAAAAAAGATTTATCGGTGGGTATGCCCACCATTAGAATACCGCCCTGCATCCACCCACTTCTAATGATGGGCGTACACCATTTTTTTTTAACTGTGGTGGTAAAATCACTTCCTACAGCGCTGGAGTCACTGATCTACATATCGTGAGAGCAAACACTGTTGCTGTCAAGATAAATAAATCAGTGCTGCAGCTGAATTGCGTACCTGAAAAGCAAACAATGGTAAAAATAAAACATTAACTCAATAAAACAACAACAATCTGTGCCAAAAAAAGAGTAAAAAATATATGCCAAAGCATGGGGGCAATCCGCCCCTAATGTTAGGGGCAAATCCCCCCTCTACCCCTGCCCCCATGCTTTGGCATATATGCTCTTTTTTTTTCAACTTTAGTGGTGAAATCACCTCCTACAGAGCTGGAGTCGCTGATTTATGTATCGTGAGAGCAAACGCTGTTGCTGTCAAGATGAATAAATCAGTTCTGCAGTTGAATGGCATACCTGAAAATAAAATAATGTTTTTTTTTTTTTTAAATCTTTATTTATCATTTTATAACAATACATTTCCCACCAGCGATATTTCCTCATACACATCCACATTAATATGTATAAAAAGTGACATGGTTATCCCCCCTCCCCCCCAGCCAACACCCCCCCTCCACCACCCTGCAGGACGATGCTCGTCGAGGACACCTATCTGCCTGATCGCTCCACTGTGTAGAAAAAAGTGCTTGCCCAATTATGCCGGGCTGATAATCTCCTCTAGATACCCCCAGGTCCTTTTAAACTTGATCCATGCTGCCCATTTCCCTAGATGATCCTCCTCTTCAGGTTCGGCTCCCCCCTTGTCCATACACTCGACACTGTATACCTCATTTAGGCTAAATAGCCAATCTCGAGTGCAGGGGCTCGAGGTGTTCAGCCAGTTTGACGCAATCTGTCTCTTAGCTACATCAAGCATTATGGGGATCAGAGAGGTCTTGTAATTTTTTACAGAATCCGAGGTCCCGTGGAAGAGACAGACCCACGGGTCCTCTGCTATTTCCTTCCCCGTAATATCTTTTATCAATCCCAGGATTTTTTTCCAGAAAATTTTAATGGTAGGACACTCCCACCAAATATGGGCCATTGTTCCTGGTGTTGAACAACCCCTCCAGCAAGCATTTGTCTTAGTCTTATCCATTTTGCTTACCCTGTCCGGGGTGGCATACCATCTTGCAAGGCATTTATAGTGGCTTTCTGTTCTCCTAGTATCTACTGCTAAGTAATGGGCCATCCTCAGGATTTTATCTATCACAGTTCTATTACATTGTGACCCCAATTCCTGCTCCCACCTTTTGATGTATGGCGGTACCTCCAGCTCCTGCTCTGTTCCTAAAATCTTATAAATTTGCGTTATCTTCTCGCCTGTCTGATCCTTCGTGCAGAGCTGCTCGAACGGTCTGAGCTCCTCCATACTCCTGAGTAGGGATGAGCCGAACACCCCCCTGTTCAGTTCGCACCAGAACATGCGAACAGGAAAAAAGTTCGCTCGAACACGCGAACACCGTTAAAGTCTATGGGACACGAACATGAATAATCAAAAGTGCTAATTTTAAAGGCTTATATGCAAGTTATTGTCATAAAAAGTGTTTGGGGACCTGGGTCCTGCCCCAGGGGACATGGATCAATGCAAAAAAGTTTTAAAAACGGCCGTTTTTTCAGGAGCAGTGATTTTAATAATGCTTAAAGTCAAACAATAAAAGTGTAATATCCCTTTAAATTTCGTACCTGGGGGGTGTCTATAGTATGCCTGTAAAGGGGCGCATGTTTCCCGTGTTTAGAACAGCCTGACAGCAAAATGACATTTCGAAGGAAAAAAAGCCATTTAAAACTACCCGCGGCTATTGCATTGCCGACAATACACATAGAAGTTCATTGATAAAAACGGCATGGGAATTCCCCACAGGGAAACCCCAAACCAAAATTAAAAAAAAAAAAAAAATGACGTGGGGGGGTCCCCCTAAACTCCATACCAGGCCCTTCAGGTCTGGTATGGATATTAAGGGGAACCCCGGCCAAAATAAAAAAAAAATGATGTGGGGTTCCCCCTAAATTTCATACCAGACCCTTCAGGTCTGGTATGGATTTTAAGGGGAACCCCGCGCCAAAAAAAAAAAAAAAAAACGGCGTGGGGTTTCCCCAAAAATCCATACCAGACCCTTATCCGAGCACGCAACCTGGCAGGCCGCAGGAAAAGAGGGGGGGACGAGAGTGCGCCCCCCCCTCCTGAACCGTACCAGGCCACATGCCCTCAACATTGGGAGGGTGCTTTGGGGTAGCCCCCCAAAACACCTTGTCCCCATGTTGATGAGGACAAGGGCCTCATCCCCACAACCGTGGCCGGTGGTTGTGGGGGTCTGCGGGCGGGGGGCTTATCGGAATCTGGAAGCCCCCTTTAACAAGGGGACCCCCAGATCCCGGCCCCCCCCCCTGTGTGAAATGGTAAGGGGGTACTTACCCCTACCATTTCACTAAAAAAGTGTCAAAATAGTTAAAAATGACAAGAGACAGTTTTTGACAATTCCTTTATTTAAATGCTTCTTCTATTTTCCTTCATCTTCTTCTTCTTCTGGTTCTTCTGGCTCTTCTGGTTCTTCCTCCGGCGTTCTCGTCCAGCATCTCCTCCGCGGCGTCTTCTATCTTCTTCTCCTCGGGCCGCTCCGCACCCATGGCAGGAGGGGAGGCTCCCGCTCTTCTCTTCATCTTCTTCTTCATCCTCTTCTCTTCTTCATCTTCTTCATCTTCTTCATCTTCATCTTCTCTTCTTAATTTTCTTCTGCAGGCCGCTCCGCATCCATGCATGGAGGGAGGCTCCCGCTGTGTGACGGCGTCTCCTCGTCTGACGGTTCTTAAATAACCGGGGGCGGGGCCACCCGGTGACCCTGCCCCCCTCTGAGGCACGGGACATGACGGGACTTCCCTGTGGCATTCCCCGTGACGTCACAGGGAAGTCCCGTCAAGTCACCGTGCGTCAGAGGGGGGCGGGGTCACCGGCTGGCCCCGCCCCCCGTTATTTAAAAACCGTCAGACGAGGAGACGCCGTCACACAGCGGAGCCTCCCTCCATGCATGGATGCGGAGCGGCCCGCAGAAGAAAATTAAGAAGAGAAGATGAATATGAAGAAGATGAAGAAGAGAAGAGGATGAAGAAGAAGATGAAGAGAAGAGCGGGAGCCTCCCCTCATGCCATGGGTGCGGAGCGGCCCGAGGAGAAGAAGATAGAAGACGCCGCGGAGGAGATGCTGGACGAGAACGCCGGAGGAAGAACCAGAAGAGCCAGAAGAACCAGAAGAAGAAGAAGATGAAGGAAGATAGAAGAAGCATTTAAATAAAGGAATTGTCAAAAACTGTCTCTTGTCATTTTTAACTATTTTGACACTTTTTTAGTGAAATGGTAGGGGTAAGTACCCCCTTACCATTTCACACAGGGGGGGGGCCGGGATCTGGGGGTCCCCTTGTTAAAGGGGGCTTCCAGATTCCGATAAGCCCCCCGTCCACAGACCCCCACAACCACCGGCCACGGTTGTGGGGATGAGGCCCTTGTCCTCATCAACATGGGGACAAGGTGTTTTGGGGGGCTACCCCAAAGCACCCTCCCAATGTTGAGGGCATGTGGCCTGGTACGGTTCAGGAGGGGGGGGCCGCACTCTCGTCCCCCCCTCTTTTCCTGCGGCCTGCCAGGTTGCGTGCTCGGATAAGGGTCTGGTATGGATTTTTGGGGGAACCCCACGCCGTTTTTTTTTTTTTTTTTTTTGGCGCGGGGTTCCCCTTAAAATCCATACCAGACCTGAAGGGTCTGGTATGGAATTTAGGGGGAACCCCACGTCATTTTTTTTTTAAATTTTGGCCGAGGTTCCCCTTAATATCCATACCAGACCTGAAGGGCCTGGTATGGAGTTTAGGGGGACCCCCCCACGTCATTTTTTTTTTTTTAAATTTTGGTTCGGGGTTTCCCTGTGGGGAATTCCCATGCCGTTTTTATCAATGAACTTCTATGTGTATTGTCGGCAATGCAATAGCCGCGGGTAGTTTTAAATGGCTTTTTTTCCTTCGAAATGTCATTTTGCTGTCAGGCTGTTCTAAACACGGGAAACATGCGCCCCTTTACAGGCATACTATAGACACCCCCCAGGTACGAAATTTAAAGGGATATTACACTTTTATTGTTTGACTTTAAGCATTATTAAAATCACTGCTCCTGAAAAAACGTCCGTTTTTAAAACTTTTTTTTGCATTGATACATGTCCCCTGGGGCAGGACCCGGGTCCCCAAACACTTTTTATGACAATAACTTGCATATAAGCCTTTAAAATTAGCACTTTTGATTTCTCCCATAGACTTTTAAAGGGTGTTCCGCGGCATTCGAATTTGCCGTGAACACCCCAAATTGTTCGGTGTTCGGCGAACTTGCGAACAGCCAATGTTCGAGTCGAACATGAGTTCGACTCGAACTCGAAGCTCATCCCTACTCCTGAGAGGTTTCGTAAGTCTCTCAATGAAGTGGGAGAGCTGGAGGTACCTCCACCCATTCATCACCCATAGATTAGGTTCTAGACTTAATTCTGAAAATGTGCGAATTTGCCCCTTGTTTATAAAATTTTTTAATTGGATAGAGTCTCCCTTCAACCAGTTCCCTCCCACCTCCCTCCTCCCCGGTTCAAAAAAGGCATTATTTTTCATGTGTATCAGTGGTGAATTGTATGTCCATTTTTGCTGAAAGTGTATCATGTCCCAGTATTTAAATGTGTTATACGTTAATAAAGATGTGTACGTGCTCAGTGCTCTAAATTTTGGGGGGTTCCAAAGTGACTGTCCTAAATTCGTGTTGCTCAACAGGTGCTCAATGTGAACCCAACGCTTGTCCGTTCCTTTTTTACATCATTCCGTGATCCGTGACAACACTACTGAAATGTAGTATCTGTTAAAGTCTGGTAACGCTATTCCACCTTTTTTTTTTCCCCTACTTAATATTGCGTGGGCAATGCGTGTTTTTTTGCCACCCCAGACAGCTTCGCTTATTAGACTCCTAAGGGCTTTTAAATAATATCTTGGTAGAGGAATGGGCAGCATCTGGAATTTATACAAAATTTTGGGCGTTAGGCTCATTTTTACCGCGTTTACTCGCCCAAACCACGAAAGGGGTCTGGCTCGTAATCTTCTCACTTCTTGCCTAATGTCGTCTAACAAAGGAATAAAGTTTTTTAAAAATAGTTTATTAAAGGTGTTAGCTAGTTTAATCCCCAGGTGCTTAATCTCCCCCTTCCAAGGAAAAGGGAAGACAGCAGCTAGGTGATCTTCTTCTTGCTTGCCTAGGTTTATATTCAAACATTCAGATTTCCTGGAGTTTATTTTGAAATTCGAAACTTCTCCATACTTTCTAATAATCTGGAGCACATTGGGGAGAGTTATTCTGGGGTTTGTAATGAAGAACAGAACATCATCAGCGAAAGCTGCTAGTTTGTGTTCCTCTGTTCCGACCCTTATACCCCTAGAAAATAAAATAATGGTTAACAATAAAACACAGTAAACAGTAAAGTATAAAAGAATTACATACCTGAAAAGCAAACATGATAAAACATAGTAGCAATAAAACATTGCATCTAAAAAAATGACAGTAAAACAGAGCAGAACACTAGAGAAAGAATAGAGAATGAATAAAACAACGACTATTTTTGGCTTTTTTATTTATTTATATATTTTTGGGGGTTTTTTTTCTACTTTTATTTGTAACTGTAATGATTCCAGGTTTGTGTCTCTAAAAATGCGATGGCATCTTTGTAGACCCTGTGAAAACGTGTCCTAGTCTGTGCAGTGCTGTACCCTATGCTAATACTCCACTAGTGTGTGGTAGCATTCAAAACATTCACCGATGCAGAGACCAGGTTGGTCAGGACAGAAGGGACAACATTAGCTGGTGGCACGCCTAAATCCACTCTTGCTACAGGCATGACATCTTCTTTGGGGTGATCGATTAGTAGGGGTACCAGGGAGGGCATAGGAAAAATGCCTCCTATGCAGAAAGCTCACTGCATTTACATTGGGAAGTTGGGCCACAGCACCATCTAGAAACAGAAGGGCTGTGATGATCTCTTCCTGGAATTTAAAGAGGAGTTCCTCCCAGGGGGTCGGGTAAAAAAAAAAAAATTAAAAGTCAGCAGCAACAAATACTGCAGCTGCTGACTTTTAATTGGACACTTACCTGTCCCTGGGTCCAGCGATGCGGGGGATCGAAGCCCCGCTTGTCTCCCCCTCCGTTCAGCGGCGCCGCACGCAGTCACCTGGGACCTGTAATGGGTCCCAGATGATTGACAGCGGCGAGGGAGCAGAGCGGACCCCTTCCTGTGCTGAGGGGAAAGTGATGTCACCAGCCCAGGCACTGGACTATGGGGGACCCCCTAGCAACAGGCATTTAGAGGTAAGTTATAAAAAAAATATCCAAATTTTTTTGTTTTTTTTTTAGGATTTTTCAAGTATTTTTGTTTTTTTGGGTGGAACCCCACTTTAAGGAAGAATCCAGTTCATCCCGAAGCTTTGTATAGCACATAAGCGTTCAGCAGAGCCAATTGGAATAAATATACAGACACTTTTTTGTACCAGCGTCTGGCCTTACGGGCAGTTAAGTATGGCGCCATCAACTGATGGTTGAGGTCCACCCCTCCCATATTAAGGTTGCATTCGTGTACACAGAGGGGTTTCTCCACAACACCAGTCGCCGTTTGAATTTGGACCGTCGTGTCTGCGTGAAGGGAGGACAGAACAAAAACATTCTTATTATTCCTCCACTTCACAGCAAGCAAATTATTACATCTCAAGCAGGCTCTCTCCCCCAGCGTAAGACGGGAATCACGTGGTGCATATGTGGTTCCCAGAAGCAGTATCCAGCAGACAGGAATTACATCACTCCCTTCCAGGAAGTTGCTTGTACTGCTGCTAATTTCTTCCCACCACCATGCCCCACTCACTGTTCTCTGAGGAAGAGATGATCCTTATTTGCAAATTAAGAACATTTATTTATTTATTTATTTTTACATGGGGTGGTGTTTTTGTGGGTGGAAACCGGAGTACCTGGAGGAAACCCATGCAGGCACAGGGAGAACATGTAAACTCCAGGCAGATGGTGTCATGGGCGGGATTCAAACCAGCGACCCTTTTTGCTGCTAGGTGAAAGTGCAAACCACTACACCACTGTGCTGTCCAAATATATATTTCTAATTGTAGGTTCTTGTGTCCACCAGCAGAGAAAAGTTGGGTAGATGCCACACTCCCAATTCTGGAGGCATAATAATGGTCTAGCACAGGGGTCTTCAAACTACGGCCCTCCAGTTGTTCATGAACTACAATTCCCATCATGCCTAGTCATGTCTGTGAATGTCAGAGTTTTGCAATGCTCATGGGATGTGTAGTTCTGCAACAGCTGGAGAGCCATAGTTTGAAGGTTCCTGATCACTCTAGCATGTCTTGAAAAAAGGTGGTTTCTCGTGTGTCTTATATAATGCCCAAGAAATATCATTTGGAAAATGCAAGTGGGTCATGGCACATGTACATTCCAAATTTGTCACTTAAGATGGTCATGCACTATGCAATCTGGCCAATCTCTGTCCAACTCGATATTTAGGCAAAATAGGTAATAGGAAGACGCACTTGAACAATTAATTAAAATTATAGGAAAATCAATCAGGCTCTTACACTAAATCTAATTTATTTAAGATCTAACTGATTTTAGTGTATGGTCACCTGAAAATATACATTTATTGGGTTTAGAAACACTTCTCTGTTCTTTGTAATGTATTGAAAGATTTGGGTAAAAAAAAAAAAAAAAAAATTCAAAGATATATTAGAAGTGATAGGAATGAGATTGACATCAAAAGGGTTAATTAACTGAGGACACCTACTAATTGCCTAACAAGACACAACCAGTGAGATGAAATTAACCAATTGTATTGGGCGTGCACTATTATCAATGAGAAAACCGCAGTTACCCTAGCGGCAGTTGCAGTTTACATATGCAGGTATTTATTATCGTTATTTGCGCTTCAGAGTACTTTAGGTATGATAAATTAAGTTTTAATTAAATACAATAAATGATCTCACACTGACAACTATAATACCAAGCATGTTTATATATTGAGGCTGAACAATTGATTGATTACTGCACTGTTTTTTCGGGGGTGGACATGGTTATCACATAACATGCACAAAAACACTAATTAATTTGCTTGATGAGATCATCAGTTCTTTGGAATTGTGTTTTAATTGAACTCTTACTTATCTGTGATTCCACTCTTGTCTAATGGACTCAGACTGTAAACAATTTACTCTGCTATTAATAGAATGTCTCAGAAACCACAAATGGACCATAATTTCTACGTATTTGTTTTGCCTTTGGCTAGTTTGAAATTGTAACCATCAGGTGCAATAAATTGATTCCCTCTATAGTCACGCTTCTTGTTATAATATTCTTTTAGTAAACACTGTGCAGTGCATGCTAGGCTTCATGGGAAGCCTTTTCTTGGCTTAACATTTCAGTAAATAATTTCGACCAACACCCGCTGTCTTCTTTTTCCTCCTTTTGTGGGAACTGGCTTTGCTTAGAAGAAAATATGAATTTCCTTGCAGACCGTTTGTGCGCTCTCCTTTATGCCTGCCAATTGCAATCTATTTGAAAATGTAAGTTATACAAATATAATAAACAGTGAGGATCTTTTTTTTAATTTTAATTCATATATAGACCTCTGAATCATTTATCATGAATTTATGTGTGGAGACTTTTTCCTTAGACAATAAATTGTGATATTAGTCATTACTGAATCCTGCCAAGACTAATCCATACAATTTTATGGATTTTAAGGTTGATCACAACATTTGGGTCTAAAAGCCAGAGGTTAAATTTATGAGTTTAATGTTACCATTACTATATTGCTGGCAATGTAATTATGAGCACACAGGACAATACAGTGCTAATCTTTCCAAATAACTAGTTGGAGACAGCTACTTCCTATATTAAAGTTTCTCAGTGACATCCTAGAGCAGGGGTAGGCAACCCTGTGAGCACAGTGTGCTGAAAAATGTTTTCAAAGAAATTGAGCGTGCCGATTTTATAACAAAAAAATGTAAACTTCAGACTCTCAATCACGAAAAGGATTTTCTATAAAGTAAATGCTGTAAACTACTTTAGTAGTGAGAAATTAACATCCTGCACTCACGCCTCAGATCAGCCCCAATTCATGTACCTTCACACCTCAGATCACTGTCCCCCCTGCTCATTTGCCCCACCACTGTGACTCCCTGCACATCTGCCCCACCACTGTAACCCCCTGCATATCTTCCCCACCACTGTGCTACCCTGAACATTTGCCCCACCTCTGTACCCCCCTGCTCATCTGTCCCACCACTGTAACCCCTGTACATTTGCCCCACCAATGTTCCCCCTTTCTCATCTGCCCCACCACTGTACCTCCATGTATATCTGCTCCACCACTGAACCATCTTCTCATCTGTCCCAACACTGAACTTATCTGGTCATCTGCCCCACCACTGTAACCCCCTTTCTCATCTGCCCCACGACTGTCCCTCCTGAAAATCTGTCCCACCTCTTCCACCAATGTACCTCCTTTCTCCTCTGCACCTCTGCCCCACTGCTGTAACCCTCTGCTCATCTGTTCCAACAATGTACCTCCTTTCTCATCTGGCCAAACACTGAACTCCCCTGCTCATCTGTCCCACCACTGTAACCCCCTTCACTTGCCCCATCACTGTACTGCCCCTGCTTTTCTGTCCCACCACTGAACCCCCTTCTCTTCCCTCTCACCACTGTACCTCCCGCACATCTGCCCCACCACTGTACCCCCTTGCTCTTCTGTCCCACCACTGTAACCCCCTTGCTCATCTGCCCCATCAATGTACCCCTTTTCTCATCTGCCCCACCACTGTACCTCCCTACACATCTGCTCCACAGCGGTATCCCCATGCTCTTCTGTCTCACTATTGAATCACCTTCTCATCTGTCCTAACACTGAACCCATCTATTCATCTGCCCCACCACTGTACCTCCTGCAGATCTGTCTCACCTCTGTACCCCCCTGCTCTTCTGCCCCACCTCTGTTCCCCCCCACTCTCCTGCCCCACCACTAGACCCCTTTCACATCTGCCCCACTGCTCTACCCCCTGCTTTTCTGCCTTAACACTAAACCCCCCTGCTCATCTGGCCCAACACTGAACCTACCTGCTCATCTGCCCCACTGCTGAACCCCCTTCTCCTCTCTTCCACCACTGTACCTCCCTGCACATCTGCCCCACCGCTGTACCCTCCTGCTCTTCTGTCCCATATCTGAACCCCTCCTGCTCATTTTCCCCACCACTGTTTCCTCCTGCTCATCTTCTCCACTGCTGTACCCTCTTCTCATCTATGATATGTGTGATATGCAGAGTGGTGAAAGGAAGCCGAGATGAGACACATCTACCTGTCCTGGCACACTCATCCTGCCGATCCAACTCTCGCATCCTGCCTATGTGCTTGTATGTGATGTATGTGATGTATGTGATGTCACATACCAGCATATGGAATGGATGTGCAATGATGAGCTCAGGTCAGGGGCATTTTCTGAAAGCAGTGGGCCTGTGTGCAGGCTCATAAGTTGGGCCCCCGCAGCTGAGAAAAAGTGGTTGGGTGTGATTTTCATTGTGCTGAATAATGGCTGTAGCTTAAAGAAACACAGAGTGCAGGGGTTCAGTAATAGTGATGCAAAGGTTCAGGAATATCTTCAACAAAGTTCCCAGAAGCTCAACAGTAATTCCACAAACTGTCACCTGATTGTGGTTTTCTCAATCACAGTGAAATCCGATCTTTCCAAGATTGGTAGTGGCAACCAAGTGAGTCATCTTCCTCCTGATGGTGGACGGGGTTAGCAGGACTGTGATTGGCTTTAGCAGTGGCCAAGACAGTGCTCCTCCTGGAAACAGGGACCGCCCCCCCTAGCATAACAGCACCCAATCTCTTCCCCATCACAAAAGCTGATGATTGCAGCTACAGCAAAGTTAGAGAACCAAACAATGTTTCCCATCTTTTACAATGTGTGGGGGCACAGTGCCCCCTCTCAGTGCAGGTGCAGTGTGGGGAATTCTGAAATTGGAATTAGTGTCTCACCGACACTTCCCTGCGCTGCTCTGCTGATGTGGGAGGGAGTCAAGTGCCAGAAAAAGAGGCTTCGCGTGCCGTTTGCGGCACCAATGCCGGAGGTTGCCTACCCCTGTAGGGCTACTGAGATTTCAGCACATAACGTTAACTTTCATGAGATGACAGGACTATTTCTAAAAAGATTTAGCAAATTTCTCATGAAAGCCTCACTGTTTTACTGTTGTGCATGCAATAAAAGATTAGTTTTGAATGCAGCTTATAACTGGTTTGCATGCTTTACTTTATTTGGGGAAGCTTAAATTTGCAGCCACTAAAATTATTGACAGGATAACTTCACTTTGATGACACATACTGTCAAATCTGTGGTACTTGTTTTATGGCAAAGCAAACATTTTCTACATGGAACGTTGCATGTTAAAGTCTCTAAGAGCAGCTTGTTGGTTGGGAGGGGTAGAGTAATTCCAGCTTTTAAATAAGTAACTTTACCAGCATATAATAACTTAGCTATGCATGCTTTCACCCCTGCTGCCAAAGCATGTAAAGTTCAGTTATTATATGCTGGTAAAATCATAAATTATTATATGTGGTAAGGACAATTCAGTTGATGGAGTACTGTTGTCGCAGTTTTTTTTCTGAGATCACCCTAAAGATTTGATTCCAAAATGTGCTTAGGGATTTTCAGTGCCACAGTATGAGGAAGAGTGAACCTGTACAGCCACAAAGTCTACAACATAGCGGAAAGTTGGTAGGAAAAATTTAGAGAGTTTGAATGGGGTAATATACCAGTTATGTGTGGCGTATAATCCTTTGAAGACGTTCCCAGGCTTTTAGGAATATTGTATTACTATGCACCATTTTTGGTCAGGAAAGATTTCTGCAGTTTAGATTGCCACTTTAGCATAGTGTGCATTTTGGAAAAGTGGGCTTTTTTAGAAAAATGATGTATCCATGACTCCAGGCTTAGTGTGATTGAGAAAGGAGTGAACCTTAGAATCCTCAAATAACATATATTGTGTGGGATACTTCTGAAAGTAATAGTGAGTTCTTAATAGAGATAGTTACGGGGTTTTAGAGATACACCACCTTGTATTTCTGATAATAACATTATACCTGCTTTCATCCAAGAAGTTATGAACCAAAAAAAAAACAAACTCTAGTCCATGTGCTGATCCACACAACCTTCAATTGGTCCAGTTCCAGCTCCAGCAGAATGTAGCCATGTTGATGCTCCTGTTGATGCTCCTGTAAATGACATTGGATTGTATTTTAATTCATAAAAAAAAAATAACAGATGATCTTAAATACAATCCGCTAATAAATACATATAACCCACCAGAAAATGATGACTTCAAGAAAAATTCAACCGGACCATGCTTTTTCCATCAGGTGTGGATTAATCAACATTCACCTTGGCTTAGCTACTCTCCACAACTGAAAGGTGCGATTTGCAAGTATTGTACAGTTTTTCCACAGCCAGTTCATTGTGGGGTACAAGGAGCATTCATAACTAGGCCTTTCACGAAATATAAAGATTTCCATGAAGGTGCACGGAATCATGTTTCAACGTCTTGGCATAAAAATGTACAAGTGGATGCAACAAATTTTTTGGAGATCAGAAAGAAACCTGAAACAAGTATTGTTTGCCAAATAGACGCTGTGAAAAGGAAAGAAAATCGGAAAAAGTTATTTCCAATTTTGTCTACTATCTTAGATGTGATGGCTGTATTAGTTTACTTTTTAGGCTTCCTTTCTTCTATTTTCATCTAGTAATCCAGCCAGTGAGGCTGTTGTTTTTTCACAGCCCAAACTCTCCAGCAGAATGTATCAGTTTACATGGATGAGATAAACCATTTGACACTGGCGGGGGTGATTAAAATGATCAGCTTTTATTTATTCATGCAAAACCTTTTTCCCAAAAGCAAAAGTTTGGAGTTTGGCTTCAATTTGTTAGTGGTTCTAAGTCTGTTAATACATTAATACATTTAACACTACCCTCTCTCCAGACTGAAAATGCTGCTGTCTGCTGTGCTTCCTACCAGATTTGTGTTTCACTCAGACAGGAGGTGTATTACTGGCCAGATCACCAGGTAAAAACAGAGGGAAAAAGCCAAAGAAAAGAAAACTGATGTAGTCACCACATCTAATGATTGGTAAGCTGCAATATTTTTTTTTGGTTTTGGGTTTAATACCGCTTTAAGGACTCCTGCATTTAATTCCTCGTCTAAAGTGCATGCACAATGTGCTTGCAAAATGCCTGGTGATCATGTAGTGCTCCTCTGAGGTTTGAGTGCTGTGCATCTGGTACTTCCCCAACTTTAGGAAATGCCTCAGTGCACAGAAAACTGCTGACTTGCTAAAGAGATATTCAAGTCAGTTGGACAACTGTGCTGTCTTTACTTTACTGGAGGAAAAAGATCCAACTGCGCCAACTTGGAAAAGAAAATAAACTAAAACAATGAAAGCATTAAAAGTAATTGGTGAGCTGCGTTTCAGTGTTTTAGCCATGATGACCAGATGTTTACACATTTTGGAGCCATTTCTGAATATATATACGATTTTCTAAAAAGAATATTAGAATAAACTAGAGATAAATGATTATGGAGATCTAGTAGCCAATAGATTGGGGTTCACAGGATAAAGTTATAGCAGCATAAATAGATTACATGCAAACGTTATACATTTGCCTTTGGCAGAAACAAAATACTTGAAAGCAAAATACCTACATTAATAGCAGATTTATTTGTCCAGCATAGAAATGTATTAGTCATTCGGATTTTTTGAAGAGTATTTTGAGCTGGTATATCATCTTTCTGGTCCTAAAATAAATGAAACCACAACATATGTCTATAAATTAATGATGTTATTGTTTGCCATATACATTTTTAATAGAAGCACCAACTGCAAAAAGTTAAGGACTAAATAACAGGTTATGCTATGTATAAATTATGTATAAATTAAATAGAAAACATTTGTTCACTAATGCCAGAACAAATATTGAGAAAACACTTGACAGTATACTGTATGTGGTAGTCAAAATATAAATACAAGTTTCTTTTGTAACTTTTGAGTAAGGAGGAACATACCTGTATGGTAGATGCACAAGAAACACGTTATTTAGACCATGGGGTTGATTTACAAAATTCAAATAATGTAGACTGCTTTGCAAGGGAAGTTTCACGTTGCAAGGAAATTTGCCCAAGAGCTTAGCTAATGTGATAAGATTTGTCTTTGCAAAGATACCCAAGGAAAAAAAAAACATTTTGGCTTGCACTTGATTGTCTGATGAAAGTCAACAGAGCTGTGAGGCAGGTTCCCTTGCAAAGTGGACAACCTATTTGTCTTAAAGCGGGGTTCCATTCAAATTTTTAATGGAATCTTACCCCCTTCAGTTAATTGCATAGATGTTCAAATGCCGCACGAAAACATTTTTTATTGCTGTAATTACCCTTATATTGTACTTTATTGTGGCACTTCCTGTCTCTCCTCCCATGGGAGTAGGCGTGTTTATTGCCTTTCCCCGGCGCCGCACTGTCTCCTGGGTGCTTAGTGTCAGGCTTCCCAAGATTCAGTGCGGACACAACGATCATGCATGTGAACAAGCTGTGAATGAACAGCATTCACCGCATCCAGGAAATCAATGCTTGTGGGCTTCACATGCCCACAAGCAAGATGGAAACAGCCAGCATCACATTTTTAAAGTTATTCTTCAGTACGAAAACAGACAGAGGCAGAAATATTACACCTAAACTGTGAGTATTATTTTGGGGTTAGCAAAGTGTCTCAATGACCTAAAAAAAAAAGATTGGTCACCGGACTCCCACTTTAAGTAAGCAACTCCTGTAGTTTAAATATACAGTTCAGTACCTACAGTATCCTTAAAGTAGATCTGTAGTCACTGCATACACTTTAAACAATTTTTTTTTTGTTTGTTTTGTGAGTTCTGCCTATCTGCTGACCATAAATTTCCATAACGTCATGGATTCCCTGCATGCTTTGCAGCTTCTCCCCTGCTGATTCATTTGGTTCAATTTTGATTCCTAAGGATTGCATATCCCATGGTACCGTGCTACCAGCAATTGTATACTGACGCTGCCTCCTGAAACTCCTCCTCTCAGTGCCTAATGTGGTTCAGAAGGAACAGCAGTGCATATTCAGTGCATGAATGAAAGCCATTCAATCATGACAGCTAAAACTATTGCTTATAACAGTGATCATCACTATTATAAATAATAATAGTGTTAAAAATTTTGACAAAAACAAAAACCACCCCACCAGAGTCATTTAGTGTCACTTTGGTGACACTAAATGACTCTGATGAAAGGATGTTATCCTGTCCAAAGAAATAGTAATTTTTTTTTTTTTAAGTTGAAAAAAATTGAATAAAAAAATATTATTTTTTTCACATTCTGTCACCCCTCATTATCCCTGATCACCACCGCATCAGTCATATGATTAAGCTGTACTGCACTAGTGAGTATGTAAAAAAAAAAAAAAAATTTAAAAATTGTGACAAAAATGACAACGTCAAAAAACTCACTATACCCCTTAGTAAATATCTTAGACTGTCCAATTTTCAAAATGGGGTAATTTGGGGATTGCCCAGTTGCCCTAACTCCTATCATCATGAAATGTTTTAAGAGGCTTGTATTATCACATCTTAAGGCAAGCATTCCTCTTGATCTGGATAAGTATCAGTTTGCCTATCGTGCAAATAGATGCACAGATGATGCAATTGCTATTGCATTGCATGCTGCCTTGACACATCTTGAGCACCCAAACACATATGTTAGGATGTTATTCATTGATTTTAGCTCTGCATTTAACACAGTAGTCCCTGACAAATTACCGTATTTATCGGCGTATAACACGCACCGGCGTATAACACGCACCCCAATTTAGGAGGGAATTTTAAGGAAAAAAAACTTTTAGGAGGGAAGTTGAAGGGAAAAAAAACTTACATTTAAATGCTCTTCATTGCAGCCTTGTCAGTGCAGCCTTCCCCAGTGCAGCCTTGTCAGTGCAGCCTTGTCAGTGCAGCCTTCCCCTGTGCAGCCTTCCCCTGTGCAGCCTTGTCCCAGTGCAGCCTTGCCCCAGTGCAGCCTTCCCCTGTGCAGCCTTGCCCCAGTGCAGCCTGGGATCCCCTGTCCCTGCTTCCAGGGCTTCAAGGCCGATCCCGAGCTGTCCAAATGTCAAAATCGCGGTCCGCGATTTGAAAATGGCGCCGCCGGCGCCGAAGTACACAGAGCCGGTCCTCGGCTCTTTCCGGCGGCTCTCGTTTACTTTCGGCTCCACTCGTAGTCCCGAGCGGAGCTATCCGAGTAGGTTCGGATAGCTCCGCTCGGGACTACGAGTGGAGCCGAAAGTAAACGAGAGCCGCCGGAAAGAGCCAGTCCTCGGCTCTTTCCGGCGGCTCTCGTTTAATTTCGGCTCCACTCGTAGTCCCGAGCGGAGCTATCCGAGTAGGTTCGGATAGCTCCGCTCGGGACTACGAGTGGAGCCGAAAGTAAACGAGAGCCGCCGGAAAGAGCCGAGGACCGGCTCTGTGTACTTCGGCGCCAGCGGCGCCATTTTCAAATCGCGGTCCGCGATTTTGACATTTTGACAGCTCGGCATCTGCGGGGATCGGCGTATAACACGCACCTGCGACTTTCCCCTGATTTTAAGGGGAAAAAAGTGCGTGTTATACGCCGATAAATACGGTAGTGAAAAAGTTAAAAGCTTTGGGCCTATGTCCATTGCTGCACTCATGGATTATGGATTTTCTAACAAACAGGCCACAAATGGTGAGAATAGAAGATCAGATGTCTAACACTATTATTTTGAATACAGGGGTACCACAGGGATGTGTGTTAAGTCCGGCCTTGTTTACATTGTTCACTCACGACTGTACTTCCATACATGCGTCTAACACTATAGTGAAGTTTGCTGATGACACCACTTTAGTGGGACTCATACAAGATAATGATGAGACGGCTTATAGGCAGGAAATTCAACATTTGGTTGAGTGGTGTAGAGAAAATGATTTAATACTCAATACGGCAAAAACTAAAGAAATAATAGTGGATTATAGGAGATCAAGAAAGATCAATCATTGCCCGGTTCATATAGGTGGTGAGGAGATGGAAAGGGTGGACACTATTACATTTTTGGGAGTGCATATTACAAGGGAGTTGTCATGGTCTCAAAATACTTTTTTTCTAGTGAAAAAAGCGCAGCAGAGACTGTTTTTCCTTCGGAGACTGAAGCAGGCTGGATTGCCCTTAAGGTTTCTGGTCAATTTCTATCATTGTACCATTGAGAGTATTCTTCTCCACTGTGCTGTAGTGTGGTATGCCAGCTGCAGGGCGGAGGATAGTGCCTGTCTCGTGTGGTGAAAACAGCACAGCGGATCATAGGAACAGATCTACCAAATTTGGACACAGCATATGCCAGCCGTTTAAAAAAGCGGGCAAAAGCTATTAGTATTGATCCAACCCACCCAGGTTACAGTGTGTTTGTCCCATTGCCATCAGGGAAAAGATATACAACACTTAAAACGCACACTAATCGCTTAAAGCATAGTTTTTTTCCTAGGGCCGTATTGTCCATAATCCCATCAGGTACAGTGTTTTAGGAATTTTATGTAGAATTTTAACATTTTTTTTAAATTTTTTTTTTAAATAACATTTTTTATCTTGATTTATTTAAATAGATATGTGGGCATGTGCTAGGAGTATGTATGTGTGGTTTTCTTGAGAAATGTTTTATTGCTGCTGTAAAGAGTATCCGAAAAAAAAATTGTTGTATGTATACAATGACAATAAAGTATATCTATCTATCTATCTATTATTTGTACTGTCCTGACAATTTAGGGGCTCAAGAAATTAGATAGACAGTCAGTGCACCAGAATTGATCATTTCTTACCAAAGAAATGTAGCAGACTACATTTTGGCCCAAATTTATGAAAGATTATTTGCAAAATTTTTTAAGAAAAACATTTTGGGGTGTTTTTACAAAGTTTTGGGGATTTTTTTTCATTGATACAGCACATTATTTAAACCCCAGTGGTGATTAAATACCACCAAAAGAAAGCTCTATTTGTGTACAAAAATTATATAAGTTTCATTTGTGTATAATGTTGCATGATCACGCAATTGGCAATTAAAGTAACACGGTGCTGAAAAGAAAAAAAAATGCCCTGGTCATGACGGGGGTAAAACCTTCCGGTGGTCAAGTGGTTAAAGAAAAATTACTGCAACTCATAGGAGTTGCAGGTGGCCAATTGAAATAGGTAGATGAACACTATTTATGCCAGTGATCTTCTGGTTGTCAGGTAGGAAATCATGTGGTCATTATAATCTATGCCTCCCATGAATTGATTGTAATTGTGTATGCAATGACATCTTTACACTAGACCAGGGATGTCCAAACTACGGCCCTCCAGCTGTTGTGGAACTACACTTCCCATGAGGCATTGTAAAACTCTGACATTCACAGACATGACTAGGCATGATGGGAGTTGTAGTTCCTTAACAACTGGAGGGCCATAGTTTGGACACCACTGCACTAGACCATGCCTTTCTTGGACTTGCACCGAGGAATAGAAGAAAGGACAAAAACATCCTGCTTATCCTTTCATTTAAGTGCCAAAATGTCCTCATCTTTGTGGAAAGCCCTTGTGATTTGCTCCACTGTTTTACAAGCTAGTTTGCTGCAGATAATGGTGTTGGAAAAGTGGCAGGCAAGTATAATTGTATCCCTGATGGAAAAGGGGTAACATAAGATCCATATGATTTTTCTGCTTCTGTCTTTATAAGTTGAGCGTCCAGGGGGCTAAAGGTGGCTATCTTTTACCTTGTAAATGCGAAAGTCATATGTGTACCTTGTAGCCCTCTTACAAAACCTATATCATTTCGCACCGTATCTGGCATGTTTACTGGGGATGTAACAAACAATAAAAAAAAAAAATTGAATGGGTGTAAAATTTTCATTTTCTACCCGAATGCCTGGTTGTATTGTAAATGATGGGTTGATAGGTGCTGTTGAAGTACAGAGAAGCCAGAAATGACTTAAGTGTTTGGTCTTTCATCCATGTGTACTGCTTTTCTGTGCTTACCTACAGCTGTTCAATATGCCTAAAGCCACGTACACACTAGCGGAATATCCGTCAGAAAAAGTCCTGACGGAAGCTTTTCATCGTATACAGTATTCCGATCGTGTGTGCCTCATCTTACTTTTCTTTTTTTAAATTCTGATGGACCTAGAAATAGAACATGTTCTAAATATTTCCGACGGTACCAATTCCTATCGGGAAAACCGCTCATCTGTATGCTGTTCGGACAGACCAAAAACGACGCATGCTCTAAAGCGTACGAGACGGAAGCTATTGGCTACTGGCTATTGAACTTCCTTTTTCTAGTCCCGTCATACGTGCTGTACGTCACTGCATTCTGGACGGTCGGACTTTGGTCAGACTTGGGTTTGACCATGTGTAGGCAAGACCGTCGAAGAAACCTTCAGAGTTTATTCCGACGGCAAAACCGGTCGTGTGTATAGGGCATTAGGCTGGGTTCACACCTATGCGAATTGGATCCAGGTTTCCCCGCATCCAATTCGCATAGCAGGAGAATGTGACCGGATTTCTATGGAGCCGATTCACATATCTCTGGGGCGGCTGCGGAACGCACTGCACAGAAACACTATGCGTTGGCTCCGTTTCAGGGCTGAATTCAAGCAAAGATTCATCCCTGATTCGTCCCTGAAATGGAGAACAGGGACGCACAGCATTCCTGTGCGATCCGTGGCTGTTTCCAGTGTGAACCCAGCCTTATGCTTGTTGTAGGGACCCTTTCATCCTCTGAATCAGAGGCTGCTACTGAACCAATGTTCTCTACAGGTTCATATTCTGAATCTGAAACTGACAGTGAGAGCTCTCTCCTCTACTCTCATCTGTCATGCACAGAATATGAAAGGTCTCCTCATTTGTGAGACTTTTTTTGGACATGGTATTCAGGACACTGGTTCTAGCTGGTGATCAGGTTACATTGGCTCTGGTGACAATGTACTGATGTGGTGGTGCTGGCTTTACTGGTTCCTCTGGCAATGGCACTGGTGTGACTAGTGATCATAACAGTGTTGCTGGCTTCACTGGCTCTGTTGACGTTGGTAATGTGAAGAGAATGGCTGCACACCGACGTAGCGAAAGTCCTTTAATTGAACAATCCCAAAGAAATACATGACACACACCACAAGTACAGTATCCGGTACAGAGGTTGATGCTTTTCACACAACTACTTGCACATGAGTAAGCACAATGTAGTTGTGTGAAATGCATCAACCTCTGTACCCGCTGCTGTACTTGTGGTTTGCAGCCATTCTCTTCATATTAGCTCATACATGGGTGGCGAGCCGAGGAGTACCCCCCCATCTAACCTCACCTGGATCCACTCACCTGGAGCGGCGTTTTTCTTTGCTTTCCATTTCAGTTGACGCTGGTACTGGTGTGGTGGCAATCAGGACACGGGTGCACACTGGCACTAGTGTGGTTGCAATCGGGACACTGGTGCTAGCTTACACTGGGTTATGCTGGTGTGGTGACACAATAATTAGGGTCACTGGCATGCTGCACTGGACTGGTGTCAGTGTAACAGGTGCTGCTAGTGATCAGGTGCACTGGGGCTGGTGGTCAAGGACACTGATGCTGGCTGTACTTTAGTGGTAAGTCACACTGATTTGGCTAGCAATCGATTATACAGGGACAACGTAGCTGGCTTCACTGGTGTTTTGGTGGAGAACACTGGTGTTTTGGTGGAGAAAATACTGTGTAACACTGCATGGTAGGGGACTACTGGAATGGCTCTCTCGCTTCTCACAGGAGCTGTCTGTGTGAGGAGTGAGCACCGATGGCTGCACCATACAGGCTCTGTTTACATTTTGTGATCACTGGGATCAGACAAATGACAGAAGTGAAGTAATAGATTAATGACAGAAATGGGGTCACAATGGGGGCATTGAAATGTCGCTAGGGGGCCCAAATTTGTAAATGTAGTCATCCCCCAATCAATATGATCAAATTTGCTGTAACACAGTGTAATCACCCTTAAGACATTTCTTTTTTTCAGTTTTTCTTCATTGATTTTTAAACACTTATTTATTAATTAATAGCCCAGTCATCAGTATGTATTTTCAGTAATGCTTTCCTGAATATTCTGAACTGTCTTATAATCAGTGAAGAGCAACTGATTATTCACTTTGCTTCATTAATGCACATATATTTTTTCTTTTTTTCTTGGTAGAACTCTCCTGCTGCTGATGATCTTGAAGTTCTCGTAAATCCTTCTGAGATTTTCTTGGATGTACTCACGTAATACTTAGAGTTCAGGTTCAAATAAGGGATAACGTCTGCCAAAATGAATGGCCAGTTTTGGAAGAGGATCAATGACACAGTCATAAATCCTATGTTTATTCAGAATATCAGCACTTTTTGTCACAGACATCTGTAAATGAATTGCAACCTTCAGGAATGAGATATATCTTTTTTCTTTTATATCCTTAAAAAAGTAGTTTATGTTTAGGAATTAGATCAGGATAAAATCTGTATATAATACTAGTAACATAAAATCTTGAGAAAAGTTTCCCTCTTAGCAAGAGAAAATAAGGCATACCTGATAAAAATAACAGGTAAGTGTCTTGTACAGGAAAATGTTTACTGGGACCTAAAGGAGAAGCAGGCACTACAGGCACTGGGAAAGCACAAACTGAAGTGGCTGGAATCAAGCCTGCTCAAAGTGTTTATTTTCTTGCTACTTAAACAAAGTTTTAAAAAGACTTTCCGGCAAAGAAAAGTTATTATTATTCCCTTTCTTTACCCATGCTTCCAATCTCTGCTTTGGACAGGTGGGTCAGATGCCTGGTCACCTAGTGCATACATACTATATGCAGGCCCCTTTGTGACTACAGTGTCTTGCAGCAATGTAGGTGCTGCAGAAGAATCACTGGATATAGAAATAGGGGGGTTGAGCATCTGAAATGTTGGATGCAGATTTAGCCAGGACATCATTAAAAACAGCTGAGATTAGCAATGTGGGTGATTGGAAGAGTAAATATTATTAATTTTCTTGTCAAAGAACCTTCTTTTAAAACTTTAAAGTGGAAGTAAAGTCTTATTTTTTTACTTATACCTACAGGTAAGCCTATAATAAAGCTTACCTGTAGGTACTGTGAATATCTCCTAAACTTGCACAGTTTAGGAAATATTCAGAGTGCATGCATGCCGGACCTTCAGAGCCCGTTCTGTAAACGTCGGCTCCCACTCACAGCGCTGGAGCCCGTGAACCCAGAAGAAACATCGGGAAAGATGTCACCTGTCTCAGCGGTGTGCGGGCACTGCTGGAGGGCTTTGTTCTAAGGTAAGTATTTCATAATGAGATAGTATGAGATGCTAGGTCCCGGGGACTGGATGTATGCTGGTGGGCACGGAGAGGCAAAACGGGGAGATGCCTATGTAAACAAGGCATTTCCCTGTTCTGCCTAGCAACATGACAGGGATCTATTGCTCCCAGTGATCGGGAGCAGTGATCTCTGTCATGTTCTAGTGAGCCCACCCCCCCTACAGTTAGAACCTGCTGAGGGAACAGAGTGAACCCCTTGGTCACCCCCTAGTGTTTAACCCCTTCCCTGCCAGTGACATTTACACAGTAATCAGTGCATTTTTATAGCACTGATCACTGTATAAACGCCAATGGTCCCAAAATAGTGTCAAAAGTGTCCGATCTGTCCACCGCAATGTCATATTCATGATAAAAATCGCAGATCGCCGCCATTACTAATAAAATTTTCTTTATAAAAATGCCATAAATCTATCCCCTATTTTGTAGATGCGATTAAAGGTGTTTTTTTTTTAAATAACAAACATGTCATACTTACCTGCTCTGTGCAATGGTTTTGCACAGAGCAGCCCCGATCTTCCTCTTTTCAAGTCCCCTGCTGCAGGTTTGCACACATGGAGTATGGCTCGGCCCCATCCCTGCTCTCTCCTCATTGTCTCACTAGCTGTGATTGACAGTAGCAGGAGCCAATGGATACAGCTACTGTTTCAGCCAATGAGGGAGCTCCTCCTCGTTGGCTGAAACAGCAGCTGTAGCCATTGGCTTCTGCTACTGTCAAGATGGGGCTCAGGTAAGTTTTTTTTGAGGGGGAGGGCTGGGGGTGCTGCTGTCCACAGAAGGTTTTTTTACCTTCATGCATGAAATGGATGCATTAAGGTAAAAAAAAAATAAGAGCCTTTAGAACCACTTTAAGTTGTTCGTGGTTTTAAGTCAGCCATAGACGGATTGAAATTCAGCTGGTTCAGTAGGAATGGGACACATTTTGATGCGTCTATGAGCAGGCTGGTTGTACTGAAGTTGACCCAGTTGATTTTTTTCTCCTGATCACTGGCAGAGGCTATAGCTGCAAGCAGTGATTATCGAGGAAGGCCCCCTGTGCTCCCCTCTGCCAGAACACAATAGTGCTACTGGAGGGATTCCCCCAGCAACACAGTCAGTGATTGAAGGAAAGAAACCTGCATAATGTGTGGCCTGCCTTACTGAACAATACAATTTTTAAGGACAATGTCAGAAACACCATATTCTGACATCATATATTTTGAATGTGTAATTGATTTTTTAACTTTACCATTTGGCTTGGCTTAAATACAGCAGCAACATCCCAGCCTGATTCAATTCATCTGAAAAATAGGCTTTTTTTGGTACTTTTGGCTGTAACACCTGATCTTTTATCCAGCAGTAACAAGTATTGACTGGTGGAAGTAGCAGCCCTAACAGATCTAAATGATACAGATTTGTTGTAGCCGTATTAGTGCAATTGTGACAGAGAAAATTGAGTACTGTCCGTGATACTTTTTTTATTTGCACTAACATACAATTTTTCAGGACAAGCTTTCGGGGTATGTCCCCTTCTTCAAGGTCCAAGCAGTACTGATTCACAAATTTTTAAGCAGAATGTTAAAGAAAAAAAGGAAAAAAAAAAAAAAAAGAGAAAACAAAACACATACAAATCAATGGTAATAAAGATAGCAGCAGAGTTAGTGAGATAAGACAGAGGGAGAGCTAGGGGGGAATGCAAGGGGGGGGGGATACTAATCACAGAGCGGTCGTAAAACTTTAGCATAATGTGTAAGGACACCAATATCTAAATTCAGGCCATTATTCTTCGTGTCAAAAAGAAGTATCATTCTTAGTTCAAACGTTTTCCTTTCCTGGATAGTTCTGAAATTCCCTTTAAGAACATTGAGGTCTTCTATGGTGTGGTCCGATTGTGAGAAATGATGTCCCACAGGTGTGCATAAACTGTCTTCTTTATGTTCTTTGATGGTATGTCTGTGCAAATTCATCCTCGCTTGCAACTTCTGTCCTGTTTCACCAACATAAGATCCTTTGCTGCTCCTTTTGCATTGGATGAGGTAGACAACATTACTTGAGGTACAGCTGTAAGATCCCATGATATTGAAGGTCCCATCTGTGTGTGTAACACTTTTGGATAGATTTATCTGGTTGCATAGTTTGCAGCGTTTTTTATTGCAGGGTTTGCTACCATTATTTTTGACTTCATAATCAGAGTGAAGTTTCCTGCTGATTAGTTTGTGTCTGAGGTTGGGTGGTTGTCTGAAAGCCAATAATGGGGGTTGTTGGAATATTCCTTTCAGAGTTTCATCCTCTGTTATAATGGGTTGTAAATCTTTAATTATGTTTTTGATCCCTTCAAGTGCTGGGTTGTATGTGGTGACTAGAAGTACTCGGTTATTTGTTTTTTTCTCTGTGTATTGGAGGAGATTTTCTCTTCGGGTTTTCAAGGCTGTGTTTATGCTGTTGTTTATGGTTTTGTCTTTGTAACCTTTCTTATGGAAGGAGTCTGCCAGTGTTCTGAGATGTTTATCTCGGTCTTCTGGGTCTGAACAAATTCGGTGGTATCTGATGGCCTGGCTGTGTATGATGGCCCGTTTGGTGTGTTGGGGGTGAAAACTGGAACTATGGAGATAGCTGTGTGTAGCTTGTCATCCCTGATGTATACTGTAGTGTCCAGGAAGTTGACATGTGTGTTTGAATAGTCCATTTTTAGTTTGATAGATGGGGGAAAAGTGTTGATCAATGAAAAGAATTGGTTATTTTTAGTTTGATAGATGGGTGAAAAGTGTTGATCAATGAAAAGAATTGGTTTAGATTTTCTTCACCTTCAGTCCATATCATGAATATATCATCAATATAGCGATAATATCTGTATGGCTTTTGTTGTATGCTGTTCAGAAATTTGTCCTCCAGGTCAGCCATAAATAAATTTGCATATTGAGGTTTATCAATGCTGGTGGTAATGGCCTGATTATTGCGCAGATCATGTACAGCTCTTCGCTCCAGTGGTGAAAGGTTGTATAAAACATTTATAATGTATAATGTTTTCTTTTGCTGGGTGGATATCAGGGATGTAACTCGCAGCCTGAAGCTGTCAATATAGGTATCCAGTTTGGGGTTGCGTCCTTAAGGAAAGGAATCCTAGGACAATAGATTGTTACAAAAGGAAAAAGAACAGCAACTTCACACCTCCACAAGGACGCAACCTCAAACTGGATACCTATATTGACAGCTTCAGGCTGCGAGTTACATCCCTGATATCCACCCAGCAAAAGAAAACGTTATACAACCTTTCACCACTGGAGCGAAGAGCTGTACATGATCTGCACAATAATCAGGCCATAACCATCAAACCAGCAGATAAAGGGGGAGCAGTCATTGTGATGGATACAGACAAATATATACAAGAGGGCCAGAGGCAGCTGGCAAATACTACTTACTACAAAAAACTGGATTATGATCCGACCCAGGATTTTACTAAGCAATTAAAAGGTCTCATTGCGACAATGCCAAGCCACCTACATTCAGAACTCATCAATGCAATTCCGGATAATCCAGAAATGGGAGACTTCTACATGCTGCCCAAGATCCACAAGCCAGGAAATCCAGGCAGACCCATTATAACAGGTATGAATACACTTACCGAACATATCTCAGGCCTTGTAGAAAACATGTTAAAACCTTTAGTCATGAACACTGCAAGTTTCCTGCAAGACACCACTGATTTTCTGAACAAGCTTAACAATATACAACAATTACCGCCTAATACACTTCTAGTCACTATGGATGTAGAATCTCTGTACAGTAACATCCCTCACAAGGATGGGTTGGCGGCATGTCACAGATTCTTATCATCCTCACCAGACCACAAATACACTGCTGAGGATGTGACACGGCTCATTGAATTCATTCTTACACACAACTACTTCACTTTCAATAATGACATCTATCTCCAGTGTATGGGTACTGCTATGGGAAGCAAAATGGCACCTCAATATGCAAATTTATTTATGACTGACCTGGAGGACAAATTTCTGAACAGCATACAACAAATGCCATACAGATATTATCGCTATATTGATGATATATTCATGATATGGACTGAAGGTGAAGAAAATCTAAACCAATTCTTTTCATTGATCAACACTTTTCACCCATCTATCAAACTAAAAATAACCAATTCTTTTCATTGATCAACACTTTTTACCCATCTATCAAACTAAAAATGGACTATTCGAACACACATGTCAACTTCCTAGACACTACAGTATACATCAGGGATGACAAGCTACACACGTCAATATACAGAAAACCGACTGACCGATGCAGCTATCTCCATAGTTCCAGTTTTCACCCCCAACACACCAAACGGGCCATCATACACAGTCAGGCCATCAGATACCACCGAATTTGTTCAGACCCAGAAGACCGAGATAAACATCTCAGAACACTGGCAGACTCCTTCCATAAGAAAGGTTACAAAGACAAAACCATAAACAACAGCATAAACACAGCCTTGAAAACCCGAAGAGAAAATCTCCTCCAATACACAGAGAAAAAAACAAATAACCGAGTACCTCTAGTCACCACATACAACCCAGCACTTGAAGGGATCAAAAAGATAATTAAAGATTTACAACCCATTAAAGCAGAGGATGAAACTCTGAAAGGAATATTCCAACAACCCCCATTATTGGCTTTCAGACAACCACCCAACCTCAGACACAAACTAATCAGCAGGAAACTTCACTCTGATTATGAAGTCAAAAATAATGGTAGCAAACCCTGCAATAAAAAACGCTGCAAACTATGCAACCAGATAAATCTATCCAAAAGTGTTACACACACAAATGGGACCTTCAATGTCATGGGATCTTACAGCTGTACCTCAAGTAATGTTGTGTACCTCATCTAATGCAAAAGGGGCAGCAAAGGATCTTATGTTGGTGAAACAGGACAGAAGTTACAAGCGAGGATGAATTTGCACAGACATACCATCAAAGAACATAAAGAAGACAGTTTATGCACACCTGTGGGACATCATTTCTCACAATCGGACCACACCATAGAAGACCTCAATGTCTTAGTTCTTAAAGGGAATTTCAGAACTATCCAGGAAAGGAAAACGTTTGAACTAAGAATGATACTTCTTTTTGACACGAAGAATAATGGCCTGAATTTAGATATTGGTTTCCTTACACATTATGCTAAAGTTTTACGACCGCTCTGTGATTAGTATTCCCCCCCCCTTGCATTCCCCCCTAGCTCTCCCTCTGTCTTATCTCACTAACTCTGCTGCTATCTTTATTACCATTGATTTGTATGTGTTTTGTTTTCTCTTTTTTTTTCCTTTTTTTCTTTAACATTCTGCTTAAAAATTTGTGAATCAGTACTGCTTGGACCTTGAAGAAGGGGGCATACCCCGAAAGCTTGTCCTGAAAAATTGTATGTTAGTGCAAATAAAAAAAGTATCACGGACAGTACTCAATTTTCTCTCTCTAAAAGATACAGGAAAGTTTACTTAAAAAAAAAATCTAAAGCCCCCAACTTTGTTCAAATTGACCAGTGGCACAAAAGTTAGTATAGTTTGTGAGCTTCTTTTCTCCATTACCACATTGCATTGTCTGAAACGTTTAATAAAATGTCAAAACAGATTGCACAAAAACACTTCAAAACTAGAACCCCCTCTTATCCCTGTATCCACAATTATTCCCAAATGTGATATGAATTGGTGGGGTAGGATCTAACTTTGTGATATTAGCATTTTCCTGTGAGCCCATGGTAGTCACAACTGTGTTTCAGGACTTGTTGATCCACTTTTATTTAACAATAAAGTTCCCTACACTGGGATTACCACACAGAGGTTTTGTCTCCCTACAGCATTCCAAGCAAAAATAGGGAAACAAAAAATGAATACCAAGCTGTCTGGCTCCTTATCTTCGCAGCACCACTGCTCATTCCTTTTGCCTTTTCCTTCAGACCAACTAACAACTCACATGCGTGCTTATATACAATAGTTGCAGCTTTCTCAGTTCTTTTTAGTTGCAGCTCCCTGCTTTATGGGCCCACACCCTGGCCTCTTGATAGGGGATCTCCTATCACCTGCATGAAGCCCTCCTGTTCCCTATCTGGAGACCTCCTGGCCTTTGGGTGGAGCACACCTTTCCCCTCACTAGTGCTCCTGGCTAGAGCCCTGAACTATGCTGAAGCCTATATTTTTAAAGGCTGTGTTTAGATGCACACGCAACCTGCCAGTCCCCAGTAAGATCTGGATATTCTGAAGCCCCTCACTCTGCATTTGTTAGAACCTTGTGTCACTTTTGCATACTTTTACAGAGTGGCAGGGCTTTGCACTTTCACACAACATATAAAAAATATAAACGTTTGCTGAGTGTTTGGGATAAATTGGATGGTGTCAGAATATAGTGTAAATATGTGAATAGGCAGCAAATTGTAACTCCGCCAACTGGCTATGAGGATCAGTGAAATTTGAGGCCACTGCTATCCCCAGGGCCAGTCTACAGAGTTCTGCAGTGTGGGTCTTTTTTTAGCTTATCTGCTGCTGAAACCTGAAGCCATATTCCTTGTGCTTAACCTTTTTTGACAATGAAAAAAAAACTTGGGAACCTCTGTGTATCTCTTCTATGAAACCCTTGCACATTCTGTCTAGTAACAAAAGTCAGTCAAGGTCTCATAACTCCGTATTGTACATTCAGACCATAGACAGTATATATAATTCATAGTTACAGATTTCTAAAATGTCAGAAGCATGATTTGCTTTGCATTTGTCCTGAAATCTTAGAAATGTACACAATTTGTTTCCCAGTATCTTAAATAGTTCAGTTCAATCAGTGATCATGAAACAATTTCTGTCTATAACATTTTTCAGGTCCATAAATTTGTGGTTACTATAGCTGGGAAGTTTGGAGATGTATTGAATTCTTTGGCAATAGTTTTTTTTTTTTTTTTAAAGACAGTTACAAGAGAAAAAGTCCTGAAAAAGTGTTATCATTCATGTGTTCTATGAACAAAATGTGTTGCAGCATTAGTAATACATAGGTCAATGTATATTTATCGAGTTGGAGGATAAAAATCAAATGGAGAAAGCTTATTTTCTCTTTCTTTCATTGACAGACACAGCGCTCCATTATTCAAAACCATAGGGTTATATTGCCCTTTACAGGAGTAGAACACTAGGCAGAAAAAAGATTTGGCTACGCCTATGGGCAGTCCTAGGTGATATACACCCCTCTCTCTGCTATAAGCCTTCAGCCTAGTCAGGAGTAAGGACCTAGTTCCCTGCTGGGATCTCTAATCCTGGCAATTGTTTGTTTTTGCTTTTTAAACTACTTTTTTTCTCTTGGATTTTTTCCTGTGACATCTACAATCAACTGGCGGACTGGGCGATGGGCTGGACATTAAAATCCAGTGGTCTCCCCAGTCTGGCCAACGAGCATGTGCAGACCTCGGCTACACGCTAGGTCGTCCGCGACATAGCCCCATTGGACAGGAGCTGGCCCTGCGAGTTAAATGTCTTGCGAGGTCGCATATGACCGGGTCTCGGCCTGAGACACAGTGTTCCTCATGGCCGACAGCCCCCCACTTCCGTAGCGAAGAGGATCTGCCTGGGAGCGTTACCCGTGCACTTGCTGCAGCGGTAAGTAAGGGGCCCCCTCCTCTCCTTCCCTGGAGGAGTGTGGGTCGCAGGTACTCCCTGGGGTATTCGGTCCCTCTGGGGTTCTCCTCCACACCTCCCCTCCCTGGGGTGAGGCCCAGGCATCTGGCTTGGGTGCTTAGGACAATCTGTCCACCCCCTCCCCTCTATGGGGGATACACCTTCTTACCTACTGGATGGTTGGGTGGGTGACCAGGCATCCACAGATCCACGTCTCCTGCAGCGGCCCTCCACTAATTTAGTGCATGGCTTTGCAGCCTATCGAGCACTCGTAGTGGGCAGCCAAAAATTTAGGCGGCGCCTTTTGCGGCTTCCGACCGGGAGACGTCTGGGGCAGCCCTAGAGTGGGCAACGAAGCTTCCACTTTCCATTGCAAGTGGTGCCCCCTGTACGGGGTCTCAACCAGTGCCCCTGTTGGTCCAATGGTGCCCCCTGTGTGGGGTATCAGTAGGCTCCCCAGTGTGGGGTCTCGGGCCGGTGCCCCTTGTGAGAAGCCTTGGTCAGTGCCCCCTGTGCGGGGCCTCAGTCAACGTCCCCCGTGTGGGACCTTGGTTACCCCCCTGTGTGGGGCCTAAGGCGGCGGAGGTTCCAGTCAGCGGCCCCCCTGTGTTCTTTGCATTTTTAGAGGTGGTGCTTAGGCATATAGGCTAGTAAATGGCGCCCCCCCGCCCTCCCCTGCCTCATCGTCTCGACTTATCCTATGTCTGGCTCTGCTGTCGTGGATGTGGCCCACCTTGCGGGGTTGGTGGCCACACTCCCTGTCCTGTCAGTTAGTGAGGTTGTTCCTCCACAACTGCAGTGGCACACAAGAAGGTGCTGGTTGGCTCCCTTATTACATCTGTGCTGGAAACTTTAAACATGGGGGATGCAGCTGTGGCTGCGGCGGAGGTGCCGGTCCCCTTGGCACCCATAAACTGTCTTGCACGGTGCAACGAGCCCCTGCTCGCTCAGTTCCACTCTCCCGACACTCCTCTGCAGCTATAGAATCAGATTGCAAATCACAACATCTGTGATCAGCTCACTCAATTAACATGTTGAGTTCAGAAGCAAACAAACCAATAATAGTCTTTACATATATATCCTGGGAGATATTGGGGATACATATTACTGTCCCATTTTAGGCAATCCAAGACATACCCTCCAAGTCACCATTTCCCATATGGCATACACAGGGTCCCCAGAGTCTGTGTGTCCTGGGGGACCAGGACCCGAATCCACAGTAATACCACCTCAAGAGTCCCCAGGCATACAGCTCACAAAGAGCACCGTTCCCCCAAATGCCAGGGCCCATAATCGGTCAGTAAGAGGCTTGCATTCAGTCCCCTCCTAAAGTCTCTCTCCCGGCTAGGTCTGTCACATTTCTCCCCTTTCGGCAGGAGACTAACACAGGAGGAGACCCCAGACGGGTTGACTCCGAAGTTAGTCAGTAGTTCCAGTCCTCTAATGCCTGTACCCACACAGTACCCCAAACAAATTGTTCCAAACAAAGCATTACTCACCCAGCCAACCTCTGCCTCTCTCAGAGAACATATCTGCCGCTGGGGAGAGGCCTGGACTGGCCCTTCTCCCTGGAGTTCTTTCTGCCGCTGGAGTAAGGACAGAGTGCCTGGGCTCACTCCGTCATCACGTTGGTGATCTGGGCCGACTGCCCAGCATCCCTGGGGTATACAGGTGGAGACTGAAGTCCCATCCACCTTCACAGAAAATCCATCCTCTGTTAGTTGAGGGCAGAGTCCAGCAGTACTCGGCCCTGTTGCCAGCCCTTCTGCTGGAAACCCCACACCATCTGCTCCGGCTAACTGTTGGGGAGGGAGGCTGACTGCCCTGCCTCCCTGGAACTCTGTAGTTTTTGCTGGTGCTGGGCAGAGGTTGGTAGCACTCTGCCCTGTTGCCAGCACTTCTGTGTGGACTCCGCATCCTCCGCTCCACCTAACCGTTGGGGCAGGAGGCTGGCTTCCTCCACTCCCAAACTGTGTAGCTGCCATTGGGGAGGTGAGCCGGCTGCTTCCTTTTCCATTCCCTCATCTGGATGTTGGGACGATATGTCTGTGGTACTGTCTCCCAGGTGCACGGATCTTTTCTGGGGAGGAAAGACCACTTCCTCCACCCTGGTCAACTGTTGGGAAGGGACGATGAACACCTCCTCTCCCTTCTCACCCTGTATCCTGATCTACTGCTGGGAAGTGACCACCTCCTTCTCACCCTGAGCCTCCGGAACCGCCGCAGGTGTAGGGCAGAGATCTTGGACCCTCCATCCGGTTGCCAGTGCTTCAGCTGGGGAAGTTCCTTGTAACTTAACAGATACTTCTGTTGGTGCTGGGCAGAGCACAGTGAAGTTTGGCCCTAATAACAGCTCTTCTTCTGCTGGAGGCTCACCAGGTTGTTCTTCCTCAGCAGAAAAGTCTATCAAATCCCCTGTCTCTGCAACTGGTGTCTGGGGATAAAGGTTCACCATCTCCTCTCCGTGGAACCCAGAAGATGCTATCAGTGCTGGGCAGAGGTTAGCAGAGCTCTGCCCTGTTGTCAGCACTTCAGGTTTGGGGACGGAAATCTTCAGATTTTCCACTGCCGAATCTCTGGCATGCTGCTGGACAGGCACATTCCTCAATCCAAGATCATCCAATGCAGAAACAGGTTCATCAAGGTCAATCAGCACTTGCTGTATTCGCCATAAGACCTCCACCTCCATAGCTGCGGGAGCAGGTTGGCAAAGCACACTGTTACTCTGCCACATTGTCAACTCTTCAGCCAGGATTTCAGAGTTGTCAACTGGTATTTCCTGATAGTCCCAGGCAAAGGGAGCACCACCCTGATGCTGAGCAGAGTCTAACAGCTGTCTGTAGGCGATCTCCAGCTCCCATTCCTGAACGGCCAGAAACTCCAAATCTTCCTGTGTCCAGAGCACTTCTGAGACATTCAGTCTTCGCTCTCTGTGCTCCATTATTTACTCCAAACGCCACTCCCGATCACTTCAAAAGTCAGGGTCCCTGGACAGCCTCCAGTACAACAATCCCAGGCCATCGTAGTCAAAGCCTTCCGTGGGGCTGTCATTCGCTGTCCACGTGCACACTTGGGCTACATACCACTGGAGGGCTCTGTAGCTCTCATCCAACCGCATTTCTGCCCGGATCAGCCTGCTTAACTCGGCTGTCCACTCCTGGTTCGGCTGTTCCCCCAATAACAGCATTCGCACTTCATACTGCGACCAGTACCTTACATGGATGGAGGGGAGAACTTTTCCCTGGTTTCGATGCTCACGGGCTAGCACTTCCTTCCAGAGTTCGCAGCCGAAAGAATCAAACCATCCTAGCAGGACCTGCTCTGATACTGGTCCTCTGTGCTGTATCTGCATCTCTCGCAACCTCCTTCAGAATTCCTCTTCCATGGTGGCTGGTATCTGTACCTCTCCTCTCCTGCTATCTGGACCTTGGATCCAGGTGATGGTTTGGATGTGTTCACGGCAAGGAAGCATGATCCCACCATTCCCTCCACAGCTCTCAAGTAAGTCTTTCAGCGTGGCTCTCCTGCAGGCTGGTTTGGAGTGTCCCAGTAACTGGAGACCAAATCCCACGGCTGCCAACCAATGTAACGAGCCCCTGCTCACTCGGTTCCACTCTCCCGACACTTCTCTGTGGCTATAGAATCATATGGCAGATCGCAACATCTGATGGTTCGGTCATCCGATGCTCCGGGATTAGAACTACAGCTATGTGCCGTTCTAATCCAAACACCAGGCAGGCTGTATGTAAGTTCAACAGGGAATCACTCTTTATTGACAGGAATACAGTCTCTTTTATACAGTAAAAGAGGAGGTGCAGACCTCCTGCTCATATTACTCTAACAATACACCTGTAACCTAATTAACCTAACTAACATGAGCTAGTTTACTAACATGACCTTTTTCCCAGACTTGTGGTCACCGAGCTTCACACAGTAAATTATACATTATCATAAGTACAACCACAGGACATTTTCACAATAGCAGGCGCTAATTACAATTAACAATACAAACAGTGTTCTCTCCCCTCCTCAGCCTAGTCATCAACACTTATAATAGGAGTAGACTGTTCGTCTCCTAGCCAGTCCTGGAGGCTAATGTGATCAGCTCACTCAATTAACATGTTGAGTTCAGAAGCAAACAAACCAATAATAGTCTTTACATATATATCCTGGGAGACATTGGGGATAAATAATACCGTCCCATTTTAAGCAATCCAAGACATACCCTCCAAGTCACCATTTCCCATATGGCATACACAGGGTCCCCAGAGTCTGTGTGTCCTGGGGGACCAGGACCCGAATCCACAGTAATACCACCTCAAGAGTCCCCAGGCATACAGCTCACAAAGAGCACCGTTCCCCCAAATGCCAGGGCCCATAATCGGTCGGCAAGAGGCTTGCATTCAGTCCCCTCCAAAAGTCTCTCTCCCGGCTAGGTCTGTCACACACGGCAAAAGCGTTCCCTTCACCCTCCTCTTCTGGAATATTTGTTTGTATAGACTAGGAGTGTCAAAGCTTTCCTATGTGGTTCCAAAGACACTTTACTGTGAGATACCCTTTGTGGAGTCCCTCTTTAAAAAGTGGACTGTTCCACCAGTAGTGGATCTCCCTGTCTCCAGGTTGCGCAAGGCGACCATGATTCTGGTAGAGGAGTCTCCGGCTTTTAAGGATCCAGCTGACATACCTGGAGGGGGAGCAGATTCCCTTTGCTTTCGCTAAAATGGTGGACCAGTTGGTCTGGGGCTGTAGTTTGTATGCAATGCCTCTTGGACACAGCTCCCTTGGTTGCTAAGCTCTCTGTTTCTGCAGTGGTGCTTAGACATGTATTGGGGCTTAAGTATTGGTCTGCGGACTGGGCTTTCAAAAAAGCTATGACTGGGTTACCATTTCAAGGCAATGTCTGTTTGGGGCCACCCTGGATGACATCATTACGAGTCTCACAGGAGGAAAGTGTACATGTCTTCCACAGTCTGAAATGGGCAAAAGTGCCTCGTAGCGGATGCAGTTCTCCTTCTCAGCATGCAATGGACCTGGTCTGGCGAGCCGAGAGTGGGGCTCCCTAGATCCACGGACAAGGCCCCTTCAGCATGAAGGCGTGCCCTCACCTATGTCCTAGTGTTCCGGCCTTGAACCCCGAAAAGGCATCTGTCGCCGGAAGTTCTCCTTGGGGCTGTGCAAACCCTGTAGCTTCAGGGTGTGCTTGTCCCAGTTCTAGTGGGTACAGAAAGTCAGAATGGAGTCCATCTGCGCAGTGGTGGCATACCTACATCACGGATGCTGATTACACACTCCAATATGTGCCCAACACCCACACTTTCCCCATTTTACTGCGGGAAAAGAGCATTTTCAGCTTGCGGTGTTGACTTTTGGTCTCACCTCCACCCCTCGTGTACTCACAAAGGTGTTGGCCCCAGTTCTGGCGTGGTTACATCATGGCAGGGGATGGCAGTCCTGGGCTGCTTGGATGATCTTCTTCTGCGAGCAGAGTCCTCAGCTACAGAGCTCAGTTTTAAGTTAGCTTCTATACTACCTGAAGTCTACTCCGGCTCCTTCCAAACTTGGATTATCTGGGCCTGACTCTGGTTTCATCTCTGGCCAGAGTGTTTCTTCCTCTGGACAAACTCCAGAAGTTGCATGCTGCGTTTCAACTACTGTTGTCACGCAGGTGGGCCTCCCTGCGGTCCTGCATGTGGGTGTTGGGCCTGATGGTATCTACCTTCGAGGCAGTTCCATACAAGCTCCTTTTAAGTGAGATCCTGGCGTAAAGTGCCCAAGGTCTCTGGGCTATCAGATTCAGCTGAGCCAGAAAACCAGGGGTCCCTGGTCTGGTGGCTTAGCTCTCTGGGATTTCTCTCCTTGTATTGGAGAGTGGTCACCACCAATGCCAGTCTGTCCAGGTGGGGAGGTGTCCTGGGACTGGGTTCCACTCAGGGTTGTTGGATATAGTAGGATCTATACCTCTGCTCCTCTCAAGATTTTGCTGTGGCTTTTGCACAGAATCGAGGCCGAAGGGATTCCTGTCATTCTAGTGGGCCCGGATAGTCTTGTCGGCCTTGGTACGCAGACCTGGTGCACGTGGTCGCTGACGTCCCTTGGCAACTGCCTCTCAGGGAGGTTCTACTGTCCCAAGGGCCGATCTTTCATCATCCTTCAGTCACTGGTTTTGAAGGCCTGGCTGTTATGAGCCAGGGGTGGAAGTTAACGACGCTGCTAAAGGCTAGGAAGCCTTCCCCTAGGACGATTTACCACCGGACATGGATAGCATACATATTATGGTGTGAGGCGCTTGCCATTTAACCCTCATTCTTTCTCTGTGGCTCAGATTTCGACCTTCCTTCACGGGGGGGTTGAGCAGAACTTGGTCTTGAGTACCATCAAGGGCCAGGTGTCGGCCTTGGCTGTTTTCTACAGTGTCCCCTGGTCTCGCACTTCCTGGTGCATACTCTTAATCAAGGGGTTCGACATCTGCCTCCACCGGTGCGGTCGCTTTTACCGCCGTGGGATCTACTATTGGTGTGTTCGGTTCTACAGGAGCCTCCCATTGGAAATATTCGGGAAGTTCCTCTGCTTGCTCTGTCCCAGAAGGTGGCTTTTTTGAATGCTATCACCTCTGCTTGCAGAGTGTCGGAACTGTAGACGTTACCCTGTCATACTTCTTACCTGCTGATCCACAAAGATGAAGTGGTTCTTCGCCCTTGTCCGTGGTTCCCTCCTCTGATTCCTTTTGACCAAGGACGTTGTATTGCCTTCCCTGTGTCCCAGTTCAAAATGTCCTAAGGGATTTATCCTACATGCCCTTCATGTGTTTGGGCAATTTGGGTGTATTTGGCAGTCACAGGGCCTTTTCGGAGATCAGACTCACTGTTTGTGATCACGGACGAAGTGGCTGTCTGCTTCCTCTGTGACCTTTCTAGATGGATCAGACAGACAGTGACTCTGGTCTATTCTATCAGGGATTGGGTTCCTCCTTTCCCAGTTATGACCCATTCTTCTTGGCTGCTTGTTGCTTCTTGGGCCTTCCATCATCAGGCGTCAGCTGCGCTGATTTGCAAGACGGTCACTTGGTCATCGGTGTACACTTTTACAGAATTCTACAATGTTAATGTGCTGGCATCTGAGGATACTTCTTTTGGCTGCAAGGTGTTGCAAGCTGCTGTTTAAGAGGGTCTATTCCTGCTTGAAGGGGTATTGTTCAGATTGGGCTCCAGTTTGTTTCTGTGTTGAGCTCCTGTTACCTGGTTGGCTCTTGTGTTAGCCTTGGGATTTTTCGTTGTCCGACCCCTCATGTTTGGCACTGCTTTGGGATGTTCCTATGGTTTGGAATAATGGAGCATTGTGTCTGCCAATGAACAAAAGAGAAAATGGGATTTTTGTCTTACCGTAAAACCCATTTCTGTGAGTTTATTGACAGACACAGCACCCACCCCTATAAGGAGTTTTGGTGCTTCTGATGCTGCTTGTTACTAAACTAAAGGCCTATAGCAGAGAGGGGGGGTCACTCTATATCACCTAGGACTGCCCATAGGTGTAGCCAAGTCTTTTTTCTGCCTAGTGTCCTACTCCTGTAGGGGCGATATAACCCTATGGTTCTGAATAATGGGGTGCTGTGTCTGTCAATGAACTCAGAGAAATGGATTTTACTGTAAGACAAAAATCCAATTTTTTTAACCAGACTAAATTAAACTAGACTAGACTAAATTTACGAACCAAATGTTGACAATGAAAATGCTGATAAAGAGTTTAAGATGATACCTCCACTAATGCAATTAGGTAACAAAACACAGCACAATGTTGTTTCATGGGAATGGATAGTAAGATTAGTTAACAAGGTTAAGGTCCTTTCATATTTATTTATTTATAACAAGTACTTATATAGTGCCATCAATATACACAGTGCTTTATACATATTTGCACATGATACACCCTAAATACGGTTGTAACATTTACCACATTACCAAAGGTGAACTTATCCTTTAAAAATTTGTGATAAATATTATAAACAATGGAATCGCCTATTCTAAAAGCCCAGGTTCTGTGAATAAAATAAAACATCCATGTAATAAGGCTTAAAATCTTCAGGTTAAAATTAATTACTTTTTGGAAGTTTTACAGGTACACAAAGTACATTTACTGAAACTGACATCCCCTAAAGGAAGCAAAAATAATACTTCTGACATTTGGTTTTTCTAATAAAATATTTATTCCAGCCACTAAAACTAAATAAGGTGTTAACTACTCAAACTCAACTACTCAAATCCATTTATTATCCTGAAACATTGGGATTCTTATTTCTATTGCATCAAAGAATCTTTTACATTTCTCACATCTGGAATAATTATATTCTTCCAGTTTGGTTCCTGCAAGTTCCTTATCTGAATCACTGTTGATTTATTAAAATGAGTCAGAATAAATTTTAACATAATTTAAGTAAGTGTTGAAGATTTAACTAGCTATTAAGATATTGTCAGTTTTCATTGCTAAAGTATTTTAAGGGTAAGTTCATTCAGAAAGGGCACACAAAGGGAGTTTTTGTAGAATTCTAGTGCTCCTAGAACTCCTGAGATTGAGCTCCTTTCTATTTTTGGGTGCTTGTGCTGAACATACAGTAATTTAAATTTAGGTTGGACTAAAACATTTTTAAAATAAATTTTGAAGAAGTGACCTGTCGCAACCTTGATGTATCAATGGCATGCTTCCATCCCGGGTTATTATATGAAAAATTAGAGAAGGAAAGTGGGACTTTAAATGAAGTATGTCATTGAGGATATGGAAAATAAATGTAAATTAATAAAATTAATTTTGATTTAGATATATTTGATGTCATAAACCCCAAGGGCACGAACAAATGGAATAAATTGAAATGTAGAAATAATCAAAAAGATTAATATATTTATAATAATAGTCAGAAAATCTTTTGTACAAATAAATCAAAGGACATACATTAATGCAGTTCATAATAGAAATACATAAAATTAAAATTACCAATCAAAATTACATAAATCACATGATATACATACAGACTTGAAAAAACAATATTAATTAAATTCATGATTAAAAATAAGCTTAATTCGGCACCCTTAGTTTATAACCCAAAGCGTTTCTTGGCTTCTTGCCAGTCATCAGGGTTAGGATGCATGTATTTACTGAAAAATCAATAGGATAGGATGAATGTTAATATATGTGAAACCTTGTTGAACAGAGAGAAGATATCGGAATAATCCGCTTGTTAGAAAATTACTTACAAATTAGCCCATGAAATGGGTGAAACTTCCAGCAATGGGAATTGTTGTGGTCTGGAACAAAATCGTCTCACCCGGGGTTGAGGCAGGGTAACAACCACCCCCCCAAAAAATATCGCAGAGAGGGCCAGGGGAAACAACAGCCACGGACCGACCCAGACACCCTCACCACCTGTCCAATGGGTATTAAATGTGCATGTCTTGCCCAAATCTGTGAAGAAGCTGAGAAAAAATATTAATTAAAAACGTGAAAAAACAGTGAATGTCATAATGGTATTGAATGAATGAAGCTGACTGCTAAAAAATATATGTGTGATAAACAAATGGGGTTTAAATGTATGAGAATAAAATGTCTGGGGAATGTGTGAGAAATAAATGTGTGTTTGTCATGTTGAGAAAATTTTATTTTTTATTTTTTATTAAAGAATTGCATTAATGTATGTCCATTAATTTATCTGTACAAAAGATTTTGTGACTATTATTATAAATATATTAATCTTTTTGAATATATCTACATTCCAATTTATTCCATTTGTTCATGCTTTAAAATCGTGGACCACACCTTGGGGTTAATGGCATCAAATTAAATCTAAATCAAAATTAATTTTATTAATTTACATTTATTTCCATATCCTCAATGACATGCTTCATTTAAAGTCCCACTTTCCTTCTCTAATTTTTCATTTTTTCAATAGTCAACTCTTTTCTGGAGCAGTCCATACTTGTAATTATTTTGCTGCTACATAACCAATCTAGTTTTAGTTTTAGTGGACTTACAGGGTACAAATTATGCCATAGTACACAGTAATAAAACACACTATGCATACTTATATAGTGGTAATAGACTGATGTCACATCATGCACGTCATGTCAAAATATAAGAAAAAATGGGCGTTTTTTACTTGTGGTGAACTTTTTTTTCTCAGATTCCATTGTTGGACACAGGATCCAAATTACTACAGGGGTTTATACTGTATAGCCCCACCTTCAGGTGAAATGGACACTGAAAAAAACGACAGAAGGCCCTAAGGCATATAACCCCTCCGTTCCCACACCAGCCATGCATTAGTTGTAGCAAGCAGTACAAAGCTGTGTACCTTAGTATAAAAGTCCCATTTTCTCTATTGTCTACTGAAAGACTCCAGATCAGATAAACAATCACAGGGTGTCCAAAAGAAATATCTATAAGCGGGATGAGCAATCTCTAAAAAAAGAATAGGCAAACGACGAGGCATACAATCTCAGAGAAAAAGTAGGAAAGGTAATAAAATCAAGCTCCTGGAATAACAAAGAATTAGATTTCTTGAAAGAAACTTTGGTATTCAGATAACATTGTCTCCACTGAGGTGAAAAGCCAATACCACTTTGGGTGGGGAAAAGGGCCTCAGCCTCAAAGCTACCTTGTTCGTATGAAGAACTAAAAATGTTCCTTACAGTTCTGAGACAAATATGAGAAGTAAATCTCACAAATTGGTTTAAAAGTGAGTTGCTGAAGAGCCAAGGACACTAGATTCAGATCCCATGGCTGAAGCGGGGATTTAAACAGGGTGTCTCATAAGTGACTCCCTGCATAACAGTTAAAACCAGAGAATTAACTGCCTCTTAAAAAAAATAACAGACAAGGTCAATGTCTGACTCTTAATACTACTCAAAGCCAGGTGCAGGTCCACCCAAGCTGAAGAAAGGAAAGAATGTCGATGGATGAAGTTTCCTGGATTCCCACCAAAAAGAGTACATCTTCAAAATTCCACCTTACAGACAGAAACTTTAAGTGCCTTCAGCATGGTTGGTACCAATGTTTTCATAATACACCTGCCTCTCAATAGCTAGAGTTCAACTGTCTTTTCATTAGAGCGAGTGACTGAGAAGCAGAATGCAAGTTTAGACCTTTAGACTATAGTTCTAAATGATCTGACAGAAATAATGGTTTACTGGTGAGTAGGGATGAGCCGAACACTCTCCGGTTCGATTTGCATCAGAACATTCGAACAGACATAAAGTTTGCGCAAACTTTCGAACCCCGTTAAAGTCTACGGGACTCGAACGTGAGAAATCAAAAATGCAAATTTTAAAGGCTAATATGCAAGTTATTGCCCTTAATAGGGTTTGGGGACCCGGGTCCTGCCCCAGGGTACATGTATCAATGCAAAAAAAAGTTTTAAAAACGGCAGTTTTTTCGGGAGCAGGGATTTTAAAGATGCTTAAAGTGAAAAAATAAAAGTGAAATATTCCTTTAAATATCATGCCTGGGGGGTGTCTATAGTATGCCTGTAAAGTGGCGCATGTTTCGAACAGTCCCTGCTCAAAATGACATTTCTAAAGGAAAAAAGGTCATTTAAAACTGCTTGCGGCTTTAATGTCATGTCTGGTCCCGGCAATATGGATGGAAATCATTGAGAAACCCCCCCCCAGCCCATTACCAGTCCCTTTGGGTCTTGTGTGGATATTAAGGGGAACCCCACACCCAAATAAAAAAAAGGAAAGGCGTGGGGCCCCCAGGCCCTATATACTCTTAACAGCAGTATACAGGCGGTCCAAACAAGACAGGGACTGTAGGTTTGTTCTTAAGTAGAATCTGTTTGTAATTTTGAACTGGTACATTTTTTACGTGTAGCTCCAGCCAAAAAATCTATGTTTAAGCTTTTTGGAAAACATAGGGAAGGATTGTCACCCCTGTAACATTTGTTTTGCTGTCTGTGCATCTGTTCAGAAGATTTCACCTTACTTTCTGTCCCAATGACAATTGAATTTTGAAAATTTGGGTTTTTTTGTGAAACAAGGAACTCTTACAGGAGATAATTTCCCTTCCTAGGGGTAGATTTCCTCTCACTTCCTGTTGTCTCCTTCCGTTTGCAAGTAGGAGTCATTTGTAAGTTGGATGTTTGAAAGTAGGGGCCTGCCCTATATACTCTGCAGAAATTTGGGCCTTAGGTGTTGGTGTTGCCACAACACTGTAAGCCCTCACAGTTACTTTTGGTGGACGCAGGAACGGGCCCTGCTGTGAAATATTAGATCAAGAATAGTAATTACATGCCCCTGTTGAACAGGGTCAGAAAAATTGGGCCTTTGGTGGTGGACGGTGTGGTGGTGTTGCCACAACACTGTAAGGCCTCACAGTTACTCTTGGTGGGCGCAGGAACGGGCCCTGCTGTGAAAAATTCGATGAAGAATTGTAATTACATGCCCCTGTTAAACAGGGGCTGAAAAATTGGGCCTTAGGCACTGGTGCTGGTGCCACAACACTGCAACCCCTCACAGATACCCTAGTTGGAGTGCAGAACTGAGCACCGGTGCTGCGTATTATTTCAAAAATTGTAATCACATGCCCCTGTTAAACAGGAGCTAAAAAATTGGGCCTTAGGTACTGGTGCTGGTGCCACAACACTGCAAACCCTCACAGATACTCTAGTTGGAGTGCAGGAATGAGCCCTGCTGCAAAGTATTGCATCAAAAATTGTAATTACACACCCCTGTTAAACAGGGGCAGAAAAATTGGGCCTTAGCCACTGGTGGCGGTGCCCAGAACCAAAAATGTTCTTACAAGCTATCAGCATGGACATTGAGGAGGAAAAGGATAGTCACTCAGCATAACAGGATAGTCACTCAGCATCAGCATAGGCTTGAAAGGATCTCACATTAAATAAAAAAAATATTCGGTTACATCAGCATCAGGTGCTTGGTAGCTGGTGATCCAAGACTGATTCATTTTTATGAAGGTCAGCCGGTTGACCGATTCGGTGGACAGGCGCACCCTATGTTCGGTTACCAAGCCTCCAGCAGCACTGAATGTGCGTTCTGAAAGAACGCTGGATGCAGGACAGGCCAGTAGCTCAATTGCATACTATGCAAGCTCTGGCCAGTGATCCATCCTCAAGACCCAGTAACCCAGAGGATTTTCGGTGAGAAAGGTGTCCAAGTCTGATCTTGCCCCTAGGTATTCCTGCACCATGTGAATCAGACGCTGGCGATGGTTGCTGGAACCGATCATACCTTGGGGCTGCGGACTAAAAAATTGTCTGAACTCATCGGTCAGACGGCCACCTTCTCCACTGCTCCTTCTGTGACTGACCGAAGCCTCAGCAACACTTTGTCCAGGAGGACCAGGAAATTATAACCTCCCAGGCTCTGGAAACACATTGCACAAACCTTTCTGCAAGGCCTCCCGAAGATGTTTCATCCTCTGCTCCCTCTGCGATGGCAGGATAAGGTCTGCAATCTTACCCTTGTAACATGGTTTAAGGAGGGTTGCCAGCCAGTAATGATCCCTCTCCTTGATACCACGAATATGAGGATCCTTCCGCAGGCTTGGCAGGATCAGGGAGGCCATGCAGCGTAGGTTTGCTGAGGCATTCGGTCCGGATTCCTCTGGGTCACTAAGGACGACATGATCCGCAGCCACCTCCTCCCAGCCACATACAAGTCCATGGATTTCTTTGGACTGTAAATGATCCCTTGAAGACTGCTGTTGATGCTGAGTGCCAGGCTCCACCTCTATGCTGACACAATTCTCCTCCTCTTCGTCCTCTTACTGGGTGATCGGCGGGCATGCAGGAACACTGTCTGGATAAAGGGGGCCTTGAGAGGTAAGAAAGTCCTCCTCTTCCTGCCTCTGTTCTGCCTCAAGTGCCCTGTCCATTATTCCACGCAGCGTGTGCTCCAACAGGTAGACAAGAGGGACAGTGTCACTGATGCATGCACCGTCACTGCTCACCATTCTTGTGGTCTCCTCAAATGGTGACAGGACAGTGCTTGCACCCCTGGTCAAGGTCCACTGGCGTGGGGAAAAAAAAACAAGCTCCCCTGACCCTGTCCTGGTGCCATAGTCGCGCAGGTACTCATTGATGGCCCTCTGCTGCGTGTGCAGCCGCTGCAGCATGACCAGCGTTGAGTTCCACCTGGTGGGCATGTCACAGATCTACACCTTCATTCCTCTCAGTGCAGGTTTATGAGATGACTGAAGGTATAGTGAGGTTGGAGATCCCAGCTGATGAGGAGGAGCAAGGAGAGGTCCGCCTTGTTCTTTGGTGTGGGTCTTTAAGGTAGTGTTGCCAACGGGCTGCATGAGAGCTCAACATATGTCTGATTAAGCATGTGGTGCCCAAGCGCTTGCTGTCTAGTCCACGCTTGATACGCTTCAGACATATGTTGGAAATAGCAATGGTGCGATCTGCTGCACAAGTCTCAAAAAAGGCCCACACCAAAGAACTTTTGGAATAACGTGCGGAGTCACCAGCGCCCTGCATTTGCGGAGCTCTGCGGTGTGATGCAGTCGGTTGGCTGCCCTTAAGCTGGCCCCTGGAGGGCATCCTGCCTCGTTGGAGATGTGCCTCCTCCTCCTCCACCTCCTCCTCTCTCCTATCAGGCACCTACGTAAAGTCAGTGAGCTCATCATCCCCTCGCTCCTCATCACTGGAGCAAACCTGGCAGTATGCTGCAGCTGGGGGAACATAACTGCCAGTTTGTTGTCCTTCTTGGGCAACCCCTCTCTCTGGGCTCAAGTTACTGCCTTCCTCAAGCTGGGTACCATCATCGGGGCCTTTAAAATGCTGCGCATCCTCCTGCAGCATGTACCCGACACTGTGGTCAAACAGTTTGAGGGACTCCACCGATGGAGCTAGGGAAGGAGTAACTGATGATGACGTCGAGTCCAAGGAATAGGCCGCTTTGGCACCTGCATTGGCAGCCAAGGTAGCCTGGGTGACAGAGGATGAGGAGGATGAGGACAGCTTGGTCATCCTCTCCACCAACTCTTCGGCATGTTGTGGCTAAACACGGCCAGCTGCCGAGAAAAAGGACAAGAGTGCCCCACGGCCATGTGCTGATGAGGATGCACCATGCCCATGACCAGCACTGTTGCCTCTAGACACAGAGCCTGCTTGCCCTCTTTTATTGGCCTGTGACTGTCTTCCTCTCCTTGTTGGCCTTCCAGACATACTGTCTTTGATGTATTGGAATAGGTACACAAGGAATGGGCTGCAGTGAGATGTAGCTGCACAAAGCTGGGATGTATATATATACTGATTATACTGCAGCTAGCTGAATCGCCTGCCTGCCTGTAGTATTATTAGGAAGAAAACAACAGGAATTGTCTGCAGTGAGCTTTAGCTGCACACTGTGCCCAGTATACAGTACACTAATATACTGCAGCTAGCTGAATCAACTGCCTGCCTGTGGTATTATTAGGAAGAGAAATACTGCAGCTGCCTGCCTAAGGTATTATTAGGAAGAGAACACCAGCAATTGTCTGCAGTTAGCTTTAGTTGCACACTGTGCTCAGGATACAGAACACTGACTGAAAATACTGCAGCTGCCTGCCTGTGGTATGATTAGGAAGAGAACACCAGTAATTATCTGCAGTTAGCTTTAGTTGCACACTGTGCACAGGATACAGTACACTAGCTGAAAATAATGCAGCTGCCTGCCTGAGGTATTATTAGGAAGAGAACACCAGCAATTGTCTGCAGTTAACTTTAGTTGCACAGTGTGCACAGGATACAGTGCACTGACTGAAAATACTGCAGCTGCCTGCCTAAGGTATTATTAGGAAGAGAACACCAGCAATTGTCTGCAGTTAGCTTTAGTTGCACACTGTGCACAGGATACAGTACACTGACTGAAAATACTACAGCTGCCTGCCTGTGGTATGATTAGGAAGAGAACACCAGCAATTGTCTGCAGTTAGCTTTAGTTGCACACTGTGCACAGGATACAGTACACTAGCTGAAAATAATGCAGCTGCCTGCCTGAGGTATTATTAGGAAGAGAACACCAGCAATTGTCTGCAGTTAACTTTAGTTGCACAGTGTGCACAGGATACAGTGCAATGACTGAAAATACTGCAGCTACCTGCCTGTGGTATTATTAGGAAGAGAAAATCAGCAATTGTCTGCAGTTAGCTTTAGTTGCACACTGTGCACAGCATACAGTACACTGACTGAAAATACTGCAGCTGCCTGCCCTTCCTGAGGTATTATTAGGAAGAGAACACCAACAATTGTCTGCAGTTAGCTTTAGTTGCACACTGTGCACAGGATACAGTACACTGCCTGTAAGTATATTAGGAAGAGAATAACAGGAACAGATCTAGCTAAACTGAATACAGTGTATATATATATATATATACAACACCTGGGATGCATATATATATATATATATACTAAATACACTGACTGCAGCTAACTGACTTGCCTGCCTGCTCTATCTAACTCAAATAAAATGACACTGTCTCTCTCTCTCTCTATCTCGCAGCACGCTGGAACACACTACACAAGGCCGACTTCCAGGCAGCCTTATATAGTGTGGGGCATGTACTAAATCCCCAATTATGGCTCTCCGTTCTTACCGCGCTGCAATTGGCCAAAGCATGCTGGTCATAGTGCATGCTTGGCCAATCATCAGCCAGCAATGCACTGCGATGCCGCAGTGAATTATGGGCCGTGACGCGCCACTTGAATTTGGCGCGAACGGCCCATAATGTTCGTAATTCGAAGAACAGTTGAACGGCTGATGTTCAAGTCAAACTCACGTTCGACTCGAACTCGAAGCTCATCCCTACTGGTGAGCAGACAAACAAGTTCAGTGTACCACACTCTCCTTGACTAGTCTATAGTTATGAGCAGAACTTGAACTCTATCCACCTCAATTCTGCAATGCAAAAGAGGAATCAACTTCAGGAGAGGAAACACATAGATCAGTACATAATGATTCCACAGAACATACAGCCACTCAACCATTCAATTCTCAAACCTGGAATTAAACATGTTCATCACTTTGATCAATCCAGACAGAAAGAGGTTCACATCCAGGTTCCCCTATTGGAGACACAGATCTTGGAACACCTTCTGCCTGGCAGTTTTATCATACTTGGAATGTACAACGAAGAAAAAGCAGGAACACAGTACTTTACCCAGGTTGAGATGGAGTTGACTTTCTCTTTGTCCCTCCCTGATGACTCATATAGGTCACTGAAGTAGTGTAATATGATAGGGTCCGGAACGAAGAGAAGAACCATTTGCCAGCAGTTTCAAGATGTTGATTGACAACCAAGAATACTTTGGTCACCAATATCCACCAACAGTATTTTCAGGAGCCCTCTCTGGCCTTGCAGGCTGACATCTGTTGTCACTATCTTCCAATACAGAGGAAGGAAGAAACTCAATTCTAGGAAGAGAAGCCACCATAACAGCAACATCCAACAAAATGGTCAGATCACCCTTCTCCTTAGGATCCTTTGTAATATCTGCCAGGGTGTGCTATCTGTGTAATTTACATGACATTAAAAATGTGAAGTTTTATGTTTTTTCAAAACTATTCTGAGTAATAATTTTGTACAACAGATATATCTTGGGCTGAAGATATAGCTGCTTCTCCTTTTTCAATGACAGAGGTGACCTGAATGGCTAAAACCAGGGCATGCACCTTGGTAAACACCTGAGGGTTAAAAATATGCCATGGAGTCAGAAATTGAAAACGGTGATCTCCCACTGTAAAGCACCGGAAATGCTAGTCACCTGGAAAAATAGGCAAGGAAGGAATGCCATTACTGAATGGGAACACTTCTTTTTTTTACCTCTGACATTATAGAAATGTGCTCAGTGTCTATAAAATGAAAAACCCCTCTTGGGTTTGGGGAGTAAAGACATTTGAATAGAAGCCTGGAAGCCTGCACGGGAACAAAGGTAATAACATTTTGAGCTAGCTGAGATGAAAAGTGAGAGGAAATGCACCATTCATGCACTATTCTAGGGACTTGAGAAGGTATAAAATTAAGAACCGTGCTGGAACAGAGCTGAAAAACTACCTCTAGCACCCATGCAACTGACATGTGAGCCCCTCAAGAGTTTATGAAACAGAGGTATCCACTTACCTTGGCAGAAACTGGTGGGTGCAACCCTTATGCCAAAGAGGACCTGTCCACAGGCTTGATACCCTTAGGCTGTTTGAGATTTTTGAGAAAGTAGAAAGCAAAAGCCGTTGAAAAACATGAAGTGGCAATGAAAAAATAACCAAATATTATTGCGCTACTATAAAAAACATGTGAATAGAATAGCAGCCAGCATCAACAGTGTAGTGACAATGTGAACAAAATGAAAAAATATGTAAATGCAGCGCTAAACAAAAATTCAAAAATTAACTAACACAGTATATATTAGTAACATATATGTGATAACTGATCCTTCAATGTGATAAAAATAACAACCACATTGGAAACAGTGGGAGGGGTAAACCTCATTGGCTAAAAATAATGTCCATAACCAAATTAAAGTTCATCAACCTAAGCATAATACTTCCGGTGCCAAAGGGGAAGAGCGTGCGTGATAGGTACACTTAAATCGCATGAGTGGTCTTCATGTATTGAAAATCCACAGGAAAAATGGAACAAGCAAATATGCATACCAGAAAAGGTGGACGCGTTCACCGTACGGCTAAGTATCATTCAGGCTTGTGGATCCACCGATCCAGATAGATGCTTGCGGAGAAATGTTAGTAGTAGATTCCAATGGTTCCTTTTGAGGCGACCGTGGACAGCCGTAGGGAACGTCTGATTTTCAAAGGATGGATGGGTTCACCTTCACAACAGATGGATGGCTGGAGAATGTGGCTTTCACTAAGCCAGTGTGAGGGCATAGGGGGAAGGGAAAAGACTCCACCACCAAAAAAATCAACAGGTTCTAATATGGCCAGCAAATGCAATGAGTAAAAAGGTGATCACAAGTGGAATAAAAAAGCGTGGTACCGGGGGACAGATGGCTTTCAGCGACCCAACATGTTTCGGACAAAGGGTACTTCTACTGGGGCATACAGCCTAATGTCCGGTATCACACTTACATATATAGACATAATATTTATTTAAAATAGCTATCAGCTGTGAGCGCCGCTGTGGAGCGGACTTCACAGCCAATAGAAAACCGACAGTGTGTAGTTGTCCTGCGTCACTAAGACAGTCCGGGATGACGTCCTCGCTCACTGACCCGTGTGCTCCAAGTCCTCGGTTACCTCCACCGTATACCATATAAAACACTTTACCACGTGTGCCACTCGCTTTATAGTGTAGCTCATTACTTGTCCGTGCAACAAGCAGTATGTGGGCCGCACTATAAGAGCGTTCAGCACCCGAGTAAACAAACACATTACTGCCATTAAACTAGGCCGTACTAATCATAGTGTCCCTCGCCATTTCCTTCAGAACCATGATAGGAATCCGAGGGGGACTAAGTTTCAAATCATTGACAAATTTATTCCACACTGGAGGGGTGGTCCTCGTACTAGAGGGGTGTCTAGACTCAAAACTTTCTGGATCTTCCAGTTAAAAAGTCACTCCCCCCATGGGTTGAATGTTGAATGGGACCTAAACGCATTCATCAACAAATCTTAATCTATTGTTGATTTGGCTCCCTCCTTCACATTCGATCCACCCATGTTGTATTCTGCCATGAGATTTCAAGAGGTGTATTTGGGTAAAATATAGCTGGAACTGTCAGACATATAGTATATACCATCACCGATGTGCTCACAACATGGATGTCCCAGGGGCTACATGTTTAGCCACCTTAGTCTACTTCCTTCTCCCTGTCTTTTTTATATGACCTTTATATATATATATATATATATATATATATATATATATATATATATATATATTTATATATATAAAGCCTTCCTCCAACAGGCAAAGAAACCTCCACCCAAACCCAAAACTTCAGATAATCCACAACCAACACGTTTCACTACCCAGTTTCATGATTGTCACAAGAAGATGGAGAACATCTTAGCCAAACATTGGTGCATCTTGCTTGGAGACCCCTTTCTAGGTTCTTCCCTCACCCAACTACCCAAGGTTTCATATCGTAGAGCAAAAAATATTAAAAGTAAGATCGCACCCAGTAAAATCCGTAAAGTCCCACCCACTCCAGCCTCACACATCCCCCTAATTCCATTAGAGGGAATGTACCAATGCCGGAAAAAATTATGCCTAACGTGCGAATTTGTTGACCATGGACAAAAAAACTTCCCTGGTAAAGACAAAACATACACCATAAAAGACTTTTATAATTGCTCCAGTGAATACGTGGTGTACTGCCTGACCTGCCCATGTGGTCTCTTTTATGTGGGTAGGGCCATACGCCCCCTACGCCAACGTTTGGCCATTCTTTGTTGTAGTTTACTTTCCTTCCCCCCCTCCCCTTTCCAATCATACATTCATTCTTCACTTTCTTATTATATATATATATATACACCTTGCCCATCACTATACAAACCATGTAGAAGTTTCTTACAACATAAAAATACCCCCATGGTCCTTTGCTGTCGTATCATCCAGTCACCTGAGGGACCGCTGTCCCCTCATGGACCCAGATAGCAACTCCACCGTTCTATATAACAACTTCACCCCCCTTTTTCCTCCCCCCACCCCTCCCCACCCCCCTTCCCTCATGTCCCCCCTGAGCTCATCCTCATAATGTGTATCCCAGTGCTTTTTAATCTCATTTTTTAAATTTTTTTCCTCCCATTTTCTATTTCTATTTTTATTTTTTATTTTTATGTTTCATTTTCATTTTTATTTCTTATTTTTATTTTTATAATTATTTTTATTTTTATTTCTATTTTTCATTGTTTTTTCCCATTTTTTTTTTTATTTTTCATTTTATTTTTTATTTTTTATTTTATATTTATTTTATTTTTAATTTTTTTTTTCATCTTCTAAATAAATGTTTTAACTCTAATTCCACTTACTATTATTATCCTTATATTTATTAAACTTTCCCCCAATTCATCATATTTTTAATTCTTCATACATTACTTTCAACTTCTTTGTGCTTTTTGGAAGATTGTGGGTCCGCTGGCTGTTGTGGTGCCATGGACATCCAGCCCATACACGTTTGCCGTGCATCAGTGACGCCATTTCCGCTTCCGCGCTCCAGAGTGGTCAGCGTGGAGCTTTCCATACACTGGATGCAGCGGTTCAGCCTGTGTACAGACTCCACACCCAGACGCCTGAAGGAATGAAATCCGAGCTGGAAACAAGATAACAGCACATCCCAGGACACTTCCCATCTCGAAGAAACACCTCCACCCTGCGAATCAGTAAGTGTAATTGTTACACTAACTTTAACAATTTTTGCATAAACAAGCTACCACACCCCTCCTTTTTTCACCTTTTTTTATATGACCTCTTTTTATATGCTCGATTTTTTATATGATTTTCGATATCTTTTTCATAGATGACTTTATATGTTTCCAGATGCTGATACCTTTACACACAATGTATATACCATTTGGAGATGTCTATGCACACCTATGTCTTTATTATATATATCCTTGCGAGATACCTTATGTAAGGCTTTAAGGTCTCACATGTTGGGTAACACAAGGACAGTTCAATGTTTTTGGCTTCGTGGACATGTTTGTGGGGTGCTCCTGGTTGTCTACTTAGTGCCTTATGTTCTGGCCGGTAGGCAATTATTGTAGAGTTCCCTGCTGGGTGTCCATGTAGATTTTTTAAAAAACAGTTTTTGTTAGTTGAACATTTGTCGTTTGTTCTGCTCTGCCAGCACATCCACGTCCTCATTAGGCACTTCCGTTGACACAGGAAGCTGAGGGGACAGGAGCGCCTAACCCAAACGAGCAATGACGCTGTTATCTGGTTTTGGGGCGGAATTATTCCGTCCCTCACCACGTTACTGCACCAGCCTCTTCCTGGTATGGAATCGAGGCTTGGAGCACACGGGTCAGTGCGTGATGATGTCATCCCGGACAACGTCGACATGTGACTCGGCATTAGTGGCCCTGATTGGTTGGCCAGATCACATGTCTTAGTGACGCAGGACAACTACACACTGTCGGTTTTCTATTGGCTGTGAAGTCCGCTCCACAACAGCGCTCACAGCTGATAGCTATTTTAAATAAATATTATGTCTATAGATGTAAGCGTGATACCGGACATTAGGCTGTATGCCCCAGTAGAAGGACCCTCGGGTCGCTGAAAGCCATCTGTCCCACGGTACCACGCTTTTTTATTCCACTTGTGATCACTTTTTTACTCATTGCATTTGCTGTACATATTAGAACCTGTTGATTTTTTTAGTGGTTTGTAATAAACCTGATTTTACTGATCCATGCACTATGTGGAGTCTTTTCTCTTCCCCCTATGCCCTCACACTGGCTTAGTGGAAGCCACATTCTCCAGCCATCCATCTGTTGTGAAGGTGAACCCATCCATCCTTTGAAAATCAGACGTTCCCTACGGCTGTCCACGGTCGTCTCAAAAGGAACCATTGGAATCTACTACTAATGTTTCTCCGCAAGCATCTATCTGGATCGGTGCATCCACAAGCCTGAATGACACTTATGCCACACACGAGCAGACTTTACGGCAGACTTTGCCCGGCGGACTTTTCGACGGACTTTATGATGGACTTTCCTAATGAACGGACTTGCCTACACACAATCCACCAAAGTCCGTCGAATTCGTACGTGATGATGTACGACCGGATTAAAACAAGGAAGTTCATAGCCAGTAGCCAATAGCTGCCCTAGTGTGGCTTTTTGTCCGTCGAACTAGCATACAGATGAGCGGACTTTTCGACCGGACTCGAGTTCGATGGATAGATTTAAAACATGTTTCAAATCTAAGTCCGTCCAACTTTTGAGAAAACAAAGTCCGCTGGAGCCCACACACGATCTAATTGTCCGACGAAATCCCGTCCGCTCGTGTGTACGCAGCATTAGCCGTACGGTGAATGTGTCCACCTTTTCTGGTAAGTGTATTTGCTCCTTCCATTTTTCCTGTGGATTTTCAATACATGAAGACCACTCATGCGATTTAAATGTACCTATCACACACGCTCTTCCCCTTTGGCACCGGAAGTATTATACCGCTTAGGTTGATGAACTTTAATTTGGTTATGGACATTATTTTTAGCCAATGAGGTTTACCCCTCCCACTGTTTCCAATGTGGTTGTTATTTTTATCACGTTGAAGGATCAATTATCACATATATGTTACTAATATATACTGTGTTAGTTAATTTTTGAATTTTTGTTTAGCGTTGCATTTATATATTTTTTCATGAAGTGGCAATGGACCTATAAGAATAAAGGGAATTCTTCTCAGATGGAAAGGGAGGTCCATGTTTATGTGACTGCTCCTTACCCTTCCTAAATTCTGGAAAATGCATACTCTAATCACCACCAGTAGTCATCTTGATGGGCTTAGATAAATAAAGTGTTGAAGAACAATTCTCCCACTAAGGGCAGACAAAGTAAGACTGTTTTGGATCTGCAAACCAACACTTCAGTCAAAGTGACCTACACATCTAGACCAACAAGAGACTAATGCAAGACAGCACATGGCTTGAATTTGCATTATACATAAAGTTCAAAGTCAGCATCATCCGGTCAGCACATCCAACCAACTTTTTGCTCACTTCTGCAGTGAACAAAATCAACACAGGGTTTTCAGACTAAACCAACAGGGTTGGGCTAGCAAAGCTATAACAATACAGGTTCCAGGTCTAAACCTGACAAAGAGTACACAGAACAGGATAGGGACTCACTCAATCCTATTGTCACTGGATTACGGCAGGACACTGAAGGATCCACTGATGGAAGTGTGAACCCATTACTTAACAAGATCTTCTTAAAAAATATAGGATGACAACAAGTTTGGAAACAGAGAAGGATTTGTCAGGATTTTTTCAAACTTGCTAGATTACACGATTAAAAAAATGGATAATATAGGAAAAACCCTGTCAGAATGTAAAACCCTAGGCTGGCAATTGCACTGGGTACAGGGCCAGTCACAGGTCTGTCCCCCAGCTTATGGGTATTGCAGTGAGCCTCAGTTAGGAAATTGACTACTTCCTTTTGCCTGGGTGAGATTGCCTTGTCATGGGGGTTATCAAGAAAAGTTTCCTTATACAGAAACAGCAGTGACATTGGTTGGTCTGTATTAGAAATTTCCAGGGGAAGGAGGAGAGACATGAAAATCCTAACATCCCTCTTCACCTAGAAAAACTGACACGCTAGCTTCAACATAAACTCCTCCATGACAGAGGTTAACACATTCATTATAAGCAATTGTGGGACAGAAACACCAGAAGGCGCAAATAAGGTTCTGAAATTGAAGCTTAAAGTGGTTGTAAACCTCAGACATGAAATATGAACAAAGCATATCCCTCTATAGTGTCAAAATAGATGTGAAACACCGCGCTAACTAATAAGACAAATGGGAGCTGCTGCATACAGTCTGACAAAAACAGTGAACTTATATATGAAAAAATGCAGCGCATGTGCAATAAAAGTAAATAGATGTGATTATAATGGTGAGATAGTGCTAAAATAATTAGCCAGAGGTGAGTTAAACAAAACGTCCATAGATGGGTGTGAATGTCCAACTGCACAGGAGGTGTAGATACTCCAAGGGGTGGTGGTAATCTGATGGTTGTCAGAAGTCACCTTGCATCTTAAAACGACTTCCCAGCAGGATGAGCCAATAAGAAGAAATGCAAAAAAGACTCTTACCAGATCCCGTGGATTCCCGTGTCAGCGACAGGGAATCGCATGCGCAGTTTGTCGCCAATGATATAGCATGGAAGGTCTGGAATCTCCAATCCTTTGGGTTGTGGTCTGCATAGATCTCCGAAGGCAACCAGATGGGTCCTCACACCGAACAGCCAAAGCGTGAATCGGGAGTTTCCAAAAAGACACCAAGGGGATGGTTGGAGGTGCTGGGCCTCATGCAGTGAATGTAAAGACAAAAAGGATATGCAAGGATATGCCTCCACATGGTGCAGGTAAAAAGGGTGTTTTTATTGTGAAAACAACCATAAACAAATAAAAACGTGATACGATGCATAAAAACAAATGGGTAACATAGAGAGTGGTATATGAACCCGACGCGTTTCGACCTAGGGGTCTTCAACAGGGGCATAGACCCTCTAGTGATGATAAAGGACTTCGTATTCAGCTGTGATTTTATCATAGCTGAATACGAAGTCCTTTATCATCACAGGTATTTGTTTCTTTGTTGGGTTGATTTTTCTACAGTTGCCTTTTTCCATCTAAATGCTATTTATTTATAAACATTATGTATGAACCTCATGGTTAGTTATATAAACAAGTCATGTGATTATACCCACCCAATGAAATGTCTTGTTTTCTCACCCATTGTGATTGGTCCTCTCTTGATATTTTTAGTTATATATATATGGCAACCTGGAGTGGGTGGTCTATGCCCCTGTTGAAGACCCCTAGGTCGAAACGCGTCGGGTTCATATACCACTCTATATGTTGCCCATTTGTTTTTATGCATCGTGATCACGTTTTTATTTGTTTATGGTTGTTTTCTCAATAAAAACACCCTTTTTACCTGCACCATGTGGAGGCATATCCTTTTTGTCTTTACATTCACTGCATGAGGCCCAGCACCTCCAACCGTCCCCTTGGTGTCTTTTTGGAAACTCCCGATTCACGCTTTGGCTGTTCGGTGTGAGGACCCATCTGGTTGCCTTCGGAGATCTATGCAGACCACAACCCAAAGGATTGGAGATTCCAGACCTTCCATTCTATGTCATTGGTGACAAACTGCGCATGCGATTCCCTGTCGCTGACACGGGAATCCACGGGATCTGGTAAGAGTCTTTTTTGCATTTCTTCTTATTGGCTCATCCTACTGGGAAGTCCTTTTTTAAGATGCAAGGTGACTTCTGACAACCATCAGATTACCACCACCCCTTGGAGTATCCACACCTCCTGTGCAGTTGGACATTCACACCCATCTATGGACGTTATGTTTAACTCACCTCTGGCTAATTATTTTAGCATTATCTCACCATTATAATCACATCTATTTACTTTTATTGCACATGCGCTGCATTTTTCCATATATATCCCTCTATAGTGTGTACTTGTTTCATAAAAAGCACTAATGCCCCGTACACACGTTCGGAAATTCCCCCAGCAAAAGTCCGATGTGAGCTTTTGGTTGGAAATTCCGACCGTGTGTATGCTCCATCGGACTTTTGCTGGCGGGAAAGATTGAGAGCAGGTTCTCTATTTTTCATTCGGAAAAAGTTCCGATTGGAAATTCTGATCGTCTGTGCCAATTCGGACGCGCAAAATTCCTACGCATGCTCGGAAACAATTTGACGCATGCTCGGAAGCATTGAACTTCATTTCCTCGGCTTGTCGTAGTGTTGTACGTCACCGAGTTCTTGATGGTTCAGAGAACTTTTGTGTGACTGTGTGTATGCAAGCCAAGCTTGAGCGGAATTCCGTCAGAAAAACCATCCAAGTTTTTTCCGACGGAAAATCCGCTCGTATGTAAGGGATATAAGTGTCATTTCTGTCTGCTGCTTTGTTGCTCTGCTATCAACATGAATTACTTCTAATAATTTTTCCTGACACCAAGAGAAAAATGGTGACAGGAGAGGGAGCTCCAGCTGATTGACAACCTTAGCTCTATTCCTGTGAGCTGTGTGAAGTGCGCTGTGTCTCTTCCCTTCAATCAGCTCACAGAGCTCTTCTCACTGAGCTCTGCAGAGTGTAACTTCAGCTTTCCACCCCTTTTTTCTGAATACTCAGACAAGCCTATAAATTCTACACTTTGAATGGCTGTAGAGAAGAGAAGACTGAAAATTGAAAGATACAACTTATGTAGGCAGATTTGTTTTATCTCTGTGTATCACCTGAAGATAATCCCTTCACTGGGTAAATATACGGGTTTACAACCACAACCAATCACACTCTTAGGTTAGGGCTTACAAAAAAAGCAATACTCCTGTTTAGGGATGAGCCGAACACCCCCCTGTTCGGTTCGGACCAGAACATGCGAACAGGAAAAAAGTTCGTTCGAACACGCGAACACCGTTAAAGTCTATGGGACACGAACATGAATAATCAAAAGTGCTAATTTTAAAGGCTTATATGCAAGTTATTGTCAAAAAAAGTGTTTGGGGACCTGGGTCCTGCCCCAGGGGACATGGATCAATGCAAAAAAAAGTTTTAAAAACGGCCGTTTTTTCAGGAGCAGTGATTTTAATAATGCTTAAAGTCAAACAATAAAGTTTCATTGATAAAAACGGCATGGGAATTCCCCACAGGGGAACCCCGAACCAAAATTTAAAAAAAAAATGACATGGGAGTCCCCCTAAATTCCATACCAGGCCCTTCAGGTCTGGTATGGATATTAAGGGGAACCCCGGCCAAAATTTAAAAAAAAATGACGTGGGGTTCCCCCTAAATTCCATACCAGACCCTTCAGGTCTGGTATGGATTTTAAGGGGAACCCCGCGCCAAAAAAAAACAAAAAACGGCGTGGGGTCCCCCCAAAGATCCATACCAGACCCTTATCCGAGCACGCAACCTGGCAGGCTGCAGGAAAAGAGGGGGGACGAGAGTGCGCCCCCCCTCCTGAACCGTACCAGGCCACATGCCCTCAACATTGGGAAGGTGCTTTGGGGTAGCCCCCCAAAACACCTTGTCCCCATGTTGATGAGGACAAGGGCCTCATCCCCACAACCCTGGCCGGTTGTTGTGGGGGTCTGCGGGCGAGGGGCTTATCGGAATCTGGAAGCCCCCTTTAACAAGGGGACCCCCAGATCCCGCCCCCCCTGTGTGAAATGGTAAGGGGGTACTTACCCCTACCATTTCACTAAAAAACTGTCAAAAATGTTAAAAATGACAAGAGACAGTTTTTGACAATTCCTTTATTTAAATGCTTCTTCTTTCTTCTATCTTACCCCCTTACCAATTCCTTTATTTAAATGCTTCTTCTTTCTTCCATCTTACCCCCTTACCATTTCACACAGGGGGGAGGCCGGGATCTGGGGGTCCCCTTGTTAAAGGGGGCTTCCAGATTCCGATAAGCCCCCCCCGCAGACCCCCACAACCACCGGCCAGGGTTGTGGGGATGAGGCCCTTGTCCTCATCAACATGGGGACAAGGTGTTTTGGGGAGCTACCCCAAAGCACCCTCCCAATGTTGAGGGCATGTGGCCTGGTATGGTTCAGGAGGGGGAGGGGGGCCGCACTCTCGTCCCCCCCTCTTTTCCTGCGGCCTGCCAGGTTGCGTGCTCGGATAAGGGTCTGGTATGGATCTTTGGGGGGACCCCACGCCGTTTTTTTTTTTTTGGCGCGGGTTTCCCCTTAAAATCCATACCAGACCTGAAGGGTCTGGTATGGAATTTAGGGGGAACCCCACGTCATTTTTTTTAAAATTTTGGCCGTGGTTCCCTTAATATCTATACCAGACCTGAAGGGCCTGGTATGGAATTTAGGGGGACTCCCATGTCATTTTTTTTTTTTTAATTTTGGTTCAGGGTTCCCCTGTGGGGAATTCCCATGCCGTTTTTATCAATGAACTTCTATGTGTATTGTCGGCAATGCAATAGCCGCGAGTAGTTTTAAATGGGTTTTTTCCTTCGAAATGTTATTTTGCTGTCAGACTGTTCTAAACACGGGAAACATGCGCCCCTTTACAGGCATACTATAGACACCCCCCAGCTATGAAATTTAAAGGGATATTACACTTTTATTGTTTGACTTTAAGCATTATTAAAATCATTGCTCCTGAAAAACGTCCATTTTTAAAACTTTTTTTTGCATTCATCCATGTCCCCTGGGGCAGGACCCGGGTCCCCAAACACTTTTTATGACAATAACTTGCATATAAGCCTTTAAAATTAGCACTTTTGATTTCTCCCATAGACTTTTAAAGGGTGTTCCGCGGCATTCGAATTTGCCGCGAACACCCCAAATTGTTCGGCGAACTTGCGAACAGCCGATGTTCGAGTCGAACATGAGTTTGACTCGAACTCGAAGCTCATCCCTACTCCTGTTAGAGAAAGACTGCACAAAACAATGCAAACAGCTTCAACCCCCCCCCCTCCCCAATTGGTTTAGGTTAGTCTTCTCCTTACCTTAAAGAGAATCTTCACAAATGTCAGCCGCTGCACCCTGGGAAGTGAATGAATGCAAAAAAACACTGCACATCCCCAGAGAGGAAATTAAGTCCTAAGATTCCCTGGCCAATCGGTTCTCAGAACCGGCTTCCTAATTGGTCAGGAGGAGAATCAAGAAAACAATAGCGAATATAAATTTGCTATAGTCACACAACTGGGTTGACTCAGTCCACCCTTTTTTGAAGCCAATTAAAGCATCTGGCTCTAATCACGTGCTTCTAAAAAAACAAGCAAAAAAAAACATTGGCCTGTATGGACAGGCCACCACTGATTACAAGTCTACTGCATGCAATCTGGGAAAGCCTGCACTTAATGGCTGACCAAAGAGACCATCCAGAGCTAAAAAGGTCTTATGTGACTTTACTAGCAGCTGTTTATAGAAGAAAAAAATCTCAGGAACTCTTGAAAAGCAAAGCTGGAAAAATATATCCATTTAGCTGAGGACACTTAGCTAAACTTAGGCATGACTGGTGTGGGAGGAATTTTATGCCCTTGAGTTTTTTTTTATGTGGCAGTGTTTGTTTTACCTGAAGGTGGAGCTATATAACACACAGTAGCATAATGGATCCTTTGTCCCTCAATGGGTGGTTAACAGATTCTTCTTAGGAAATTATTGAGCATGAACCATTTCTAAATAAGTTCCTATGTGCACAAAATTGGGCTGCTTGTAGTTTGCCATAGGTAGCCCTTTGATAACAGTCTTAAAACAGAAAGATTAAAAAAAAATTGGTTCCAAACAAATTATTTTATCCATATAATAATATTTTATCCAGATGCTGCATCTGTCCCCCCGGCGCCTCTGCACTAAAAACCGAGCGAACGAACATTGCCAATCGTTTGGTTTTCACAGCTCCGTGAGCAGAGAGCTGCAGACTGCCAGTCAGAGCCCTCCGCTCTTCTCCCTCCACGCTCATTGGAGCGTTAAGCTGTGGAGGGGCAGGGAGTGGCCGCCTCAGCCTCTCAGCAGCTGGCTGAGAGGCTAAGACGGGTGTCAGTCCAGGCACCTGGCGGATCCAGACTTCCATTGTCGGGATGACGTGATGCCTGGACTGATATCCATGAATTCAGCAGAGAGCAGACTTCAGACCGCTCTCTGCTGAAAACGGGTCACAGGAGTGCAAAACGAATTGCACTCCTGTGATCCATACGAGAAGCCCAGCAAAACGAGCTTTGGCTGGACTTCTCCTCTAAAGTCAACTACAGTGTTGAAGGGCAAACAGAGATAGGAAATCAGACCATCTTTAATGTATTTAGTATAAGTAGTGGCTCATTCAAGTTTCCTGGTTACTGAAGTGTTTCACTTTGTAGGTAGTGCAAAGATACATGAGGTTAGCAAATACAATGTTTTCATAACAGACATTAATCTTAGTGGAAAAGTACACTATGAACCTTGGAATGCGATATTTTGGCTTCTCCTGAAATTTGATCCTTTTGACTTCTAATTGCCATGTGCTTTTGATTTTAGACATCCTGATTTAGTGGCATTAGCTAGATTAGCTTCTGAATTTAAAATATTTTTGAACTGATATTTTATTTGGTCTCAGCAAAATATCATGATATTGTAAGTAAAATCCTACAGATAATATTATAGACATATTTTACAATAAAATGTTTGTTAAACCAAGTCTCCTTTACATATTCATGTTTTCAGTCAGGATCCTAAATATGATGTTACAGTATCATATCACCTATATTAGATACACCCTCAGAATCATGGGGTTCTTATTCAGTTCACAAGTTGCATTGTAAAATGTAAGATTCTTCTCAGCCAGTAATTGCTGATGTCTTGGAGATAGTGGAGCTTGCCATTTTCTGCCACAACTTCAGCTCATTGAATGACCTGATGATGGGAGTTGTATCAGTAGTATTTTAGGGAAAGGCTTGTGGGGAAAGACTGCGCTATAACTTAAATAGTGAAACAAACTAAACAAAAGCTGCCAACACTCAAACGTACAAGGTTCCAAATGAATAATAGAGTGACAGTGTGGCGCTGCTAGAGAAAATGAGGTGTATCCTAAATGTGGTAAACTAGACACAAATATAATATGCCAAAGTGCTAAAACCAAACAAAAGTTAACAAGACTGTGTGCAACACAGTAGGTGTGTGAAACGTGAAGTCCACAGGGATGTGAAATAATGCGTTCCTCCCGTAGGGGTGTCTTCATTTAAATGGGAGCATTGAAATGCTTGTCTGTAGTCATTTTCAGTGACACTTCAGAAGTAAATAAATACTCTTACCAGCTGTGGTGGACCCTATATGTCATAAGACAAAGGGGTCATACAGGCTTGGGATCCTATGGAGTATGGATCTGATGCTGCTCAGGCACTAGACGTAGGGAGATCGGGCGGGTCCGATACGGTGTCACCAGCTCTCGGTCAGTAGATTCAATAGGTACTCTGCAACCAAGTGATCGTCTTCCAAGGTACTTCCACATAGGCTCCAAAGAACAACCGTGTAAAAAAGGGGGGAAGGAGGACTCCAATAGTGCAGGTCAAATCAGATGGTTTTATTGATAAAAGGTCAATTATCAGATAATGGTACAAAAGTGATCACAAAAAAAGAAATGATAAAAAGTCAAGGCAATGTGGGATACAACCTTGTCTTCAGGTTTCAAAGGCCTTCCCTATTTCAACCTCCAGTAGTGAGATAATAAGGTACAGGCAGGTTCTGAAATGAAGCAAGGTGACAATAAAAGCTGACAGCAATCACATTGAGAAGTTTTGTCAGAGTAAATGGTCTCATTTGTGTTTGTACATAAGTCATATTGCAATGGGCAAAAAATTGCCAACAACTATGGGTGGCATCATAATGATATGTGGAAAAAAATGGACAAACAAAGGATTGTAAAGGAGGCCCCTTTTTGAACATTAAAATCATCATAAGCATAAACAGCATTGTGGCCCTGTGAGAAGTGCAGCCACAGGACACATGGAAAAAAAACTGATTGATCAGTCTGTGATGACACGGCTGTCATATCAGATTTGCTGCTGCTGTGTGGTACCCATAGTGTGGATCAGTTGTCTTTATTAAAAAAAGTTGCTGAAGCAGTAACGTGTCCTGGAAAGTGTTTTGGGTGGAGACTTGGACAAATCAGAGGTTATTGGTGGCACCACTAAAGAAAACTGAAAGCTTACGTCCCATCAAGTTGTGGTTGGTATGTCACGGGTGCAAGGGATGCCACGTGAAACTGCATTTTGTTTTGTGAACCATGTACATATTATATGTAGGCATTATTCATCTTTTTGTTAATTTGTTTTAAATATCTGTTTCTTGGTGTCTGTATCCCATAGTAGCTTTACATATGCTTAGTTAGCTATATATATATTCAGTTTTCAGGAATGATAATCAGTAAATATTGTTAAAACCTCTAAAAGCATTTAAAGAAAAATATTTTTTGCATATTTGTCACACTTAAATGACTCAGATCATGAAACAAATTTTATTATTACACAAAGATAACCTGAGTAAATACAAAATGCAGTTTTTAAATGATAGTTTTATTTATTAACTTATTCCAAGGTATCTCCATTTGTGGATAATGGTTCTCCTTGTGGTTCACTGGCGTTCCAAAGCCTTAGAAATGGCTTTGAAACCATTTCTAGACTGATACATGTACATTACTTTGTTTCTAATCTGTTCTTGAAGTTGTTTAGATTGTGGCTTGATGTGTGGCTTTTTGTGATCTGTTAGCGTGCTTCACCTTGTCAGACAGCTTCTATTTATTCGATTTCTTGATTAAACAGGTCTGGCAGTAATCGGGCCTGGGTGTGGCAAGTGAAATTTAACTCAGCTTTCCAAAAAATTGTGGTTAATTACAGTTCATTCATGATTCAGCATGGAAGGGGGCAATTACTTTTTCACATAAGGCCAGGCAGGTTTGAAGAGCTTCGTTCCCCTAATAAATGAAATAATAATTGAAAAACTGCATCTTGTATATACTCGGGTTATCTTTGTGTAATATTAAAATTTGTTTGATGATCTGAATAATTTAAGTGTGAGAAATATGCAAATAAATAAAACAATCAGAAAGGGGGCAAATACTTTTTAGAAACAACTGTATATTTATATTTTATCTAATAACTTTTTTGAAATGCAAACCAGAAAGTGTTTGAGATTTTATGGTCATTTAAATGTTATAGTACTGGATACTAGATATAAGGTTATGCAATGTAGTGCTCTGTGACTATAGCTTTCTAAAAATAAGCCTTAGCACAAGGTCATGTTGAGTATAAATATTAAATGATCTTCAAAATGACAGTAAATCCTCATTTTCTTTAACAATTTCACTTCCTGGTGTAAACACTTACTTAATATGTCTCTGCTTCGTGTTTTATAAATAAATATATTTCACATTTTCACATTTGTAGCACTACCCGCACAGGAGCCGCTTGGTTCTCTGTTTTTTGCTGTGACTGACCTCAGCCTTTCTGACACACCAGGTTAAGCAAAAGGGATATTGCACTATTATTACTAGCACAAGTATAAATATCCTGCACACACGACATTTCAGTATCAGGAAGCAAAAACCATACTGAATAAGAATAAAGAAATGTATTGTATTGTAATGGATCAAAGTGGATGGCATCATGTACAATTAGGAACAAGTAGAAAGTAAATAAAACACAATACTCTAGACAAAGAAGTTACTACATTGCAGCAATAAGTACCTATATGGCTAAAATATTCTATATCCAGAAATCTTCAAAGCAGCAGTAAACAATGGCACAGATAACATTAACAGCAATGGTAATCAGTGCTGTAATAACTTTTCTGCGACCAGCATGCCATACTGCCTAGAGTGTCACTCTATTACAATGGCTATTCTAAGACCCAGACCTTTCTACAGAGGTATCCCTTTCTATAGGCAGCAAGTGAAGTCCTTGTAGAGCAGCTATCTGAGGAGACAGTCCTTTGCCATAGATCTTGGGCTGGCTAGCGTTGGGGCCCAGTCTTTACGGTGGTTCACATAAGTACTGTCCCAGTACAGTCTGCATGCAGTGGTAGAGGCTGCTAGTTGAATGTCCAGTCCATATGTGCTCAGTCTTTGCTAGCAGCAACAAGTTAATGGCAGTAGTTCCCTCTCACCAGTCCCAGTGACACAGCAGCTCTGGTACCACTGTTCAGATATCAGTCTGCTTCAAAGCTGTCTGCAGCGACAACAGTCTTCATCATCCAGTTTAACAGCTCTCCATTTTCTGTCTTAGCTGCAGTCCTGTAGCAGGTTCATGTTCACACAGGAGTAGGGGAGTGTACACATCAGTCCCCTTATAGCAAAGAAAAAGTTGCCCCATCATCAGCATTGGAAAATATAGATCTCTCTCCTTTATAACAGTCTCTCCCTGGGAATAAAAGTCCATTGGGCCATAGACTTCCACAGTATGACTCCTCTACTGGACTTCAACTCCCACGGTTCAAGGCAGCCAGCATTCAAGTCCCCTGAGCTCCTTTGCTTGTCAGCTCCCCTGCTGAGTGGAGGTACAAATTATGTTAACCCATTCAGACTGATGATCCAAGGAGGACAGTGAGCAACTGCAGCACAGTGTCCAAACTTGGTCTCTCTCTCTCTCTCTCTCGCTCTCTCTCTTGCTCTCTCTCTCTCTCTCTCTCTCTCTCTCTCTCTCTCTCTCTCTCTAACCAAGCACCAGGCTACACATTGAACAAATATCATCAATAACAGAGTACTCATGCATGCTAGTGTGGGGAATGATGGGACATGTAGTCCTGAGTACTGTGTTTAAGGGAACTTGTGATTACTGCTCCCTTACTAGAAGTTTATGAAAGTGGCAAGTAGGAAAATAGTGGATGTGACTGTAAACAGATGGTAATGTGGGTCTTTCTGCACTTTTTGGGAAGGAATTGTGTTTTGGCCTAAAAAACATTATTATATATCATAGTGTGTTTTGGGTAAAATGATGGTGCATTAGTACTACTTTAACAGAATGACAACTACATTAGCATATTGAAAAAAAAATCTTGTGCACGATCTAAAAATAAGCTGCAAGCATCAAGTGAATAAACACCTAAACTGATAAATATATAAAGTATGCCCCGCTAATATTATGAACCCTCTGCTAAATGTGCCATAAATCACAAATGCTTTGTATCGTACATATAAACCACTCTCATGTGTAACCAATACCACATGTTCCATAAACAAGTGAAGACACAAAAATGTGTGTTGAACAATTATAAGTGTTAAAAGAAAAGTATAGGGATACTTTTTTTAAACCATACTTACCTAGGTGGATGCAGCATCAGTCCAAAACTGCACCTGTTCCCCCCAGCTCTAACACTGAGAACCGAGTGATCAAACACTGCTGATCGCTCGATTCTAAGAGCTCTCTGTTCCCCCCCCCCACTTTGTTCACTGGAGTGTTGGGCTGTGGAGAGGGTGGGAGTGGTCGCTCTCTGAGAGACTGAGCCAGGTTCCAGTCCTGGCATGTGGGTGGATTCCGACCATATGATCGTGATCTTGCCCGAGCCTGCACCTGCTCTGTGACATCAACTGACAGCGGGCTTCAGCTGTCTGAAGAAAACTGGTCATAGGAGTACAGAACGAACTACACTCCTGTGATCCACAGGAGAAGTACAGCCAAACAAGCTTTGGCTGTGCTTCTCCTTCAAGAAACAAAAAATTCCATAAACATAAGTCCTTTAAAACACTCACAAATAATAAAAGACTTCCATAAGTGAAAAGCTCTTCCACTTGGTGTTCAGGTGTAATACCACCTCTTATGGGTACACTCTCAACTTATCTTATTGACCTCTGAAATAAATGATCTCATGCACATATATTTATTTCAAAGCCTGGACAGGGCTGTCACACCACCAATGTTTCCAGATATTATCGAGCATCAAGGATCAATCCATTTACCCGGTTCAGAGAGACACAAAGGTAATCACCACAGTGCTCACCTTAAATAACTAACACACTCTGGGGAGCTGCACTCTGGGGTAAGATCCTGAGGCCTCCACTGCTACAGTATGTTAGTATAGCATTTTTATTCATTATTAAATCATTTGATTTGCGGAAAGCCCCGTGGTGTTAACTTTTGTATCTCTTTGAATCAGTTATATGAATTGATCCTTGATGCTTGAAAAGATCTGGAAACATCGGTGGAGTGTTAGCTCTGTCCAGCCTCTAAAGGGGATATGCATAAAATACCTTTATTTTTTAGGTCAATAAGGTAAGGTGAAAGAGTATTCATAAGAGGTGGTGAAGGTGTTACACCTGAACACAAAATTGGAAACTTTTTTCACTTGTAGAAGTTCTTAACACTTGTAATTGTACTGTAAAACTCATATATTTTCATGTCTTTACTTGTTTATGCCACATGTGGTATTGACTATCACAAGAAGGTAGTGTATACTGTAAGTATGATAAATAGCACGTGTGGTTTGTAGCACAGAGTTGGTCATATTAGCACAGCACACTTTATTTATTTATCAACTACAATAGCATGATACAGATAGCTCTAGCACTGGCAATCAGACCAGACTACTGGTCCATTTGTATTCCCCTCTATGATCATCCCTTTTGGAGCCCATTTACACTTCTCGGTTTCTGTGTCATTAATGTACATTGCATTAAAGTGATTGTAAAGCTTCTTTGTTTTTATTTTACTTATCTGCTCTGTGCAATGGCTTTGCACAGAAGGCTCTACTATTCTCAGAGTGCCTAAATAGCAAGCTTTTTTTATACCTTCATGCAGAGAATGCATTAAAGTATTACTAAACCCACAAAAGTAAAATCAGTCTATAAATGTAATCAAGCATGCTTGTTCTACTCAATGTGGAAGTTTATCTTCCGCATTGTGTAAAAGAGCCTTGGAGGCACTCTGCACATGCTCAGTTTGGTGTGTATTGCTAGAGAGTTTTTTTTTTTTTTTGGGAGGGTGCACATGACCAGCACAGGGCCAATCAGCACTGTCCAGACCGAAAAGCAGGGGTCATGCAGCCTCGTAGGACAGTCAGAGGAAAATTAAACTCCTCCTACAAGCTTTAACCAGTGCTTGGCCAGACACTGATAGAAATCACAAAACTGCTATATACTGCTGATGAGAAAAGGTATTTAGCAGTTTATATTTACTAAAATAATTGCATTTCTATGTTCTGTGCACTGTTGGAGACCAGTTATAGTGAATGCAGGGTCCTGGGTTTAGTAACATCTTGAGGTAAAAAAACATTTTGCTTTTATAACCACTTTGAGGCAGCCCTTACATTTTGAACAATCAATCTATTCGATTTGGATGGGGGGCCAACAAACAGAAACAGACCAAAAAATGGACATGTAACATTTTTTCAAATACTGCACACCACACCGCACTGTAGGGTGTTACTATGCATTGCAGTGTGCTGCAAAGAATGTGCACTGCAGCTGCGCTGAAGCACGCATTGCCAAAGATGTGTTTCACCCTTAAAGACCCTGCAAGTGCAGAAAAATATGCTAGAAACGTGCCCAGCTCTTAAGCCCTGTTGTAGGTGGACAAAACACAGCCTTTTGCAGACTGGATATTTTTGTCCCTGCCCAATGTCTTTTCCAAAATTATTAAACCACTCCTACTCTCAGGTATCCAAAACCAAAAGGCAAATCAATCAGTAGTCCTAGATAAGAATTAGGAGAGCTTTATGGGGCACATTAAGTCTTCAGAGGACACAGGACAGCTCTGATCTTCTAACAATTGTTTTCACTTATCAAACAGATACAACAAAATGCTTCCAATGGTATTTTAAATAGACGAAAGCTGAGCAAATATTATTATTATTATTATTATACAGTATTTATATAGCACCAACAGTTTACGTAGCGCTTTACAACTTGAGGGTAGACAGTACAAATACAATACAATTTGATACAGTAGGAATCAGAGGGCCCTGCTCCTTAGAGCTTACAATCTAAGAGGGGAGGTCAAGAGATACAAGAGGTAATAACTGTGGGTGATGTGCTGATTGAGAAGATAAATGTACAGTTGTTAGGTGGGGGCCAGATAGGCTTCTCTGAAGAGATGAGTTTTCAGGGATCGTCTGAAAGTGGATAAAGTAGGAGAAAAACGGACGGATTGGGGTAGAGCATTCCAGAGGATGGGGGAGGCTCTGGAGAAGTCCTGAAGGCAAGCATGGGATGAGGTGACAAGGGAGTTTGAGAGCAGGAGGTCTTGGGAGGAGCGAAGAGAACGATTAGGTTGGTATTTTGTGACTAGGTTAGAGATGTAGCTAGGGGCCAAGTTGTGGATGGCTTTGTAAGTTATAGTTAGTATCTTGAATTTAATTCGGTGACTGAGTGGCAGCCAATGGAGGGATTGGCAGAGGGGTGTAGCAGACGCTGAGCGGTTTGTGTGGTGGATGAGCCTGGCCGCAGCGTTCATGATGGACTGAAGTGGGGATAGCCTATTTAGAGGTAAACCAATGAGGAGGGAGTTGCAGTAGTCAAGGCAGGAGATGACCAGGGAGTGGATTAGAAGCTTTGTGGTGTCAATGGTTAGGAAGGAGCGTATCTTGGAGATGTTGCAAAGACAGAGGCGGCAAGCTTTGGATAGTGATAGAATGTGGGGTCGAAAGGTTAGTTCAGAGTCCAGGATTACACCTAGGACCTTGGCGTGGGGAGATGGGTTGATAGTTGAGCCGTTGATCTTGACAGGGAGATCAGGGGAAGTGGCACCTGAGGGAGGAAATATCATGAGCTCGGTTTTGGATAGGTTGAGTTTGAGAAAGTGATGTGACATCCAGGCTGATATGTCTGCTAATAAGTTGGTAATGCGTGAGGAGACAGATGGAGAGAGCTGGGGGGTGGAGAGATAGATTTGGGTGTCATCAGCGTAGAGATGATATTTAAAGCCGTGGGAGGCAATCAACTGACCCAAGGAGGTGGTGTAGATTGAGAAAAGGAGAGGTCCGAGAACAGAACCTTGGGGGACCCCAACGGAAAAAGGAAGAGGAGAGGAGGAAGTAGAGTTGTAAGTGACACTGAAGGAGCGGTGGGATAGGTAGGATGAGAACCAGCGAAGAGTGCAGTCACGGAGACCAAAGGAGTGGAGTTTTTCGAGGAGGAGTGGGTGGTCCACTGTGTCAAAGGCAGCAGAGAGATCCAGGAGAAGTAGTACAGAATAGTGTCCATTGGCTTTAGCCATTAGTAGGTCATTTGAGAGTTTAAGGAGAGCAGTTTCCGTGGAGTGTTGAGGGCGAAAACCGGACTGAAGGGGATTTATTCATGGTCAGATGGTCACTTAATCGGTTGTAGACCATTGTTAGGTTTTACAGTTTAAAGTCCATTGATTGTTTGCCTGTTTTATAAAAACGTTGATGTCTAAAACAGATCATTCTGAATAATGTGTGTTAAATAAAATGCTTATACATTTGGAAGAATGTAACTCTCAATGTAATGACCAAAAGCTAATGAGTCTTGACTTCCAACTCTGTTTTCCAGTATTGGATATCTGAATATAAATATATGTAGGTATATGTGTGTATGTATAGACATTTTCCATTCATGTCCTCTCAGCAAAAAGATGACTGCATGTATACTTGCCAGAGTGAACATATGCCAGTGAACACTCTGGCCAATGGTCCAATTAAAAACACATGTGCACAAGAGAGCCAATTTGAGGGTATAGGGATGAAAATTCTTCACGATATGAACTAAACACTCATGAAAAAATATGAAAATGTTGGGAAACTATTTCTCATATAGAAAATAAATACAACATTTAAAATATTTATATGTGAAAAACAGTGCTGCTCCACACCTTTTCAATAATGCTTATACATATACACTAATGATTAACCACTTAAGGAATGCTTGCTCATGATGTACTGCGTACAGGCAGCCGCTGTAGGCAAAGTGACATACCCATACATCGCTGCCTACTTCCGGGGTTTGGGCACATGCAAGCACGCCCCCCACCCAGCACCCGCTGTGATTGCACACAGTGGGAACCTGTCAGCAAGTCCCAGCCAATGATTCACACCCTAGACCTGTTAATTGGCTGTGTGCAATCACAGCCCAGAGCCCCTGTGTTGGTAAACAACACAGAGCTCTGTACAGAGGGAGCAATCTGTCAGTTTCTCATCCCTGCAAAGCAACAGCAGCTCACTGTACATGCATTACACATAGTTGGGCACATATGTAACCCATTGATTTCCCTAGATGTGAACCCATTCCCAGCCAGTGTCATTAGTACAGTGACAGTGTATAGTATTATCTCTGATTACTGTTTGTCCCTGGTGATGTCAGTGGAAGTTAGTCAGTTCCCCCTAGCATCAGTTAGTGTCAGATTGCCCTCCACACTATCAAAGTCCCATTATATGCTGTTAAGCACTGCTATAAGTAGTATAAAAAATAAATAAATAAAAATTCCAGTATATATACCATAGTTTGTAGGTGCTGTAACTTTCAGGCAAACCAATTAATATACACTAATTGGGATCAAAAACATGTAGCAGTTTCATTTTGGCCAACATTTATGAAGAAATTTGATATGTTTATTTTTTATTTTTTATTGGTTATGTTTTTTAAAAGAAGGTAAAAAATATTATTCTTTTTCAAAATTTTCATTATTTTTTTTTATTTATATCGCAAAAAATAAAAAACTCAGTGGTGATAAAATACCACCAAAAGAAAGTTCTATTTGTGTTAAAAAATGATATAAATTTCATTTGGGTACAGTGTTGCATGACCGTGCAATCGCCAGTTAAAGTAGTGCAGTGCCAAATAGCAAAAAATGGCCTGGTCATAAAGGGGGTAAAATCTTCTGGAGCTGAAGTGGTTAATAACACAATATAGTATTCCAATATGGTAATAAAAAGCATATACCGTATATACTCGAGTATAAGTCGTTTCGAGTATAAGTCGAGGCCCTAATTTACTACAAAAAAAATGGGAAAAACTTATTGACCCGAGTATAAGACGAGGGTGAGAAATGCACAGCTACTGTAAGTGGAAAAGAGGGTCAACAATGCCCATTTTCAGCATCACTGTGCCCATTTGCAGCATCACTGTGCCCATTTGCAGCCATAGGTCCCCTGAACTTCAAACTCGGTAGTTAAGGGTTCCTAGATGCCCCCTAGCTGCAGCCAAAATTTGGGGTCTCTGAACCCAAAGGGTCCTGAAATGACATTGCTGCAGATGGACACAGTTGACGAAATTTGGGGCCCTGTATCTCGGGGCCACTTAGTGCTAGGAACCCCAAATGTGGTGTGCAAACCCAGTGGAACTAGCACCATAAAATTTCCAAAGCTGGGGTTTCTAGCACCAAGTGGCCCCGAGATACAGGGCCCCAAAAATCAGTTCAGAAAATGTCAAGCACTTTTCTGCAGCAGAAAATGACATTTTCCGAATCGATTTTGGGGCCCCGTATCTCAGGGCCACTTAGTGCTAGGAACCCCAGCTTTGGATATGTTATGGCACCAGTTCCAATGGGTTTGCATAACAAATTTGGGGTTCCTAGCATCAAGTGGCCCTGAGATATGGGGCCCCAAAGTCGGTTCGGAAAATGTCAAGCACTTTTCTTCAGCAGAGAATGACATTTTCCGAACCGATTTTGGGGCCCCGTATCTCGGGGCCACTTAGTGCTAGGAACTTTATCTTTGGATATGTTATGGTACCAGTTCCACAGGGTTTGCATACCAAATTTGGGGTTCCTAGCACCAAGTGACCCTGAGATACGGGGCCCCAAAATCGGTTCGGAAAATAAATTTTTTTGCTGCAGAAAAGTGCTTGACTCGAGTATAAGTCGAGGGGGGGCACTTTCAGCACAAAAAAATGTGCTGAAAAATTCGACTTATACTCGAGTATATACGGTATCATAAAAAATAAAAATGAAAAAATAACTCTGTGTGTATTAACCTCCCTGTAGGTATGATTCTGTCTGGAATTTTGTGCTGAAAGCGGTACAATTATTTTGCATGGAAATTTGATGCTATGTATTATAGGCCTGCAATTCTTAGTAATTACTTACTTAAACCTGACCAAACAAGACTCTAGTAGACATCCCAGATGTGATAAAGTTTGAAACACAAAATCATGATTTTAAATTTTTAAATAATATAATTTTATTCAATAATGTAATACAAACTAAAGAAATTTGTCAGACAAAGAAAATTCAGTAAACATCCTGAGTGTGATAAATTTTAAAGCAAGGTACAGCACACAGTCCCACGTCACAATCCGGACAAAAGAACCTGCTTTCTTTTCGGATTTTTTTTCCCTTGTCATCTCTGTGTGAACAGCAAACCACACACATCCTGGTAGGTGCTGCCTTTTTTGCGGTTGGCGGTATGTAGTCCATAAAGTGCCGACCTGTTAGGCGTTCTGGGTTGGCAACACCAACAGCACGTCGCCCAGGTCTGTTCGCATCAACTGATGGCATCTGGTGTTTGGCAAAAATCTGCTCAGCCACCTTCCAGATAAAATCTGAATGAACAAGAGGCCTGTCACTCCCTGCTCGGTACAAGATGTAAGCGTTCCAAAGGCATTGTTCCAGAAGATGCCTGAAAATCTTTTTATAATATTTTTTCTGCTGTTTCCGCATAGTCGGGTAAAAGGTCATTGCCTGATCGGCTCGGTCGACACCTCCCATAGTGCAATTATAGTCTATGACGACTTGCGGCTTCAGCACATCTTTCCCACCTTTTGTGTGGACCGTGGCAGTGGAGGTATTGTGCACAGTGCTCATGAGACACACGTCCTTCTTGTCTCGCCAACGTATTGCCATCATCTTACCCTTCTGCCAGGCAACCATTTCTCCGGGTTTTAGTTTTTTTTTTCCCAAACATTGATGGCATGTCACGTCTGTTAGGCCTAACTGTACCATAGGCATCCGTCTTGTTTTGGATCAAAACCTCAAACAGTTCCGGCGACGTATAGAAATTGTCCATGGTCACACAATATCCCTGGTTCAGTAATGGCTCCAGCAGTGTAAGGACAGATGATGTGGCCATCCCATAATTGCTGTACCTGGGGTTGAACTTCGTGCCTTTACCGGTGTAAATGACCGAGTTCCATATGTACCCGGTGGATGACTCGCAGAGCATGTATGATTTGATGCCAAACCGCGCTCTTTTGGATGCAATATACTGGATCCAGCTTAGGCGTCCTTTGTAGGCCATCAAACTCTCATCCACGCTGACGTCCCTTTCTGGCACGTAGGCCCGCTGGAAATTGTTCCCAATAATTTGGCATACCTCCCAGATTTTTTTTAGCTTGGGCGCAGGATGCGTGGCCTCATCAAACTCTTCATTGTTAGTGAAGTGAAAATATTTCATGATGAGGGAAAAACGGTATTCGGACATCACAGTACCAAAAAAGGGAGTGGCCAATAACTTGTTGGTGGTCCAGTACCATTTCTGTCGTGGTTTCCCCACCACCCCCTGAAGAATAATGAGTCTGAGAAACAGCCAGATGTCCACTTTAGTCACCGGTTCCCACCTTCTGCTTCGGGAAAACCTGGCATGCAGCGTAGCGGATTGCTGCTGTTGGTAGCGATTTGTCTCTATGACAATTTTTTCAATTACCTCCTCTGTGAGAAATAATTGCAGGTATGCCAGAGGGTTGCCACGCTCAACTTCGACCTTCATCCCAGGTGATCCAGTGAAGGGAAATCTTGGGGGCGCTACCTGGTCCGTATCGCACTCAATAGGGCACCAAGTGCGCACATCGCTGATGTCAGGTGCAGGATCATCACCGCTGTCATCGCTGTCACTTGTCAGCTCAGTGTCAGGCGACAAATCTCCCCACGACTCGCTATCGCTGAGTTCTGAGAGCAACTCCGTGTCGCTGTCGCTGTCATTCAACTGCTCCAAAGGCGATTTTGTAGCGAAATGGCGCTTTTTGGATTCCATCTTCTCAATATTTTATTGGAGGCAATGGGCACTCGGGCAAGGGGCACTGTATCAGTGAGACCTGAGATGATACAATGTAATCCTCTCAGATTACACTGTATCACCTCTTTTTATATGTGTGTTTTGTGTTTGAACTTTTGAACTTTTGAATTTCCCGCCTAGTTCCGCTCCCGTGCGCCGCTGCTGCTCGCAGGGAACGGAACTAGGAAGTGAGATGCTGTGATCGCGCTGGCGATCACAGCGGAGCACAGCCGAGGACAGTGGAGGGCATCGCTGGAACCCAGGAGAAGGTAAGGGCTCCGCTGGATGCTCTGCACTGTTACCCCGAGCGTGACTCGGGGTTACCGCTCCTGACAGTAAAAGTCAGACCCGAGTCACGCTCGGGATTACCGCCAAGGAGGTTAATCACTCCATGTTATATTGTGCGTTTAACTTTGGTGCACAGAATTGAAGTCCACTTATACATGTGAGTGGATATATGTGAGAAATTGGCTTTAATAAATGTTTTTAAAGCAGTAAAGCACTATGGAGTTTTTATTTCCTCTTTACTCTGAGAAGTGGATGAGCAGGCACCTTCTGGAGTTGGAGGCTGACAGGTTCTTTAGAGGAAACAAGCGTGTTTTGTCCTTTTGCAACATGTAGGTCAAAAAAGAAAAGGTGGGAGCACATCTGGTTTTTGAGCAGTGGTAGAGAGTGAATAAATGAACACCTACATTGTTTTTTGTCTGCACAGTGTGGAGTGGACTAACAAAGATGCATGGCGAGACTGTTAAACATACAGTATAAATGCACAGTATAAAGTAGAGTCATTATAAAAGACAAGCAGAAATACTTTTTAATTTTTATTGTTCATAATATATGCTTTCTATTATCATATTGGAATATTATATTGTGTTATTATTCACAGGCGTATATATATGAGCATTATAGGTAACTACACTGTATTTCACATATATCAATTTTTTAAATGTTGTATTTGTTTTCTTTAACAAAAATATTTTCCCAACATTTTCATACTTTATTCATGTAGCTTACATTGTGTAGAATTTTCATCACCATACCCTGAAATTGGACATGCAGGGAGGACTTTTATTACTTCATGGAAACTTAAGGGGTCAATGCCTATGTATACAGAAGTCAACTCTAGAATGGTTTGCTGAACCTCGGATCAAAAGGTCTGAAGCAATAGGCAATGCCAAAATATGTATAAAAAAGAGTGCCAGGATCCCAGGATCTGTTTGACAGTGCCAACAGATGTCGGGAACCTGTGCGTGTATTGTGTGTAACAAGACTGGAGCATGATACCACCAGGAGAGAAGTTTGTAGCCCTACTACTAAAAGTGAAAAGCACTCTGTTCACCGGCACTTTAGAAAGAGTGACCTAAGGATCTAATTCCCACCTCTGTATATGTGTGGGAACAATTTAGCTTATTGTAGCTTCTACTTCCACCATTCAATTCAGTGTCACAACCAAAACTTATTTTTTTTTAACTGTGTTGGAGCCGATTGGGGTGCTGCTGCTTTAATTAAAGTGATTGTAGAAATTTCCTTTTAAAACAACCTATTCCATTTAAAATTGAAATGAAAGGCAAATATTTTGTGTATAGATCTAAAAAAAAAAATAATTACCCTTTTTTCTCTTTTTTTATAAATGATCACATTCCCTCTGTCCCCTCTGTTCTCAGTTGCAAAAGAGCAGGGGGGAGAAGTAGTAACAGAACACTGATCTTCCCAGTGAAAGGCTTTGCGGGGGGGATCTTTGGAGGAGAGCAGGCTAAGTTGCCAGTATAGCTAGAAAACTGACCACAATGAGCTACGAGTACATGGCACAGCAGGAATCAGGAATTTGAAATGCTGGGGTAACAAACACTTTAAGCCAAGCTAACTGTAATAAAAAAAACCAAAAACTACACATGCAAAATATGTGATGCTAGAATACGATGATGCTGTTCATGAGAGTCTTGAATAATTTCCCTTTGGAAATAATAAAGTATTCTGAATCTTACTGTTCTGTAACACTACATGCAACTTAAAATAACGGTTATAAATTTGTAATTTTTGGACTTCACAATGGGTTTGACGAACTCCCAGTGAACAGAACCCAGACATACTGTATTCATTCATCCCTACACACACAGCATTCAAAACATACCTACAGTATAAAATTAAGTGGTGGAATTTGTTTTTCTCAGCAATTTTTATATCTGTATTTTTATCAGGCAAACTGATCATCTGGCTTCATTGCCACACGTTCTGAATCAAAACACCTGTGAATTTGATAACACATTTTTAAATGAATGAATGTTATTTTTAAACAGGCATACACATATTTCAGAAAAATAGCAGCTAATAAAGACAAGGTGACATATGTATTTTTAAAATGGCACATTCCTCCAAATGTGGTAAGCTTTGACAGTGTTACCACATCTAAAGTGTTATTTGAAGCCCAACTCCAGGAAAAATGAAAAGCATCAATTATTTTACCTCACAAAAACAAAAAAAAGGTCACTGCCCTCACCTATAACCGGTCTTCACAGCAAGAAGCACTGGAAGGGCAAACAAAACGCATGTCAAATAAAACCTAGGAATTTCCAAGCTCAACTTACCAACCAGTCTGCGACCAACCAAATTATCCTGCCTAACAGTATGCTTTAAAAACAGGGGTTTAGTTGCACACATTTGCAAATACATGCATAAGCTGTAGGCCCCTGGAAAGGCACCCTGAATTCTGCAGACCCTACCTCTAACTTTTAAGAGTCTCCACAGTGGGAGCACATGTATTCTAATGGATAGATGAAGGGCAGATGACTGGAGGGAACCCAACCCTCCTTAAAGGCACAGGAAAACACTGAGAACCCAGCAAATGTGTGCAACTAAACCCCTGTTTTTAACGTATACTGTTAGACAGGTCAACTCGGTTAGTCACAGACTGGTTGGTAAGTTGAGCTTAGAAATTCCTTGGTTTTATTTGACATGAGTTTGCCCTTCCAGTGTTCCTTGTTGTGTAGACCATCCATAGATGGGGGCAGTGATCGTTTTAAGTATTGTTGACATATTGGTCAGGCAATGCACTGACACCTTTGCTGCCATAGTGCAATGTGCTGGGTGTTCAGTGTGTAGGGTAGAGTCTGCAGGATTCAGGGTGCCTTAACGGGGACCTGTAGCTTACGCATGCATTTGCAAATGTGTACAACTAAACTCCTGTTTTTAACGCATACTTTTAGACAGGTCAATTCAGTTGGTCGCCAACTGATTGGTGAGTTGAGCTTGGAAATTCCTTGGTTTTATTTGACATGCGTTTGCCCTTCCAGTGCTCCTTGCAGGAAGTGTCAAGCAGGAAGTCATGTGGATATCAGAATAAGGACCCTAGAAAGCAAAGAGAATAAGAGAGAAGGATCATCAAGTGATCGTAGCTTCATTTAATTAAAATGAGCATTTGGATATTTGGAAGATGGAGAACTCAGTATAACACTGAATGCAAGTCAAAATGTTACAAACAGATTATGCCACTTCATTTACCTTTTCAACTTTGCCAACTTTCAGCATGAAATAAAATTTACAGAAATTTAACTTTCTGTAGTGTAACCCAGCATTGATTTGGGTAATGTAGACCACCTACAGATGTATTTTGAAAAAGTAAAATGAAGATGTTTTTGCATGTGTATTAAGCCAGTACATAATAGGCACTATGCAAAATGCATTAAAATTTTTCAGGTTGTTAAAAACAAAATTAATAGAATACTTTACTTTGTTACCTAAAGTGAAACTGAGCTAAAAAAAGTTGAGATTTGCTATGATATAAGTGTAGCGCTACCCCCGTAGGAGCCGTTGGTGAATAGGGATCCCCCACCCTTCACAGCCAGCACTTCAAATTTCCACAGCACTCTTAAGTCAAGAAACAGTCCAGCAGCTTTGCTTTAGTGTTTTATTAGGGGTTAATAACTTGGATGGGATTAGAAATATTATGGGATGCTCACTTTAGCAAACTCTTCAGGGAAACTTTCCTATGTACAGTCTATTTACACACTCCTTAGCTTCCTCCAGCACATCACTTGTTTGCAAAGAAAGTTCTCAGACCCAGCTGGCACACTGTTAGTTGATCTGACAAAAAGGCAACAGTCAGATAAAGCAAAGGATATTATAAGATGAAACAATCAGCGCCACAAGTAAAAAATATTGTGATGTTTAAATAAGATAACCTAATAATAAATGTGCACAGCTGCTAAACATTCCAAGTGGTACACCACACTAATTTCAAAATAGATAGTAAATAAATAAATGTAGCGATATGTGTAAAAATATATATAAATATAAAGTGCAAATCTCTAAAATAAATAAATCCTACATATAAATGAATAGTCCATAAAATGAAAAAATGAAGAAATGAAACATGAAAAACTCTTCTTGTGATCAGTGTATCCACACAATTCCACCACAGTGATTGTTCATCCTCAAAAGGAGTGCACACCATCACCAGTAAAAATGCGCGCTCACCTCCCAGATGAGTCAAAGCTCATATGCGGATCTCCCCACGAGCTCTTTGCTCTCACTTCCTCTTCCCAATCAGTGGTGGGTAATCCAGATGGCTCTTTTCTTAATGGTAACTCAGCTCATTAACATCCAAAGAAACTAATCACCTCCCAGCTTGGCTCAAGATTCCATGAGTTCAGGACATGTAAATAATAAGTATAGAGACCATAGTGTTCTCCGTATACAAATTTATTCAAAGCCCCCAAACAAACAAGTTGTACTTACAAGATAAAAACTTTTAAAATCACATAAAAACCTCCAGAGTAGCTGTGTCCACATACACAGTGCCTGGCTGAACGTGACTATCAGCTCCTCCCTTCTAGATGCGTATCGACCAATCACAGGCCAGCAAGTAGGGGGAGGTAATAGAGATGCTGCCTAATGAGTCACTCCAGCCTCCCTGAGTCACTCACCCTGACCCAGATTCAGCCCAGCCTGGCTCTCAGCCAAGCTAATTTACCCCCTAACAAACTATGCACATTACCCTTTCTAGCACACTACAGGTTGGTACATAGGGGTAATTTATACAGTAATTGTGCCTAAGCAGGACCCTGAAAAATGTATATTTTTTTTCTGAAATTCCTCCTAAAAAAACGAGAAGGATATATCTTGGGATATGAGTGTCTCCAGGCATTGCTGTGCCTACAGCCCCATAGCTGTATATTTGTAGTGTGAGATTAAGGCACTGATGCCTCTAAATGCTAGTCTCATGAGATTTAAAATTATATCTGATGATGTCGCTACTGTCCTGATTACTTTTGGAGGCTCTGCTATGAGGATGCAAAGCCCTGCTTCCACCAAGATGGCTATACAGAACAACACAAGGTAAATCTGTAAAGAGGAAAGGTCAGCTATTTTGTCTTCTGCTTGCCTTTTTTGGAAACAGCTTCCAGAGTTCGGTTCCTCAAAAAGTGAAGAAAGGAAAAGAAAGAAAAGTCTGTAAGTGGCAAAAAGCTGAATTTGACTCTTATGCCGCATACACATGACCGGTTTTACCATCGGAATAAACTCTGAAGGTTTCTCCGACAGAATTCCGCTCAAGCGGTCTTGCATACACATGGTCACACCAATGTCCGACCGTCCAGAACGAGGTGACATACAACAAGGACAACGGGACTAGAAAAAGGAAGTTCAATAGCCAGTAGCCAATAGCTTCCGTCTCGTACTTGCTTCAGAGCATGCATCGTTTTTGGTTTTCGGAACAGCATACAGACGAGCGGTTTTCCTGATAGGAATTGGTTCAGTTGGAAATATTTAGAATATGTTCCATTTCTAGGTCCGATGAGGCATACAGAATTTTTTTTTAAAAATGTCCGATGAGGCATACACATGATCGGAATAGACGATGAAAAGCTTCCGTCTGATTTTTTCTGTCGGACATTCCGCTTGTGTGTACGCGGCTTTACATTTAGTAGATTTTTAGTAGAATTGCCATGGCTTTACCATTCAAATGGCAAATAGCATAATACAAATGGTTTCAGCTTGGCTGGAACTGGGTGTTGCATGAAAGGTTTTGGAGGAGGTAAACGTTGCTGTAAATTGTGCCAAGGTGAAAAAAAATATTAGTTTCTGGCCAAAGGTGGTCCTTGAAGACAGACTGATGCTGTTTATTTTTTCTGTCTTTGTTTAGACCTTAAACACTAGAATAATGTCATTTGCTGTTTGACCTCCAATCTAAACTATTTCCCCAGAAATCGACAGAATAATATTTTTGAGAATTCGGGATGCAGTCCTTGTTAACGATCTCTCTTGTAGTATTTTAGTGTGATTATTTTACCCAAAAGAAAAGATCTCATGGGACAGATTGGATATGAAACTGCAGGGAATTCTATACTATTCTGAAACTTCATTTGTTGTGTTATAGAAAATAGTGGCTCCTATTAACCAAATAAACCAACATAATATATGCCAAGTTAGTTATGTACTATTATTTTGGAAACAGTTCACATATAATTCTAGTGAGAAAGGAGTGTACAGAAAACACATGCACTCAATAGGTGGCACAGAACTGAACAGTTTTAATGGCCAAAAATACTTTTATTGTTCTATTAATCAATTAAACATGCTCTAAAAGTGTATTTTGGCTTTTGTTCAGAGAAATTCCTACACTTCTCATATTTTTCCTAGAACGACATAAGATGAATGTCTGCTGCTACCATTCCACGACATACCACGTGCTCATCCATTTAATTTGTTAAAATTCCAGATGCTGCTGCATCCTATTAAATCAAATAACTGCTTTTTCATGAATATACTGTACGTAATAGTGAAAACATATACTGCGCTTCCCTTCCTAAAATATATAACATACTGCACCCTTACCTATAATATCATCTAAAGTATCAAATCGTGTAAACAAATATATATTAAACAAATACATTGTATAATATTGATATAAATCTCAATAAATATTAAATAAATACAATTATCAAACCATTTCATATGTTAGTAAATTGTAAATGTGTATGTATCAAAGTGCATAAGTGATTGTCCATGTCAAATACACATAAAGTTCATTTGTGCATATACACAAGTGACAAATCTTCAATAAAGTGCTGTAAATTAGGTGACAAAACTAACATAAAGTGCTAAACTGTATAGGTGGCAAAACTAACATAAAGAAAATCTTGCATCCACTCCTTCAAACTTCCACCTTATGGCAACCTTCACCTGAAAACACTCCAATGCTTTTTGGAGACCAATTCACCAAATAACCTTGGTCTCTTATTTTAATGGATATTTCCATATGAAAAAAAGAACCTCTGTTCTTTCTTTATTCCTGTTTTCCCAACTCCAGCGGCATACATACTGTATTATATAACAAATAATGTGGAGACCATTATAGTGCTAGTTGCGTTTATTAAAATATATTAATAAAAAGTCATACATGAAAGTGCACGCCACACCCTCCCAGATAGCAAAGATAACTTTCCACAAATTTGTGGCAGTGTTGAATTATAAGTCTGTTAACTTGCTGCACATTTTCACTGGCAAGTTGTACACTTGCAGAGCACTTGAAGCACAATTTCTAGTTGACACTTTTCCAATTTGTAGCAAATTTGCATGGAAAACCTCTAGGTAGAGCAAAGTTGCAGTGGTGAATCTACAGCAAAAGCTCTGCAAGTCGACAGCATGAAAATTCAGCCACAGTGACCCCTGTGGTGGGATGACTATTGCCCAACATAACTGAACCAGAACTTGCAGCAGACTTGCAGAATGTTTGCAAAGAAGGTTGAACTGGAGTCATGCAATGCGGACTTGCTGCAATTGTACAACAAGCTTGTCAAGCCTTGCATGTCTAGCAATAGCTTAGAAAGTAATTTTCAGACTTGCAGCACAATTGCTTGCTATCTTGGCTCTCCTCGTGTGCACACTCACTTCCTTGCTAGATAACTTCAGTATGCCGTTCTTCCACCTAAAATATTTCATCACACTGACTTCTCCAAGAGAGTACCGCTCAGGTATTGTTATGTTTTCATGAATGGATTTTTTTTAGAAGCATATTTGTATAACAATACTTAATAAAAACAAACTACATGCTAAAAAATATGAACCTCATGTAGGGATAGATGTTGGGTAGCCAGTTGGAGAACAGCTCTGCTAGCTTCCATATTGACAGTAAGGAGTTGATATCACACTTGAAGGAATCTTGGTGTAGCCCTAGGTGCAATCCCTGTTATGATTTTATATGGATTAAAGGAGTTGTAAAGGCAGAAGGTTTTTTATCTTAATGCATTCTATGCATTAAGATAAAAAACCCACCTTCTGTGTGTAGCAGCCTTCTCAGCACCCCCTAAATACTTACCTGAGCCCCATTTCTCTCCAGAGATGTCCATGAGTGTCTAAGCCATCTGGTACACTCCTCCTGATTGGCTGAGGCACAGCAGCAGCGCCATTGGCTCCCGCAGCTGTCAATCAAAGTCAGTGAGCCAATCAGGGGAGAGAGGGGCAGGGCCAGGCCGGTCTCCATGTCTGAATGGATACACAGAGCTCTGACTTGGCTCAGGTGCCCCATGAGAGCTGCTGGCTGAGGGGGCACTCGAAAGGAGGGAGGGGCCAGGAGCAATCTTTTAACACTTAAGTCATTTTTTTTATTCCTGCCACTAATGTAGGTTTTTTTAAAAAAAAAACAATGTGAGCATAACAAAAGCTGAAGATTAATCTGCTTATATTTTACCTTCCCTGGTTCCTTCCTCCCTGCCTTATCAACCTGCTAATGCATAATTTAAATAATACATTTTGTATTCATTATGTACCCTTTTTTAGACCCAACTATCAGTAGGTTTCTGTTCTTCTCTATACACTGCATTTACCATCATGGCTGGTGGGAGGGGCCAGCAGAGTTGTGTACATAACATCCCGAAAACATCACAGCATCCTGTCTTGGTACTTCTCTAAAGAACCCTCAGGTGTGATGCAAGCAGTGGGCTGGTACTTTGGAGGTGTTATGCAAATATCAAATTGCCTTGATGGTTAAATGTCTGGAGGATTGGGAGTTCTTAGGAAGATTGCATTTGCAAGCAGACCACACTAGGTAAAGCAAACATTAGATGCTGAGTCTCCATGATTGAGAGCTGAAATTTTGTAAATGAAAGCTGCTGGCCAGGGACAGTCAGACTAGGGAGGAAAATGTTAGATGATGTTGGATGTCCTCCAGCCAAAAAATTAGGTGGGCTCTATCTGACCTGCTGCAACTTCTCATGCACTCATGTGAGAAACTAACAGTGTAGAATAAAACCAGACTAAACATTTTGAGTGCAGGAGAGGAGCCTGTATGACTGTGCAAGAATGAAGGTAAGGGTGGAGTTTAGCTTTACATTTTTGTTCCCTCCAAGTTTCTGAAGCTATTAAAGATCTCCAAGAGCATAAGCATAAAAACATTTTTGTCAGCTTTTGCACCATTTCTTTGAGACAGCTTTCAGAGCAGTAATTGGAGAATGACAAAATAAACATTATGTAATATCATAATTTCAAAGTTTCATAGTTGGTAAGGTTGAATAAAGACACTAGTTCATCCAGTTCAATCTGTGTACTTGGTGTATGTGTGCTCATGTTGATAATTATTTCACATATCCCTGCATATTGTGTTCACTAAGATGCACATCCAAGAGTCTTTTAAAACTATCAATACTTCCTGCTGACACCACCGATGTGCAAGAGAGTTCCACATCCTTACCTCCCTGACAGTGAAAAAACTCCTACGCAGCTTAAGGTTAACCACTTGCCTCCCAAGTCAATTCTGACACTTCTCTCCTATATGTAAAAATATTTTTTTTGCTAGAAAATTACTCAGGACCGCCAAACATTATATATCAATTTTTAGCAGAGACACCAGGGAATAAAAAAGCAATTTTTCAAACACAATTTTTTTGGAGGAAAAAAACACTTTCATGAATGAAAAAAAACAAAACACTAAAGTTAGCCCGATTTCTTTGTATAATGTGAAAGAAGATGTTACACCGAGTAAATAGACATCTAACATGTCATACTTTAAAATAGCACACACTCGTAGATAGGCACCAAATTTCGATACTTAAAAATCTCCATAGGCTAAGCTTTAACATTTGTTTACAGTTTACCAGTTTAGAGAAATATCACTTTCATTTTAACGTTCGTGGCCATACCTCACACGTGTAGTTTGAATGTTGTTTACCATAGCTCCCAACTGTCCCTGATTTCGAGGGACTGTCCCTGATTTGGAGCAATGTCCCTCTGTCCCTCTTTCCTCCTCATTTGTCCCTCATTTTGGTCTGATCTATATAGTTGTATATAAAAATACACTTTTTACCTATCAAAAAGTGATTTCCAGTGCTAAACCCTTCATCTGATTTCTAAATTGCTGCATTTGTAAATTCCAAAAGCCAATATAAAAGAATAGTAGTGGTAAAAAAAACACTTGTGGGTTTAACCAATCTTGTTTTTTGTACAATTCTCCTTTAAGGGGGCATGGCAAGGGGTGTGTACTATGCCTGCATACTTTTGCTGATAGGTGTCCCTCATTCCCATCTCAAAAAGTTGGGACAGGGGCGCATTAATTATTTTTTTTTTATTGTTCATTTAAAAAATATATTTTTTTTACTTTCCCTTTCATTTTCTACTTTTTGATCACTTTTATTCCTATTACAAGGAATGTAAACATCCCTTGTAATAAGAATAGGGCATGGCATGCCCTCTTTATGGAGACCCCACATCTTTCCTCTAGACTGGAAAGCCTGAGATAAAAAAAAAGAAAAAAGAAAAAAGAAATCGATCTCAGGCTTTCCAGCTGAAAACCAGGCAGTGTTTACAACTGCCAGGGCTGGACGTGACGTCATAATGTCACGCCCGGCCTTCGAGAGTCAAAGAGATGACCGAGGAGGGGGTTCTCAGTCAGCTCTATGGTAAATTTCCACCACCAGCAGGTTCATTCTCCGGTTCGGCGATCGCACGTCCCCTCCCGTTGCCTGTAAAAAGAATCAGGTGGCAAAACAGCCTCTATCATTGTTTTATGGTGCAGGGAATTGCCAGCTGAAAAGAATGGTATCTGGATATCGACACTTCAAGTCCCCGACTTCATATGACGTGAACCCAGGTAAAGTGGTTAAACTGCTTCTCCTCCAATCTCATTGTGTGGCCCTGTGTCTTCCTATACTCCCTAAGACTGAATAGTTTCCTACCTACGCTAGGATCACCATTGAGATATTTGTATATCGCTTTCATATCTCCTCTCAAGTGTCTCTACTCCAGGGAGAATAAGTTTAGTGTTTGTAGTCGTTCCTCGTAATTGAGGTCCTCCAGTCTCCTTATTCATTTTTTTGCCCTTCTCTGGACACTCTCCAGTTCCAGCACATCCTTCCTGTGGATTGGCGACCAGAACTGGACCGAATACTCTAGATGTGACCGCACCAGAGTTTTCATAAAGTGGCAGAATTACCATTTTATCTCTGGAGTAAATTCCCTTATTAATGCATGCTAATATGCTAGCTTTGCTTTCTGCAGCTTGACATTGAATGCTTTTGCTCAGTATGTCTTCAACTAGGACCCCCAGATCTTTCTCCATCCTGGATTCCCCCAGAGATTCTCTTCCTAGTGAGTAGCTTGTGTTCATATTTTTAGCCCCCAAGTGTATTACTTGACATTTTTCAACATTAAACCTCATTTGACATGTAGTTGTCCATCCCATTATTTTATTTGGGTCTTCTTGTAAAGTTTTTAAATCCTGCTGTGAAGTTGTTGCCCTATTTATTTTTGTGTCATCAGCGAAAACTGAGATTGAGCTATTTATACCAACCTCTATATCATTTATGAATAAATTAAACAGAATTGGCCCCTGGACAGAGCCTTAGGGTACCCCACTTACCACTCCAGACCAGTCTGAGTACACATTTTTTATCACCACCCTTTGGACACACCGCTGCAACCAGTTTTCTATCCATGAACAAACCTTATGGTCCATGCCTACAGACCACAGTTTGTAAATTAAGCGTCTATGGGGACTGTATGAAATGCCTTTGCAAAATCCAGATACACCACATCCACAGGCCTACCTTTATCTAGATGGCAGCTCACTTCCTCGTAGACTGTTAATAGATTGGATTGGCAAGAACAACTTACGTAAACCCATGCTGATTACAACTAATTATACTGTTTTCATCAGAAAATTCTTGGATATAGTCCCTTACCATCACCTCCAATCAGTGTTGTCAACTGCCAGTATTTTTACTGGCAGTTAGTAAAAAATGGGCATTTTTCTCCTGCCAGTAAAGCCAGTGAAAGAAAAAGGTTGCCATTAACAAATATGGCTGTGACGCTTGGCCAAAACCATCTGAGTGCTTGCTATAGTGTGTTCGGACCGTTCCGGCAGTGTGCCACATGAAGCCGGGAGTGGACTGAAGGGACCACCTGGTGGCATGGAGAAAGAGGGTCACTGTGACCCTCTATGCCAGGAGGGGACATGTCATGTTGGTGAGGTGCCATCATCATCTGTCAAACTAAAATAACAAAGAACAAGTGCGCAAAACCACAATTCCACAGCTTGATGGATAATAGTGACAACAAAATTAGAGCAGCAGCCAACATAAGGGGTGTCCTCACCCACCCTAATGTGCAACGTCTTAATGGTAAAAATATGTGGCGCTCATCTAGGTGTACCATTCACAATGATAAATCAATTACAACGTAACCAGAAAAGAATGAGTATTGACTTATTACGCCTTATATCTGTTACTTATAGGTGATACAGCAACACCTACATAAAGCTGCAGTGCACACTCCTACCTTCTCCTATGCGGGAGTAAACACAAACTAATATAAGATGTTTAGATGCTCGTGATTGGTCTGGATAGACCGTAACTAAAGATCACATGTGTGTGATATTCCTAAAGCTTAATAAATAAAAATTGATCATAAAATAAATAATGATAGTGAGAAATCATTGACATAAATAAATTACACTTCATAAATAGATACAATGTGCAAAAAAATCCCCACTAGTAAGTGATTGGGTGAAAAGCAAAGTGGCAAGGATATGCATATAATAATACGATCCTTAAAAAAAGAAACAAACTATGATCCAATATCTTCAAATATAAAATTAGTGAATGCAAGAAAAAAACTGTGACAAATCTAAGTGATCAAGTCCAAAATAAATAATGCTTCATGTAGTGCGACTCTTGATATCCATATAAAATAGTAGCATGCCAGTAAGGTGACTTTGTGCTGAATTCATTCACTTCACACACTGGTGCGGCACACAAGTGTTTCCCCCAGCCTCTCACCTCAATTGGCGGTCCCCAATGGACCAAATCAAGCAGATGGTAAATGTTTTAGATGCAGGATCCAGCAGCTGTTAACCTCCTCCAATAGATATACGTGGATAAGGCTTTTTGTACTGGGCACCACCGCTCACATAGACCCCCAAGAATGACAATAAGAAGGAGATGCTCCCATGGTGAAGTATTTCAATACAAGTTTATTTAAAAAATGTAGTAACTTACAGTTCCAGAACGCAAATGACAGCAGAGACAAAGGCTTCCGGGTTCGGCCGTCCCCGGGAAGCGTCGGCAGGAGCCAGGGAAAAAAAGGTCACCAGTGCCCACACGTGATATGGAATAGAAAAACAGGCTCCATATGGTGCAGGTCAACCAAATACGGTTTATTGTAAGTAAGATATCGTACAAAAAATGCAGGATATATGGAATAAAAGTGATCACAAAAATATAAAATAATGATAGAAAGCAATGTGGGAAGCAAAAGAATGCTGGCCCAATGCATTTCGACTCTATAGGTCTTTGACTCTATGGGTCTTCAACTCTATGGGTCTTCCCCTGTTGAAGACCCATAGAGTCGAAACGTGTCAGAACAGCATTCTTTTGCATTCCACATTGCTTTTTATCATTATTTTATATTTTTGTGATCACTTTTATTCCAGTATATCCTGCATTTTTTGTACGATATCTTACTTACAATAAACCATATTTGGTTGACCTGCGCTATATGGAGCCTGTTTTTCTATTCCATATCACGTGTGGGCACTGGTGACCCCTTTTTCCCCTATCTCAATCCCTTGGATCAACTTGGCTGTCGGTTTGTCATTGCTGTCTTGTTTTATGGTTTATGGTACTAAGTATGAACACCAATCTCTCTCTCCTCCTAGACAGTCCCATCCCTCTTACAGTTAGAACACAGTGAGGAAACACAGTTAACCCCTTAATCGCCCCCTAGTGTTAACCCCTTCCCTGCCAGTGACATTTATACAGTAATCAGTGGATTTTTATAGCTCTGATCGCTGTATAATTGTCAATGGTACCAAAAATGTGTCAAAAGTGTCCAATTTGTCCGCCGCAATATCACAGTCGCGATAAAAATCGCAGATCGCCATCATTACTAGTAAAAAAAAAAAATAATAATAAAAATGCCATAAATCTATCCCCTATTTTGTAGACGCTATAACTTTTGCGCAAACCGATCAATATACGCTTATGCCCTGTACACACGATAGGATTTTCAGATGGAAAATGTGTGACAGGGCCTTGTTGTCGGAAATTCCGACCATGTGTAGGCTCCATCACACATTTTCCATAGGAATTTCCGACACACAAAGTTTGAGAGTAGGCTATAAAATTTTCCAACAACAAAATCCGTTGTTGGAAATTCCGATCGTGTGTACACAAATCCGACGCACAAAGTGCCACGCATGCTCAGAATAAATTAAGAGACGAAATCTATTGGCTACTGACCCGTTTATAGTCCCGACGTACGTGTTTTACATCACCACGTTCAGAACGATCGGATTTTCCAACAACTTTGTCCGACCGTGTATATGCAAGACAAGTCTGAGCCAACATCCGTCTGAAAAAATCCATGGATTTTGTGGTCGGAATGTCCGATCAATGTCCGACCGTGTGAACAGGGCATTACTGTGATTTTTTTTACCAAAAATATGTAGAAGGATTCATATCGGCCTGAACTGAGGAAAAAAATTTTTTTTTTTTTTTTAAATTGGGGATATTTATTATAGCAAAAAGTAAAAGATATTGGGGCTTATTTACGAAAGGCAAGTCCACTTTGCACTACAAGTGCATTTGGAAGTGCAGTTGCTGTAGATCTGAGGGGGGACCTGCAAGGAAAATAAAAAACAGCATTTTAGCTTGCACATTGATTGGATAATAAAATCAGCAGAGCTTCCCCTCATTTCAGATCTACCCCTCAGATTTACAGAGACTGCACTTCCAAGTGCACTTGTAGTTCAAAGTGGATTTGCCTTTCGTAAATAACCCCCATTGTGTTTAAAAAAAAAAAAAAAAAACACATCAATTTTGTTTGGGTACAGCGCTGCACGACCGCGCAATTGTCAGTTAAAGCGACGCAGTGCCGTATCGCAAAAAATGGCCTGAACATAGAGCGACTAAATCTTCAGGGGCTGAAGTGGTTAATATGTTCCAAAAGCACTCCCATTTTTCCTCAGTGTTTAATGTTTCTAGGATTTGGTCCCATTTAATATTTTGTAGTATGGAGTGCAGTTTAGAAAAGTTTGCTCTTGAAATTTAGCGTTCTTGTACTCCCCTTGTGCCTTCCTGTCCTATGATTTATGCATGAATGTAATTATCCTGTGATCACTAGTTTCCAAGTTGTCCCATATTTCCACATCTGCGACCAGATCTGAGTCGTTTGTAATTACTAGTTCTAGCAATGCATTCTTTATAGTCAGGAAATCCACCAATTGGGGCATGAAGTTGTCCTGTAAGACATTTAAGAAATGACGGGCCTTTAACCACTTCAGCTCTGGAAGGTTCACCCCCCTTGCCTGACCAGGCCATTATTTGCTATACGGCACGGCATTGCTTTAACTGACAATTGCGCAAACAAGCCATGCTGTACCCAAATAAAATTGATGTCCCTTTTTTCCCACAGATAGAGCTTTCTTTAGGTGGTATTTGATCACCTCTGCAGCTTTTATTTTTTGCGCTATAAACAAAAAAAGATTAACAATTTTGAAAAGAAAAATAAATATCTTACTTTCTGCTATAAAACATACCCAATAAAAAAATGTAAAAAATCGAATTTCTTCATCAATTAAGGCCAATATGTATTCTGCTACATATTTTTACTAAAAAAAAATCCCAATAAGCATACATTTGTTGGTTTGCGCAAAAGTTATAGCGTCTACAAACTATGGGATACATTTATGGACTTTTTAATTTATTTAAAAAATTTTTACTAGTAATGGCAGCGATCAGCGATTTTTTAGCGGGACATTCCAGGCGGACAAATCTAACAAGTGACACTTTTTGGGGACCAGTGACACCAATACAGTGATCAGTGCTAAAGTAAACACACCGTCACTGTATTAATGACACTGGCAGGGAAGGGGTTAACATCAGGGGCAATCAAAGGGTTAATTGTTTTCCCTGGGAGTGCTTTCTAACTGTGGGGGGGGGGGGTGATTTGACTGGGCAAAGACAGAGATCTGTGATCCTGCTTAGCAGAAATACAAAATCTCCATCTTCCCCTTTGACAGTACAGTGATCTGCCTTGTTTACATAAGCAGACTGCCGTTCTGTCTGCCTCAGGAACGATCGGGGGGTTCCAGCGGACATCCGGTCCGCCGGACCTGCTGAATGGCTCATGCTGTGTCCAACCACAATGGCAATGGGTCTCGGAAGGCATGTGCATGCCCGAGAACTGAAGAAAGATATCACATACAGGTACAAGATTATGCGTTTAAGGCCCGCCCTGCCGCAGCATATGTAAAGGGGGGGGTCCTTAAGTGGTTAATGAGTGAGCTGTCCCTTCTGTCCAGTCAATATCTAGATAGTTGAAGCCCCCCATTACGATGACCTTGCCCTGCCTCGCCGCTAATTCTAACTGTGATAGGAGATCCAACTCCTCCTCTTCCTTTAGGTTAGGGGGCTTGTAACATACAGTACCTCCACTATTAATTTCACACTCACTTCTTCCCTTTAGAGATCCACCCACATGGATTCCACCTCCCCCTTGCCCCATTTGCCCCATTTGCAATGTCATTCCACTCTTCCACCCGTAAATGATTCTTGATATATAGGCACACCCCTTCCACTCTTCTACCCTCTCTGTCCATCCGATACAAGGAATACCCCTAGATATCTGCCGGCCAGGCATGTGAGCTGTCAAACCAGATCAAAATCCTCCTTGTGTAACAGTAGCTCCAGTTCCATTATTTTGTTAGCTAGGCTTCTGTGTATATGCCTCTCAGTTTTGTACAGGCACGTATTATTTTTTCATTAGGTTTTCTGAGTCTGCAACTTTGATTTGCCAACTCATTCACCCAGGGTTTAGGTATTATGGTTATATTATCGCTAGTGCCTCCATTAGTATCCTCTGACTTTCATTCTCTGCTGGCTATCACTTCCTCTGAACCCTCCCCCCATCACCTAGTTTAACCAGTTCCAGACTGCCCACTGCTTATAGACACTGGGGCAGGGCGGCCTGGCTGTGAGAAACAATGTACCTGTACGTTGTCTGCGCCACCTGGTCTGGGGCGCCGACATCCCACGATCACTCCGGGGAATGACAGAAAGGCGGTCTGCTGATGAAAACAAAGAGAGATCTATGCTTCCTGCTAATCAGTAACAGAGATCTCTCTGTTCCTGCAGTCCATCCCCCACACAGTTAGCAAGCACACTGAGGGAACACATTTAATCCCTTGATCACCCCTGATGTTAACCCCTTCCCTGCCAGTGTCATTTATACAGTGTCAGTGCATTTTTTTTAGCACTGATTACTGTATTGGTGTCACTGGTCCCCAAAAAGTGTCACTTAGAGTCCAATTTGTCCACCGCAATGTCGCAGTCCTGCCGCCCTTACTATTAAAAAAAAGTCCCTAAATCTATCCCATAGTTTGTAGACGCTTTAGCTTTTGCACAAACCAATCAATATACACTAACTGGGATTTGTTTTACCAAAAATATGTAGCAGAATACATATTGGCCTAAATTGATGAAGAAATTAGATTTTTTACATTTTTTTAATTGGGGATGTTTTATAGCAGAAAGTAAAAAATATTGTTTTCTTTTTTAATTGTTGCTCATTTTTTTTGTTTATAGCGCAAAAAATAAAACCACAGAGGTGATCAAATACCACCAAAAGAAAGCTCTATTTTTGGGAAAAAAAGGAAATCAATTTTGTTTGGGTACAGCGTTGCACGCCTGCGCAATTGTCAGTTAAAGTAACGTAGTGTCGTATCGCAAAAAATGGCCTGGTCATTAAGGGAGGAAAACCTTCCTGGGCTGAAGTGGTTAAAAACCCCTCCAACATTTTGGCCATCCTCCCCCTCAACAGAGACATGTTAAGTCTTTTGAAGACTCACATTTTTGGAAAATGTGGAATGAAAATTAAAGTAATTTTTTTACAAAGTGCTTAATTGAATAAGATATTTCTCACATGGAGCATGGGCATACTTAGAATTACAAGCCAAAACACATTCTGCTACTTCTTCTGAGTATGGCAATACCACATTTGTAGGATAATAATCTGTGCAGACAGATCAGTTAGGGCGCAGGCAGAGACATGGTCAGCATAAGGGCAAAGGATCGGTCCAGGCAACAGGCAGAAACATGGTCAATAAACAGGCAAATCGAGAACACTGATTCTAGCTACACTGGTACTGAGACTGGCTGCACTATTAGAGTTTTACCACCCCTCAACTTCTACTCCCTTTAGATGCAGAGACAGCAGCTGGGGATATCACCTGCCGTGATGGTAATTCTTTGATTTGCATCTGTGGAAGAATTTATACCCCCTGTACACCCACCAGTTGTGGGGACCAAGGGGTTCAAGCAGGTGGTGAGGCGGCAATACAATGCCTCCTTGTTACTTGTCAAATGCTATCCGAAGACACATCCAATCATGGATGGCTCTTCAGAGAGCATTGCCCACGTGAATAAGTCCTTATGTGCCCTACACTGTAGTGTAGGTGCATTTGCAGCTTCTGTACTTGGACATTGGGGTGCCATTCTCAGAAAATGGCAATACAAAGCAGAAAATGGCAATACAATGGCAATACAATACCACCATGCACAGGTGTGAAGCCAGAATTGCTAGAGCTACACATGTAATCTTAAGGTGGTATTAAACCCGAAATGAAAAATTTATTACAGTTTACCATCCCTTAGATGTGGTGCCTAGGTTTTTTCAGTTTTTAGGTTAAAGTGACACTAAACTCTAGTTTAAAAAAAAAATTGATTCACGTATATGTTCTTAACTGAAAAAGTGCCTTCTATTGCTCCCAGCCTCCTCCAAATTTCCAAATTCCACTTTTTGCTGCTGTGATCTAACACTTCGTGTTATGCCCTGTACACACAGTCGGACATTGATCGGACATTCCGACAACAAAATCCTAGGATTTTTTCCAACGGATGTTGGCTCAAACTTGTCTTGCATACACACGGTCACACAAAGTTGTCAGAAAATCTGATCGTTTTAAACGCAGTGACGTAAAACACGTACGTCGGGACTATAAACGGGGCAGTAGCCAATAGCTTTCATCTCTTAATTTATTCTGAGCATGCGTAGCACTTTGTGCATCGGATTTGTGGATGTGCTAGGTCCCTATTAATAAAATTGCTAGCAGCACCAGAATCTATGAAACCTGAGAGGTGATGAGAAAACTTGGTATAACTAAGTTGTATAGGAACAAAAAGTTTATCTTGGGGGGTACCTGACACTGTATAGTCTAAAGAAGCAGACCCCACCCCATGGGCGTCCGAAAATTGGGGCAAGGCGGGGCAATTGCCCCCCCTGGAATCATCAGGTGTTGGCTTGCAGACTGAGTGTGTGTTGAAATGTCCGCCGCGGCCACAGTCGCGGCCGCTGCAGACTTTTTTTCCTATGTCTGTTTCTCTGCTGGCTGCTCTGAGCTCTCTGCTATTTCCTGACACTGACACTGTCCAGTGTCCTCCACTCCGTAGCTCAGCCTTTCCGCCCTTCTCTTCAGTGATTGGCTGCCTGTATAGTGTAGGCGTGTCTCATCGTGTTGTGTAGATGGACCCGCCCACTCAAGTGCGAGCCGCCGAGTGATATGATGGCAGTCTGTCACTATGTAGATCCGGGCCGACACTGCCGCCACCCACTCAATTGCGATCCGCCCTGTGATATGCTAATGCTACCTGTGCCTAGGCAACAAGAACGACAAGGAACCACAGGTAACCGCAGTTAGTAGCAGCCAGGACTCCCAGGAGAAAGAGCATTTTGATTTATTTATTTTTTGCTAGATTTGCTGGAAAGATATGTCTCTTTAGTGTATTATGTTGAGGAAATTTCCAAATAGGGCTCAAGGCTGCAAGACAGCGGGTAAGTTTGGCTTCTAGGAGGAAAAGGTTCAGGCTGTGGCAATTGGCTGGAGAGGTGGCCTGTAGAGAATTCAGTAAATTTATTGGCGTCTTTTGCTTTACCAGAGTCATATAAAGGCAAATGGTTAAGCAAACTGGAGTCACACTTGGAAAAACTGTCATGATCAGGATCCAAATAGGACTGTAATAAGGCACATGACAAGTGCTGGCCACACAAGAGGTACAAATGGGCAATTAGTCAGCAGTTTTAATGCAGTTCTGGATGCAGGTCTGGGACCAGGACCTAATCTCTCCTGCAGCCCAATATTTGTGCGGGTTATGAAGTTCAAGCCAGGGATACCCTAAGAAAAGGGGATAAGCAGTAGGTGATCAGACCCATGGACAAGGGAGAGTTGTCAACAGCCAAGACTAAAAAGGGTGTGTGCACATTAGTCAAGGAAATCTGTAGACGGTGTGCTAGGTCCCTATCAGTAAAATTGCTAGCAGCACCAGAATCTATGAAACCTGAGAGGTGATGAGAAAACTTGGTATAACTAAGTTGTACAGGAACAAAAAGTTTATCTTGGGGGGTACCTGACACTGTATAGTCTAAAGAAGCAGACCCCACCCCATGGGCGTCTGCAAATCGGGGCAAGGCGGGGCAATTGCCCCTCCTGGAATCATCAGGTGTTGGCTTGCAGACTGTGTGTTGTGTTGAAATGTCCGCCGCGGCCGCAGTCGCGGCCACCGCAGACTTTTTTTCCTATGTCTGTTTCTCTGCTGGCTGCTCTGAGCTCTCTGCTATTTCCTGACACTGACACTGTCCAGTGTCCTCCACTCCGCAGTTCAGCCTTTCCGCCCTTCTCTTCAGTGATTGGCTGCCTACATAGTGTAGGCGTGTCTCATCATGTTGTGTAGATGGACCCGCCCACTCAAGTGTGAGCCGCCGAGTGATATGATGGCAGTCTGTCACTATGTAGATCCGTGCCGACACTGCGAGCCGCCCAGTGATATGCTAATGCTACCTGTGCCTAGGCAACAAGAACAGCGAGGAACCACAGGTAACAGCAGTTAGTAGCAGCCAGGACTCCCAGGAGAAAGAGCATTTTGATTTATTTATTGCTAGATTTGCTGGAAAGATATGTCTCTTTAGTGTATTATGTTGATGAGATAATTCATGTCTTCTTCGCTTTGTAAGTTACTATCAGCCTAGAGAATGCAATTTACATCTTTTTGTATTGCAATACATCTGTTGTGGCCATATTTTGATCTTGATGAAAACAGCTATACAGACTGTATAGCTGTTTTCATCAAGATCAAAATATGGTCAGAACACAATGGCAGCCCATGCATTAAGGGCGCGCGGGAGCGCCGCCCCCTCTCTCCTGCCACCCCTCTATCACCTATAGATAGATTCATGCATGATTCACTGCCACCTGCTACACAAGCGCCCTGACCCTTTTTGGGTGCAGGACGCCTGAATTACAGCGGCAGGGGGTGTTTTTTAAGCACCCGATTAGAGCCATAGGCTCTAATAAGCATCAAAAAAGGTGACCTACAAGCACCATGCTGGGCGCTCGCAGGTCACTCAGCTGATGACTATTCGATTTCCTAACACTAAACTGCCTCTCCGCCAATCATGATGGGCACACTGGCAGCATATGATGGGCACAATGGCAGCATTTGATAGGCACAATGGCAGCGTTTGATGGGCACACTGGCAGCGTTTGATGGGCACACTATCAGCGTTTGATGGCACAGTGGCAGAGTTTGGTACAGTGGCTGCATTTGATGGGCACAGTGGCAGCATTTGATGGCACAGTGGCTGCAATTGATGATATTTTTTCAACATTTTTTGCGCCCCCCTGTGCTATGGGAGGGGAGGGAAGGAGGGAGGTTACTGCTATAGGGTAAAGGGGGACAGAAGACACCACTGTGTGTGTGTGTGTGGGGTGGAGGGGATGTGAACAGGGCAGAGGACACTGTTATGGGCAGGGTCACCCCCATAGCAGTGTCCTGTAGCATCCTTCATATCCCCCCCCCAATCCCTACATTCTGAGCGCAACCCACTCCTAAACTCTGCATTTTGAGCATAACACACTCCTAAACTCTGCATTCTGAGCGCAACACACTCCTGATCCCTGCATTCTGAGTGCAATGCACTCCTGATCCCTGCATTCTGAGCACAATGCAGACTGATTCCTGCATTCTGAGTGCAATGCACTCCTGATCCCTGCATTCTGAGCACAATGCAGTCCTGATTCCTGCATTCTGAGTGCAATGCACTCCTGATTCCTGCATTCTGAGTGCAATGCAGTCCTGATTCCTGCATGCTGAGCACAATGCACTCCTGATCCCTTCATTCTGAGCACAATGCACTCCTAATCCCTGCATTCTGAGTGCAATGCAGTCCTGATTCCTGCATTCTGAGTGCAATGCAGTCCTGATTCCTGCATTCTGAGCACAATGCAGTCATGATCCCTGCATTCTGAGCGCAATGCAGTCGTGATCCCTGCATTCTGAGTGCAATGCACTCCTGATCCCTGCATTCTGAGTGCAATGCAGTCCTGATCCCTGCATTATGAGTGCAATGCACTCTTGATTCTTGCATTCTGAGCACAACACACTCCTGAAACCTGCATTCTGAGTTTATGTCTTGTGCTGTGGGTTAATATCTTGTGCTGTGGTTTTATAGCGGGTGGTGCGTTTTTTCTAGTGCTCTGGATCTTTATCTTGTGCAGTGGATCTATATCTGGTGCAATGAATCTTTATCTGGTGCTGTGGGGTTATTTCAAGTGCTGAGGATCTGGTGCCGTGGGGTTATATCTATAGAGCTGGTGCTGCAAACTAGTGATGTAGCCAAGTGATGAGCAGAGTACTTAATGATCCCCATTTCTTTTTAGAAATGGATATCCGCAATTTTTTTTTCAAAACGCAGATTGGATGATGTAGAATCTGATAAGAGGAGCAACACAAGAATCTAGACATGGCGAACAAGAGGCAGAATCAAGCACAAGCAGTTCTACAGGTCCAGTTCCAGCTCCAACAGAATGTAGCCATGTTGATGCTCCTGTTGATGCTCCTGTAAATGACATTGGATTGTATTTTAATTCATCAAAAAAACTAACAGATGATCTTAAATACAATCTGCTAATAAATAAATATAACTCACCAGAAAATGATGACTTCAAGAAAAATTCAACCGGACCATGCTGGATTAATCTAATCTAAATTCACCTTGGCTTAGCCACTCTCCACACCTGAAAGGTGCAATTTGCAAGTATTGTACAGTTTTTCCACAGCCTGTTTATTGTGGGATACAAGGAGCATTCATAACTAGGCCTTTCGCGAAATATAAAGATTTCCATGAAGGTGCACGGAACCATGTTTCAACGTCTTGGCATAAAAATGCACAAGTGGATGCAAAAAATTTTTTTGAGACCAGAAAGAAACCTGAAACAAGTATTGTTTGCCAAATAGACAGCGCTGTGAAAAGGCAAGTTGAAGAAAATCGGAAAAAGTTATTTCCAATTTTGTCTACTATCTTATTTTGTGGAACACATGACATTGGTTTAGGTGGGAAACAAAGTACAACTGGAAACGTGCAAAGTCTGTACCAATTTCGCATTGAAGCAGGGAGATGTGATCCTAAAGAACCATCTTGAAAATGCAACAGTTAATGCACGTTATACATCAGTTCGTGTTGAAAATGAATTGATTAGTTTACGTGAAGATTATGTGAAGAAATTATGTGGATTATGCAAAGAAACATTACGAGAAGATCTGGTATCCTTGGTCAACATGTCAAATGGGTTTTCATTCATTGCTACTGAAAGTCCTGACATTTCTGGAAGAGAACAGATGTCACTTGGAGAACGTTTTGTAAACACAAGCAGCACCGTAGCTGTCATCAGAGAAGAATTCCTTGGATTTGTAACCTTAAAAGAAATGGATGCCATCTCAATTGCAAATATGATTATGGATACATGTTCTAAATTTTGATTAAGCTTAGAAAAACTCTATGGCCAAGGATATGATGGGTGCTCTTGCTCTACAATGGCAGGAAAAGAAGGTGGCGTTCAAGCCATAATAAAGAGAAAATATCCTAAAGCTGCTTTTGCTCACTGTGCTGCACATAAACTCATAATACTGTACAAAAGCATTCAAATTTTTAGCTCAAATTTTATTTTTAATCAATTAAGCTTACTGGTCATTACAGCATCAGGGAAAACACATCAGGATGCATATCAATTGCAATGTTCTTCAAGCATAGTGAGCTTCCTCTTTTGCTTGACCATCATTTAAAATTACTCATCAAGATTGGAATCAGTAAGCCAGGCTCTCCAAGCTGTTCAGCTTGATATCCTCAATGTGTGTAATCACGTGCAAGACCTTCTGACTGTGTTCTGTGATCAAAGAGAAAATGCAGAAGAACAGGGATGAGCCGAACACCCCCCTGTTCGGTTCGCACCAGAACATGCGAACAGGCAAAAATTTTTTTGAACACGCGAACACCGTTAAAGTCTATGGGACACGAACATGAATAATCAAAAGTGCTAATTTTAAAGGCTTATATGCAAGTTATTGTCGTAAAAAGTGTTTGGGGACCTGGGTCCTGCCCCAGGGGACATGGATCAATGCAAAAAAAGTTTTAAAAATGACCGTTTTTTCGGGAGCAGTGATTTTAATAATGCTTAAAGTGAAACAATAAAAGTGTAATATCCCTTTAAATGTCGTACCTGGGGGGTGTCTATAGTATGCCTGTAAAGGGGTGCATGTTTCCTGTGTTTAGAACAGTCTGACAGCAAAATGACATTTCAAAGGAAAAAAAGTCATTTAAAACTACTCGCGGCTATTAATGCAGTGCCGGTCCGACAATACATATAGAAGTTCATTGATAAAAATGGCATGGGAATTCCCCACAGGGGAACCCCGAACCAAAATTTTTTAAAAAAATGACGTGGGGGGTCCCCCTAAATTCCATACCAGGCCCTTCAGGTCTGGTATGGATATTAAGGGAAACCCCAGCCAAAATGTAAAAAAAAATGGCGTGGCGTCCCCCTCAAAATCTATATCAGACCCTTCAGGTCTGGTATGGATTTTAAGGGGAACCCCGCGCCAAAATAAAAAAAAACGGCGTGGAGTCCCCCCAGAAATCCATACCAGACCCTTATCCGAGCACGCAACCTGGCAGGCCGCAGGAAAAAAGGGGGGACGAGAGAGCGCCCCCCCTCCTGAACCGTACCAGGCCACATGCCCTCAACGTTGGAAGGGTGCTTTGGGGTAGCCCCCCAAAACATCTTGTCCTCATGTTGACGAGGACAAGGGCCTCATCCTCACAACCCTGGTCGGTGGTTGTGGGGGTCTTCGGGTGGGGGGCTTATCGGAATCTGGAAGCCCACTTTAACAAGGGGACCCCCAGATCCCAGCCCTTCCCCCTGTGTGAAATGGTAAGGGGGTACAAAAGTACCCCTACCATTTCACTAAAAAACTGTCAAAAATGTTAAAAATCACAAGAGACAGTTTTTGACAATTCCTTTATTTAAATGCTTCTTCTTTCTTCTTTCTTCTATCTTCTATCTTCCTTTGGTTTCTTCCTCCATCTTCTTCTTCTTCTGGTTCTTCTGGTTCTTCCTCCAGTGTTCTCATCCAGCATCTCCTCCGTGGCATCGGCATCTTCTTCCCTTCTTCTCATCGGGCTGCTCCGCATCCATGATGGCATGGAGGGAGGCTCCCGCTCTTCTCTTCATCTTCTTCTCTTCATCTTCTTCTCCTCTTCATCTTCTTCTCTTCATCTTCTTTTCGGGCCGCTCAGCATCCATGATGGCATGGAGGGAGGCTCCCGCTGTGTGACACTTCTCCTCTTCTGACAGTTCTTAAATAATGGGGGGCGGTTAAATAACTGACGCACAGTGACTTGACGGGACTTCCCTGTGGTGTCACTGGGAATGCCACAGGGAAGTCCCGTCAAGTCACCGTGGGTCACCGGGTGGCCCCGCCCCCCGTTATTTAAGAACCGTCAGAAGAGGAGAAGCGTCACACAGCGGGAGCCTCCCTCCATGCCATCATGGATGTGGAGTGGCCCGAAAAGAAGATGAAGACAAGAAAATGAAGAAAAGAAGAAGATGAAGAAAAGAAGATGAAGAGAAGAAGATGAAGAGAAGAGCAGGAGCCTCCCTCCATGTCATCATGGATGTGGAGCGGCCCGAGGAGAAGAAGGGAAGAAGACGCCGACGCCGCAGAGGAGATGCTAGATGAGAACACCAGAGGAAGAACCAGAAGAACCAGAAGAAGAAGAAGATGGAGGAAGAAACCGAAGGAAGATAGAAGAAAAAAGAAAGAAGAAGGAAGAAGCATTTAAATAGAGGAATTGTCAAAAACTGTCTCTTGTCATTTTTAACATTTTTGACGCTTTTTTTGTGAAATGGTAGGGGTAGTACCCCCTTACCATTTCACACAGGGGGAGGGCTGGGATCTGGGGGTTCCGATTCCGATAAGCCCCCAGCCCGCAGACCCCCACAACCACCGGCCAGGGTTGTGGGGATGAGGCCCTTGTCCTCATCAACATGGGAACAAGGTGTTTTGGGGGGCTACCCCAAAGCACCCTCCCAATGTTGAGGGCATGTGGCCTGGTACGGTTCAGGAGGGGGGGTGCTCTCTCGCCCCCCCTCTTTTCCTGCGGCCTGCCAGGTTGCGTGCTCGGAGGTTCTGGTATGGATTTTTGGGGGGACCTCACGCTGTTTTATTATTTTTAATTTTGGCGCAGGGTTTTGCCCCAGTTGAAGACCCCTTAGTGTCGAAACCGGTCGGGCTAGCATTTCTTGTATCCAATATTGCTTTTATTTAATTTTTACTTGTTCCTGTGATCACTTTTATTGATTGGTGTTTATCATCTGAACTTTTATTCTTAAAAAACCTCATTGGTTTTTGACCTGCACCATTGGAGTCCTTCTCCTTCCTTCTGATTTACATGATCATTCCCTGGAGGCCTCACAGAACATCGTTGAAGACGGCTATTTAACAGGGGAGTACTTGGAGCCTTCACGGTACAGGAGCTGAGGATATCACCTTGAACGGGTTCTTCCATCTGTGTCCAGTATCTGAGCGACATCTGATGAATGCAACCACATCTGATATACATACTAAAAGATCCCAAGCCTGTATGATCCCTCTGTCGTGTGGCATTTGGGGTCCATCACAGCTGGTAAGAGTACCCATTTATATCTTGAGTTCCGCTGTTGTTGACTACAGACAAGCCTTACACTGATTATCTCACGATTGGAATTACTCTCACCAGAGGAATATACCATGTAAGATTTTCTGTGGACATTCTTTCTCACACCCACACTGGGGTATATTCAGCATAGCCAATTTATATTGTTTTTTGGTTTCTTTTTAGATGTGTTATTTATTTTCCATTTTTTGTGATTTATTTTCACTTTTTAGTAATGCTACACTATTATTATATTATCCCCTTAAAATCCATACCAGACCTGAAGGGTCTGGTATAGATTTTGAGGGGGACCCTACGCACGCCATTTTTAAAAAAAAAATTTGGCCGGGGTTCCCCTCAATATCCATACCAGACCTGAAGGGCCTGGTATGGAATTTAGGGGGACCCCCCACATCATTTTTTATTTTTTAATTTTGGCCGGGGTTCCCCTTAATATCCATACCAGACCTGAAGGGCCTGGTCTGGAATTTAGGGGGACACACCACGTCATTTATTTTTTTAAATTTTGGTTCGGGGTTCCCCTGTGGGGAATTCCCATGCCGTTTTTATCAATGAATTTCTATGTGTATTGTCGGACCGGCAATGCATTAATAGCCGCGAGTAGTTTTAAATGACTTTTTTCCTTTGAAATGTCATTTTGCTGTCAGACTGTTCTAAACATGGGAAACATGCGCCCCTTTACAGGCATACTATAGACATCCCCCAGGTACGAAATTTAAAGGGATATTACACTTTTATTGTTTCACTTTAAGCATTATTAAAATCACTGCTCCCGAAAAAACGGACGCTTTTAAAACTTTTTTTTGCATTGATCCATGTCCCCTGGGGCAGGACCCAGGTCCCCAAACACTTTTTATGACAATACCATGAATATAAGCCTTTAAAATTAGCACTTTTGATTTCTCCCATAGACTTTTAAAGGGTGTTCCGCGGCATTCGAATTTGCCGCGAACACCCCAAATTGTTCGCTGTTCGGCGAACTTGCGAACAGCCGATGTTCAAGTCGAACATGAGTTTGACTCGAACTCAAAGCTCATCCCTACAGAAGAACAATTTAAGGAAATTTTTTCAAATGTTCAAACAATGGCAGAAAAATAGAACATCGAACTTTGTGTTCCCAGACAGTGTGGCAGGTAAGTATTTCGTTCTAAATTTGGTTCCTCTTCTGTGGAAGAATACTATCGCCAGTCTATCTATGTGCCATACATGGACTCAATCATTGCATCATTAGAAAGCCAGTTTGGCAATGAAAACAAGAAAAATTTCAGTCTGTTCTCACTTTACCCAAAACAAATGGCAAAAATTACACTTGCGCAATACAAATGCCATATTGCAGACATCAAAGAAATTTACGGCATTGAAAGCCTGGAAGCCAAAGCAGTCACATGGTTTGAGATCTGGTTAACGAAGGATGAGCAGCCTGACAATGGATTTCTGGATTTGCTAAACCACACAGATTTTTTTCCGTCAGTCCAGCAAGCAATTCTCATTGCTCTCACGTTACCAGTGGCCACTTGTACAGTGGAAAGGTCTTTCAGCATAATGAGAAGGGTGAAAACCTGGCTGAGATCGACAATGGCAGATGATCACTTATCTGGTTTGTGCATAATGAGCATACATAGAGCAAAAATTGCTGAAAACAAACAAACAGTTGATTAACAAAGTAATTTATAAATTTGCACAGGACCACAGACGTTCAGTTTCTTTTTCGAGATCACTAACCAGTGAACAAAAATTGTACAAAAAAAATACTCTTTGAAAAATGTGATTGTTAAATTTAAGCAAGAGTGCAGATGTTTGCAGTTAAAGTTTATATGTTTTATTTTCCAATTTGGATGATAACAGTTATTTAGTTCTAAATATATATATATATATATATATATATATATATATATATATATATATATATATATATATATATATATATATATATATATAAATGTATATATTTAAGTTAAATACATTCCAAAATAAATACATTTATCATATATTTTATTTGTCCTTTGTCAACACCAAATGCAGATTCTACACGTGTTTTCTTTTTATAACTCACTTGTAATGTCTTGATCATGTGTGTATGAATAATTTGGTGCATTCAATAGTGTAAACATAAAAACAGAAATTGCTAATCAGACAATGGCAGCTTTATCCTTCTATTAAACCTTTGCATCAGGTTTCTCAAACCTTTGCCTGCCTGCCTGAGCTTTATGTGATAATGACTAAGCCCCTCCCCTTCATGACATTGTCGAAAAGGAGCCGAGCATGGGTGTCCATAAAATTATGCTCCCCCTGAAAAAAGTTCTGCAGATGCCCATGCCTCAACCGCACTAGACTGGCGTTTCTAAGCTTATTAGGGCAACTCGAGATAAAGTGGCCATGATTGCCACAATATAAGCAGAGTCCCTAGGATCTTCTTCTAGCCTTTTTCCCAGAGGATAAATGGGTAGTGCCAATTTGCATGGGCTCATCCTCCTGGAGAGGTTGAGAGGGCTCAAGAAGGTCTAATGAAGAAAAAGAAGTAGGCAGCATACTGGGGGGCAAAGAAACAAACCTCTCTGTATGCCTTTCTCGCAAACCCCTGTCTATACTGATAGCTACTTGCATGGCTTCATTCAATGACTTTGGTTCAGGGTAGTGTACTTAGGATTCTTTGATGGAGTCTGATAAGCCTAACCTGAACTGGCTTCTTAGAGCAGGGTCATTCCACCCTGAACCAGAAGAGCATAGCTTAAGGTTAAAATATAGCATACAACTATTTTTAAAGTTGGAAAACATATGTGGGTCACCAGAAAAATGATCAGGCAGGTTAACCTTGGGCTCTGGCTCCTGCATTACTGCTGGAGGTGCATTTACATGCACAGATAGCTCCTGGACTTGCCGTGTCAGTTTGCAAATTTCCTCAGCAAAGATACGAGCCTGTGTAGAGTCCATCTTCACAAATTTTTTCTTTGTTAAAGGCTTGTGATGTCACGCCTACCACAATTCAGGTGGTCAGACACTATAGCTGGCCATTGTGTTCTTCACCTATAGCAGCCCCCTTTCTTATAATGCAAGCAGGCCTACCAGTACTCTGTTGCCCCCAGATCTTATACACAATGCTATAGTGCCTGGCCACCACACCAGGGCAGGCGCGAACTGAGCAAAGCAAACATCTACTTGCGGTTGGTAGACAGACAGAGTGGTTCTATGACAGTCCAGGTAAAAGGTAAGCTGAGTTCAGGGAATAGTCCAATATCCAGTCCAAGGTCATACATAGGGAAATCCAAACTAGCAGAGCAGGGTAGACAGACAGGACTGCGTGATCAGCAATTACACATGTATCACTCTCTATCACAAGCATGCAAGTTAGTGTTTGGCTGGCTTATAACAGGTTTGGTTTCCACCCAGAGACTGGCCACATCAATCACCTTGCAGGTGGACAAAGATAGGGAGAGTGCCATAGCCAAAACCGGGATGCTGAAATGAGGAGCAGGAGTGCTAGACGCTCCTGACAGGTTATCAGCCTATGGCACTGCTAAGGTGTTATGGAAGCCCAGGTTTCTTTGATAGTGGCCTTCAGCTTGTCTGCATTGTTGCGTCTGGTGTTCCTAATCTTCTTCTTGACAATACCCCACAGATCCCCTTAGGGGTTTAGGTGAGGCGATTGTGCTGGCCAATCAAGCACAGCGATGCCATGATCAATAAACTAGGTATTGGTACTTTTGGCAGTGAGGGCAGGTGCCAAGTAGGGATGGGCCAAACAGACCCATGTTCGGTTTGCACCAGAACTTTCGAACACCATGAAAGTTCGGACCTGAATATCAAACCCCAATAAAGTCAATGGGACCGGAATGTCAAAAATCAAAAGTGCCCATTTTGAAGTCTTATATGTAAGTAATTGGGCACACAATGGTTATAGGGGTCTTGCCCTGGGCGACATGTATCAATAAAAAAAGGTGTGAAAAATGTCTTTTTTAAATGAACAGTGATTTTTTGATTTTTAAAGTGAAAGCATAAAAATGAAAAATTCCTTCCAATATAGTGCCTGGGGGTCCCCTTAGTCTACCTGTAAAGTGGCAGATCTGTACCATTTCTAGAATCTGCTGCAGCAATAATTGCATTTATAAAGCCAAAAAAATGACATTTTCCCTGTAAGCTGCCTTTATTTTGCTCAGTAACAGCCTGGGAGCCAGTGTGTATGATGAGGCCACACTGTAGTGCACTGGGAACAAGATTTTATATTTTTTGGATACATTCTGGGGTCACTTTGAATTTGGATAGAAGTAACGGGTGCGTACAAATTCGTCTTTGGGTGTCGGTGGCACCTACCCATCATAACCCTATAGAGGTAGTCTAGCTGAAAGCAAGAATTGGCCTTGCTGTAAAAATTGCAATGATATGCACCTGTCAAACAGGTGCAGAAAAATTGGTCTTTGGGTGTTAATTGTGCCCATGAAACCTATACCAAAAACATTCGACCAGATGAAATGATTAAACACCCTCAAAGCTAGGCAACCTCAAAGTCCTGCAGAGATTTCACATCCAAAAAAGACTTAATCAGTGACATTGGCATCAGGGGCTTCATAGCTGGTAATCCAGGACTGATTCATTTTTATAAAAGTCAAACGGTCCATGGAGTCTGTGGACAGACGCGTTCAACGAAACCTCCTGCAGCACTGAATGCCCGTTCTGAAAGCACGCTGGATGCAGGGCAGCCAAACAACTTAATAGCATACTGGGCAAGTTCTGGGCAGTGATCTATTCTCATGACCCAGTAAGTCAGTGGATTATCAGCTGGAAAGCTCTCCATCTCTGTTTTGGCCCCAAGGTAATCGTCCACCATGTGATGCAGATACTGTCGATTGGATGTGGAAGCTGACAGCCCCGGGCGGCGAGGACTAACAAAAATTCCGAAATGCCTCACTTAGGCAGTGAGGCTTCTCCAACGCTCCTCTGTTGACCAACAGAAGACTCAAAACTACGTTTTTCATGACACTGTAACCTACTGGAGTCAGAAAAAACGTTCAATAAAATCCTCTTTAACGTGTCCTGAAGAGATTTTATCTTCTGCACTCTCTGTGGGGACGGGATGAGTTCTGAGACCTTCCCCTTATAGCGGTAGTCAAGGAGGGTTGCCAACCAGTAATCATCCTTCTCCTTTATGCCACATATTCTTGGGTCCTTTCGCAGGTTTTGAAGCATGAGGTTGCCCATGCGCCTCAAATTTGCAGAGGCTTGAGAAGCAGACTCCTCGGGGTCAATCAGGATGACAGCACCTGGAACTTCCTCCTCCCAGCCTCATACTACTCCTAAGGGTCCTGGGGTTAGAAAGCCATCGTTTACAGATTGACGCATGTCTTCCTCTTCTTCGAAGCCTATGAAAGTGCCAGAATCCTCCTCCTCATCCTCCTCCCCTCTCTTCTGCTGTGTGTTCTGTGACATAGGAATGATGGTGTCTGGATAAAGTGGGTCTTTGGAGGAAAGGAAGCCCTCCTCTTCCTCCTGCTGCTCTGCCTCCAGTGCCCTGTCCATAATGCCACGCAGAGTCTGCTCCAGCAGGAACACAACAGGGATTGTGTCACTGATGCATGCACTGTCATGGCTCACCATCCTTGTGACCTCCTCAAATGGTGACAATACAGTGTATGCATCCTAATCATGATCAGCCATTGGCATGGGGAAAAAAAGCGGAGGTAGTCTGAGCCTGTTGCCGTGCCGTATTCGCTCAGGTACTCATTGACCATCCTCTGCTGCATTTAAAGCCCCTGCAGCATTGACATAATCGAGTTCCACCTGATGGGCATGTCACAAATCAAGCAGTTTATGGGCAGGTGGATTTCCCGCTGAATTTCAGCCAATCGAGCACTGGCTGTGTATGACCACCTGAAATGGCTACAGACTCCTCTGGCCAGCTTTAGTACATCTTGCAACCCTGGGTACGTATTTAGGAAACGCTGCACCACCAAATTGAGGACATGTGCCAGGCATTGCCAATATGTGAACTTTCCCTGTCTAAGGGTGGACAGGAGGTTTGAGACATTATCGCACACCACCATTCCTGGCTCCAGGTGGCATGGTTTGAACCACCTCTGGGGCTGTCCCTGCAGAGCTGCAAGAATCTCTGCTCCAGTGTGGTTCCTGTCCTCTGAACATACCAGCTGAAGCACTGCATTGCACCTATTAGCCTGACTCTGGGAATAGCCCTTTGAACGCTTAGGGGTGCCTGATGTTCATAGGACAATTCTGCAGAGGAGGGCATGGAGATGGCAGAGGAAGAGGAGGAGGAGGGGGTAGAGCTCACAGGTCTGGCATCAACACCACCAGCTGTATGGGGATGTGGGGGCACAACAAGCTGTAGCACCGAGCCCCGTCCTGCATCCTTTCAAATTGCAAGCATTACCCAGTGTGCTGTGAACAAAATATATCATTCCTGCCCATGCTTGCTGGACCACGTGTCAGCAGTAAGGTGGATTTTATGGCTGACTGTCTTGCCCAACGATGCCAGAACATTCCCTTCCACGTAGAGAGATGGAACGGCCTTACGTGAAAAGTAGTATCGACTCGGAACCTGCCATTGTGGTACAGCACATTGTCCGAATTCACGGAAGGGGGCAGAGTCCACCAGGCTGAAAGGCACAAGTTGGAGAGCCAACAGCTTTGACAAGCTTGCATTTATATGCTGGGCATGGGGGGGCGTGTTTGGCACGTGAGTTTAATGGCTGCTTGAAGAAGGAGCTCCGCACAATGACCCGAGGAAATCAGCGTCTGCCAGCCTCCCGTTGCCGATACTCGATCACCTGTGATCAGCGGCGACTCCCGCAGCTCCCGGGAGTTATGTCACTCAAGCGCAAAGAGTATAGACTGCCCTGTAAGCTGACGGCATACATGTACCAGCCGACCGCGAGGCACAGCCAAGATGGCGCCACGGCCGGCTCCCTGCACTCGCAATTTGAGGCTTCTCTCTCCCCTCACTGTGACAAACCCATTCTGCAGCAGGAGGATACATCCATAAGCTCCGTGAGGGATCCCCCAGCTTCACCACCAGGTACCCCAGCTTCAAGCAGCCCAGCAAAAGCAAAAATGAGCCTGGATAACATAGCAGTAAATGCTGAGGTAAGCCACACTTTTACAATGACTTCTATGTCTCCAAACCAGAACCCCCAGCCAGATTCCATTGCCGCATTCCCTACAGCAGGACAGGCAATGCTGGACACTACACTTAAGGACATGCTAATGTCTCTAAGGAGTTCATTGCAGTCAGACATGCTCTCCCTCATACAGAGATTTGGCCACAGCATTGATATACTGGAAGACAGGGTTACACACATTGAAGCCAACATAGGTGACTTTACCAATACTGTAAATGATATAATCGATACCCAAGAGGACCAGGCTCATGACAGGAAGTGGATTAAGGACAAAATAGTGGATTTAGAAAACAAGTCCAGGCAGAATAATTTCAAAATCCGCGGAATCCCAGAATCCGTCCAACCCGCCGACCTATCCACATATGCACGGGGTCCGATTAAAGCAGTGCTTCCTGACACAAAAAGCATAGAGCTGGTCATTGACTGCATCCATAGATTACCAAAACCCACATTCCTACCAGACTCGGTGCCCAGAGACGTAATCCTTAGGATTCATTTCTATCACGTGAAAGAACAATTCATGCAAAAATCAAGAGCACTGGGAACCCTACTGGATCCCTATAGCCAGCTACAAATTTTCGCTGATCTATCTCAGAATACCCTGAGCCATCGCAGGCAGCTTAAAACCATCATCAAGTTGCTTCGCAACAACCACATTCAATACCAATGGGTAGCACCTGCCAAAATTTCCGTCACCTACAATGCAACCAAACACATGATAACCTCAATACAAACCAGAATGAGGCTTTTGCAAGAGTGAGGCATTATTTCGGAAACCTCTGATGCAGTCCCCATGGACCAAAGCAACACTGGTCACAAACTAGCACAACCTCTTCCACAAAGATGCCACAGGAATCACCCTCCCACCTAACAAGCTCGGGATAATCACAGCCTAGTGGTCTGTTGTGTCATTTGCCCACACTCGGTCGCAAAAACTCTTTAACCCCTACCTCGCATTCCTAGGCACCAGTTGTGCCCAATTCAAGAAGCAATTTCTCAGTTCTGACCAAGCCCAAGTTTCAGTTCTCTTTAGTTCACTTGCTCAATTCTCCAAGTACGGTTACACCCGACTATTACGAGCCAATATCTAAAGACTCTCCTTATTTTTGTTTTTTCCTTTTCTCTTCTTTTTTATATAAGCAAAATGTAAATTATTAGGTTGTCCAGAGCATCGACATCTACATTATCGTTATATTTTATCAACGTCATCAGATACGTCAAACACAACATCCAACAAACGTACCTTGTCTCACCGTAAGTGTAAACCATCTAACTTACTATTTCCTCATACCTATCGGCTATATAATCAAATTCGTATCTATTAACGCCAAAGGTCTTAACCACCAGGCGAAAAGAGCATCCTTGTAGAACCTAGACAAACAAACTCACTGTGTTGTCCTGTGTACACAAGAGACACTTCCAAGCAAATAACCCACCCACTTGTACTAACAAAACTTTAATAACATCTTTACAGCCAATGAGCCCTCTAAAAAAAAGGTGTTCTAATAACTCCCTCACTTTTCAACTTTAACAATGCATAAAGGATCCTGAAGGCCGTTACATCATCCTGATCTGCAACATCAACAATGCCCCTTATACCATCATAATGCTCTATGCGCCCAATATCCATCAAGCTTGTTTCTTGCGCAAACTGCATAAAAAAAAGTTATGCTGTACAACAAGGCACAAAAATTTGGTGTGGAGATTTTAATATTACCCCTGACCCAGCAATAAATACCACCTCTCATCCCAAAAGAGGTAGACAAGCTCTAAACCCTTTTCTCTCAAATATTCGTTTATATGATATATGGAGATGCCAACACGCAGGCGAGAGAGATTATTCATTCTTTTCTCCTTGCCATAACTCATATTCAAGGATTGATATTTTCCTATCAGACCAATGGACATTGCAAAAAATATCTTCTTCTACCATCCATCCCACCACGTGGTCCGATCACTCCCCAGTGAGCATAGTTCTAGAAGATACCCCCAAAACTACCCCCACATATCTATGGAGAATGAACACTAAGATTCTGCAAACTGAACCCTACGCTCAATCACTCCGCAAAAACCTGGAACTTTTTCTGTCACAGAACAAGGACTCAGTTGGATCAGTTTCTGATTCAAGCATATTATGGGCTGCGCATAAGGCATTTATGCAGGGTCTTTTTATTCAATTTCTGAGCCAGAGACAAAAGGCATTGAATCGCTCTTATCTGGTATTCAAACCACTGACTCCCTTAACAAACAACAATCAAATCCTGAACTTAAATTCAAATTAATTTCACTCAGACTAGAGCTCAGATCTCTACTACTAGAGAATTTTGATAAATCCCAGAATCGTCTTAAAATGAAATTTTATGCCTCTGGTAATAAAGCAGGTAAAATGCTCGCCCATCAAATCAAGGGATATCAAACTAAATCCTCTATCCCCTTTATCTACCATCCTACCACAAACTCCAAGAAAACCAACCCACAAGAAAGAGTAAACGCATTTCGCACGTACTACAGTACCCTTTACAACTTAAAAGATGTGGCTTCATCTGCCCAACCCAAATCCTCTCATATCTCCAGTCCTTCCTAGACTCGGTACACCTTCCTTGTCTAACTCCAGCCCAATTAGAAGATCTTAATGCCCCATTCACGTCTGCGGAGATTGGCAAAGATATAGAGGCCCTTCCTAATAACAAAGCTCCGGGCCCTGATGGTTTTATTGGAGAATATTACAAACAATTTAAACACACTCTGGTTGACCACATAACCCTACTCTTCAATGCCGCTGCTTCCTCAGCTTCCTTTGCTCAAGAAATGCTGAAGGCCTTAATTATCACTTTACCGAAGCCAGGGAAGGAACCCACGTCACCCCAAAACTTCCGCCCTATTTAGCTGCTTAATCATGATGTGAAACTTTATGCAAAAATAATAGCAAATAGATTGATTTAATGCCATTGCTAACGCACTCTGACCAATCAGGATTCGCAAAAGGCTGCCAAACCTCCGACACTACTCGCCGGATGATCAACATTATTCATCACGTGGAAACCCACAGAATGCCTTCTGTGCTTCTCTCTCTGGATGCAGAGAAGGCATTTGACAGGGTCTACTGGCGTTACCTAGCAATGACATTGGAGAAATTTGGTTTCCAAGGTCACATCTTATCCGCAATACTGGCCTTATTCTCCTGTCCCTCAGCCCAAGTATATTGCTCAAAACTGTGGATGACCAGGATAAATAATACCGCCCACACCTGTCCTTCCACCACTGTGCCCTGAAAAATCAACCTCTTATGAGCTGCCACTTAAAACAAAAATATATAATGTAAACTGAAAACACCCTATAGATGAATAGTGGTGCTATACCCCTAATAGTGAAAAATAAAATGACCAATCAATTCACTCTATATCTCATGAGTGAGTAAAACTGATCCTAGAAGGATCGTACACATCCATAAACATATATACAAATGATTAATATACATATATATGGATAGTGCACTCCACCATTCCTGTAAATTAAATATGTGTGGAATCAATCCACTAGTGCAATATAACACCACACTTAGGAGACTGAGTGAACTTGAATACTGGATGTATGCAATAAAAATAAATCAGAGTGAAAATTATTACATGATGCACTTAGTGACAATTTCATTGAAAAACATGGTGAACAAATAAATAAATAATGATGATAATGTTCAAATGAAAAGCCAGATGAAGTCAAATGATAATGAATAGTCCACATATATATGTGTGATCGTGCCAAAAAAACAGGAGGAGACGTTTCCAAAGAGTGAGTGTCTCTATTTAACAATTGCTGTGCCGTACTGTCCACCACACCTCAGTGACATGAATCCACTCCCTTACGAATGGCAATCTCACCAGCTGTTGCGGCCTTACACTCTTGTGTAACATGGGGGTTACCATGTGAGCACAGCTATCCACTGCTCAGTGCACCGGACACCTTTCTTGGGATGATGATTCCACATATAGAATAAAAGAATGCTCCAGATAGTGTATTACCGTAAAAAAGATTTAATCACAAACTGAAACTAAAACCAATACACTCACATGATCCATAAAAAACAATGGGCATGACACTTAACAGCACTTCACAGCAGTCAGGACAAATGTAGCCAACACATGCAGCAGAAACTTGAAACACCAAATGGTCACGGCGGACCCAGGGAGTGTGGAGTGTGGATGCCTGACGATCACCTCACCGGTACACCACTGGCGCTTCCTAGTTACTTCCCACTAGGCTCCGCTCCGTCAGCCACCTCTCCTCCCTCGAATGCTAGTAAGGGATTGCCGCGTAGCCACGCCCCGACATGTTTCGTCATACAGACTTAATCATGGGGTTGGCTACACAGCAGGGCAATCACTAATTTATGCAAATACTTGAATGATGTAGGCGGGCGCCAATCTCTCAGCGTCTCCACACTTCCTGTGCCCCCGTATCCATAAAACAGCAGCAAGACTCCTCACATAATATAGATCTCTGAAACCTGATGCATTTATAGCATCTAAAGAATACTAAAAATATTGTAAATCTTTACAAAATAACCGACCCCAATATAACATGAAATCTAATTATGTGAAAGTGAAAAATAAAGATAAAAAATTAAAAATTTAAATGAAAAATAAAAATGGAAATAAAAATAAAAAAAAGTTCAAAAGTGAATATATATATATATATATACATGACATATATATATATACAGATCATCCAGGATACAGTATTAGTGTTCCTGCGTGCAAACTACTCAAAATCATGCATGAGGTCGTGTAACATTACCCAGACCTCACTGCGTGAAAATCTGATTCCCTAATTTCTCCACATATCGTGTAACCTCATCGAAAAAAAATAGTGATAATATATGAGAAAACTAAATAACTAACTAACCCAATACGTGTGCCCTATGAGACCTAAATGAAACACAATGATTAAGCATTACTGATGAAACAGTTCAAATCCAGCTCAATGTTCATTCCTCTAAGGAACAAACTCTTGAGCCTGGAAGATCCATCGGGTTTCCCTCTGAGAGAGTTCTCTAATACGATTAGAGCCCCTCCATGATTGATGTACCACATCTATACCACAGAATTGAAGTAAACTTGGATCCTGGTTGTGCTTCTCCTTGAAATGGAGTGACACACTATGATGTTGGAACCCTTTTTTAATGTTGGCCAAATGTTCCGCAATCCACACCCTCAATAGTCTCTTGGTGCGCCCCACATAGTACAACCCACAATTATCCATATATATGTATATTAATCATTTGTATATATGTTTATGGATGTGTAGGATCCTTCTAGGATCAGTTTTACTCACTCATGAAATATAGAGTGAATTGATTGGTCATTTTATCTTTCACTATTAGGGGTATAGCGCCGCTTTTCATCTATAGGGTGTTTTCAGTTTACAAGTATATTGCTCGTCTATGCTATTGACAACTTTTAAAATAACCAATGGCACAAGACAGGGTTGCCCCCTCTCACCCCTAATTTTTAATTTAATGATGGAACCCTTGGCTGAAAAAATTAGGTCCCAACACAACATCTCAGGATTTTGTATTGGCTCCACTAAACACAAAATCAGCCTCTTTGCGGACGATGTCATCCTCATGTTAACCAATCCGGTCTCCTCCCTAGCCTCGGTACAAAAAATACTAGATGAATTTAGCTTTGTCTCATACTATAGAGTAAATGCATCTAAATCACATATCCTACCTTAGAGAATGACAAACCTCATTGAAAAACAAACAACCATATGCATGGGCCACAGATTCCCTCACCTACCTAGGGGTCTCCTTAACCAAAGCAACATCGAATCTCTACCAAGCCAACTTTATTCCCTTCTTACACAACCTCCCTAAGGAATTAGATAACATCTCCAAAATTATACTCTCACGGTCTGGCAGACTGGCAGCATTCAAAATGCTTAAACTACCCCAACTACTATACCTATTTAGAGCACTCCCTATCCCCATTCCTGCATCCTTCTTCACACAAATGCAATCCATTTTAGGACGTTTTGTATGGCAACACAAAAAAAAAGCTAGAAGCTCTCACACCATCCTCATAAAACACAAATCAACGGGAGGAACAGGTTATGTTAATTTTAGAGATTATTGCAATGCTACAATCTTAGCACAAATCAAAACATGGTTTAACTCTGACTCCAACTGCCCATGGAGTACCATTGAAGCCCTTCAGATTCCTGGACATAACCTAAAAAACTGTCTCCTTAGCTCACCTAAATTGAAGAAAAACAATAAAAATATTTCCCCAACCATACATACATCCATATTAGCTTTCAACTACCTCATTGCCAACACCTACAAAGGATCAAAAACATGCAAAATACCCCTCCCACTAGATACTATCACATTACTAATCCCTAACTTACACCTGGCCTCACGGCAGAACAAAGGCATAACACGAGTTGCTAATCTATACACAAACAAGCTCCTCAAATCATTCTCATCACTACAACAAACATTTTCACTCCCTACAAAGGACTATTTCAAATTCACCCAAATTACCCACTGCCTACTACACAACCCTCAACTCCAAAAAGACATACCCATTGTAATGTACCTGGTAGTTGAGCCTGACTGGTAGAAGGAGACCTCTCTTAAGCGCTGGTTCAGGAGCCGCTGGAAGTGGGAACAGTGGTCTCCTGAGCACAGTGGGTAGGAGGGCCTGATGCGGGTTCCAGCAGAAGCAGACACCGGAACTGGGATGATGTCCCTCAGGGATGGCTGAGCTGTGGATGCAGGTAACTGGTGCAGGCCGGTAGGTAGGCTGGTAGCCGGATGCGGAGACAGCAGCTGGATGCAAACAGGCAGGCTGGAAGCAGCGTAACAGGACACAGGCAAGCAAGGTCAGACAGTCCGTATTTGGCAGGAGATCAGGCAGGATATAAACAGGAGGGATGATCCAAGGGTAGTCAGACAGGCAGGAGTTCGGCAACGGGTAGCAGAGAAAACAAGGTCAGACAAGCCGGGTCGGATAGGAGACTGGAGAATGGTCAGACGTAGCCGGGTCAATATCAAACAACAAGCAGGCAGATACAGGAACTTTCAGGTGCAGAGCTGCAGACGAACAGCAGCTAACATGAGCACCTGTCACCCTTTTAAAGGCCCCTTGGCGCCAAACGGCGCTAGCGCGAACGGGCGCGCGCGCGCACCCGCGAACGCGCGTACGGGCATTCGCGGGAGCGCGCCGGCACCCCCTGGTGGGGATTTTGGCTGAATATGCTTGGAAATAATCCTTGAGGACCTACGTGCACGCAGATTCACCCGACGACTGCTGACATGCCCCTGACACCCATAGAAGCGTGGTGATTCCTAACAAACAGTACAACCTCCACCAAAGGCATCTCTCTCTTTTACACTAAAAGGCAAATCCATCTTCGACAAACTCCCTCCTATGAAAAAATGAGAAAGGGACATAGGCTGTTCCTTTACTAAACACTAGGGATGAGCCGAACACCCCCCTGTTCGGTTCGCACCAGAACTTGTGAAGAGGCAGAAAATTTGTTCGAACACGCGAACACCGTTAAAGTCAATGGGACACGAACATGAATAATCAAAAGTGCTAATTTTAAAGGCTTATATGCAAGTTATTGTCATAAAAAGTGTTTGGGGACCTGGGTCCTGCCACAGGGGACATGGATCAATGCAAAAAAAGTTTTAAAAACGGACGTTTTTTCGGGAGCAGTGATTTTAATAATGCTTAAAGTGAAACAATAAAAGCATAATATTCCTTTACATTTCGTACCTGGGGGGTGTCTATAGTATGCCTGTAAAGGGGCGCATGTTTCCCGTGTTTAGAACAGTCTGACAGCAAAATGACATTTCAAAGGAAAAAAAGTCATTTAAAACTACTCGCGGCTATTAATGAATTGCCAGTCCGACAATACACATAAAAGTTCATTGATAAAAACGGCATGGGAATTCCCCACGGGGGAACCCCGAATCAAAATTTAAAAAAAATGACGTGGGGGTCCCCCTAAATTACATACCAGGCCCTTCAGGTCTGATATGGATATTAAGGGAAACCCCGGCCAAAATTTTTTTGAAAAATGGCGTGGGGTCCCCCTCAAAATCTATACCAGACCCTTCAGGTCTGGTATGGATTTTAAGGGGAACCCCGCGCCAAAATAAAAAAAAATGGCGTGGGGTCCCCCCAAAAATCCATACCAGACCTTATCCGAGCACGCAACCTGGCAGGCTGCAGGAAAAGAGGGGGGGACGAGAGAGTGCCCCCCCTCCTGAACTGTATCAGGCCACATGCCCTCAACATTGGGAGGGTGCTTTGGGGTAGCCCCCCAAAACACCTTGTCCCCATGTTGATGAGGACAAGGGCCTCATCCCCACAACCCTTGCCCTGTGGTTGTGGGGGTCTGTGGGCCGGGGGCTTATCGGAATCTGGAAGCCCCCTTTAACAAGGGGACCCCCAGATCCCGGCCCTTCCCCCTGTGTGAAATGGTAAGGGGGTACCCCTACTATTTCACAAAAAACTGTCAAAAATGTTAAAAATGACAAGAGACAGTTTTTGACAATTCCTTTATTTAAATGCTTCTTCTTTCTTCTTTCTTCTATCTTCTTTCTTCTATCTTATATCTTCTATCTTCCTTCGGTTTCTTCCTCCATCTTCTTCTTCTTCTGGTTCTTCTGGTTGTTCCTCCGGTGTTCTCGTCCGGCGTCTTCTTCCCTTCTTCTCCTCAGCCCGCTCCGCATCCATGATGGCATGGAGGGAGGCTCCCGCTGTGTGACGCTTCTCCTCTTCTGACGGTACTTAAATAACGGGGGGCGGAGCCACCAGGTGACCCCGCCCCCCTGTGACACACAGGGACTTGACGGGACTTCCCTGTGGCATTCCCTGTGATGTGAGAAGGGGCGGGGTTATGTAACGGGTGATGCGTAACCATTCACATTCTGCTAGCAGCAAGACTAACAATTGTCTGCCACTGGAAATCTCCTAACCACATTACTAGTGATGAAGTAATACGCTTGGTACACACACATGGTTCATACGAATGTATGTATGCTATGGGAGAAGGACATCTATCCTCTGCCAACAACAACTGGGCACCCTGGACCAACTGGTACCGAAAGGCTTACCATACAAACACCTGAAATCCTGAAGTGTCATTCCTCACGCTACCTGCATATTAGAGATTAGTATACTGCATAATCCGTTGCCTGATGCGCTCAAATCCACGCACATATACTCAGAATGTATTCCAACTGACCTCCCGATCTCCGGCGACCAATCTACATATACATTTTTATTTTTATTTTCCTTTATCTCTTTACTTGTTGTCTCCCTTACCTCTGACAGTTTGATCCCAAAGGGTGTCTGGGGGAAGGGAACAACACTCTTTAACCTACGTATAGTATTTAGCATTTTTCATATGGTTCACATATATCTGTTATCTGTTCACAGGCTATGTCATACACTTCTCTATGACTGTTTAATCTTACCATGTCTCATTGTATGACAGATTCTTCTTAATTGTACTTGTTCTGTTCTTATGAAAAACTTCAATAAAAACATTGAACTATATATGCTGGTCATGTGGGTGACTGTATTTTTTTCCTCTGCAGCAGATGGGGCAGAGAAATTTTCCAGCTACAGTCTACAGCTGGTGATGTGCTTCTGGCAGATGTGCTGCTAGGGCCTGGGACACCCTGTGCTATACCACCATCCCTGTCAGTGGAGGCTGCTGAGAGGTAATGACTTGGTATAGCAGGGGCAGACTGAAGTAGGTTAGGAGGAGGAGGGACAGATTTGTGCCCCTTTTGTGTGGCTTTTAGGTGCTCTTGTCAACGGGCTGATTGGTTGGTCATTAAATGCCTTGTTAAGCATGTGGTACCCAAATGGTTGGTGTTTTTGCCACTTTTGATGTGCCTGAGACACAGTTTGCAGATAGCAACAGTACAATCTGCTGCAGATGTGCTGAAAAAGGCCCAGACAGCTTGGGGAGTGGGCCGGGAGATAACAGCTGCAGAATGTGATGGAATAGGGTGGTGCTCTCTACTCTACTTATTGATGTCGGCCTCCTTGGGGTTGTGCCACCTCACCTTCAGTTTCCTCCTCTGCTCTATCTGGCCCCCAAGTGGCATCAGTGACATCATCATCATCATCATCATCATCATCTCATCTGCATCTGCATCTCCATCTTCATCATTACCACTGGAGACAACTTGGCAATACGCTGCGGCTGGGGGAACATGAATGCCAACTGCAGGGGACTGCACACTTGTCTTTGCTTGCATGACAGAGGATGAGGAGGATGAGGAAGGTTTAGTAAGCCAGTCCACCACCTCCTCTGCATGCTGTGGCTGGATAGCATGGGCAAACTCACTAAACAGAGGAAATGATGCCCAGCCTGAGGACTGACCACCACGTCCACCTTTGCCTGTGAACACAATTGTTGCTGGCCCCCTTACAGTGCCAAGGGAATGTCTGCCTCTCCTTGTTGTCATCCAAGACATTATTTGGAGGGAGGGGGCGTTGCTTATAAGCAAATGTAAAGAAGTTGAAATTTGTATGTAGATGCACTTTATTCAATGTAAAGAGGTGTTTGGTGCACTTTAATTTGAGTACTCACACTACACAGACACACTCCCTGGATACATTATAATATACTGCAATATAATGCGCCAAACGTACAGTAACGCACATAACTATATAGTGTTAAACGGGAAGTAACACACACAGAACTATATGGCGTTAAACTGGCAATAACACACACAGAACTATATGGCGCTAACTGGCAGTAACGCACACAGAACTATATTGCGTTAGACTGGCAGTAACGCACATAGAACTATATGGCGTTAAACTGGCAGTAACGCACACAGAACTATATGGCGTTAAACTGGCAGTAATGCAAAAAACTATATGACGTTAAACTGGCAGTAACGCACACAAAACTATATGGCGTTAAACTGGCAGTAATGCACACTGAACTATATGGCGTTAAACTGGCAGTAACGCACACAGAAGTAAATGCCATTAAACTGGCAGTAATGCACACAGAAGTAAATGGAGTTAAACAGGCAGTAACACACAAAACTATATGGCATTAAACTGGCAATAATGCACACAGAACTATATGGCATTAAACTGGCAGTAATGCACACAGAACTATATGGCGTTAAACTGGCAGTAACACACACAAAACAATATGGCGTTAAACTGGCAGTAACGCTCACAGAAGTAATACAAGTAAATGGCGCAAAAGACTAAGACAATATATATCCCTGAATATTGAATAAAAGTGCTAAGTAGGCATAAAAATAAATGCAAGCAATGACAACTCAAGTCCACAATCTAGGTGATTGTATATAGAGGAAGTCCATAAATCAAATAGATAAATAAAGGTGGGGGGAGGGGGGAAAAGGAAGGGGGGGCTTAAAAAGGGAAGAAAGTCCACACTCATTGCCCATCACCTGGATACCAGCTTGCGCTCCAAGCCTCCTGTTGATGAACTGGCAGAGATCTATCTAGCGGTGCAGGAGAAAACAACACAGCGCCTATCCACAGGAGGATGAGCGACTGACTGAACTGATGCTGAACAGAAGCCCCCGCTGTTTGGGACAGTACATTTTTTATCTACTGAAATGTGAGTTGCCTTTTCACCAGTTTTACCTCATATTAAAAATCTGTTAAAAATCTGCACCCAGAGGCTCCTCCTCTCCCTCTTTTGTGCGCACACAGAAGTAAATGGCGTTAGACTGACAGTAATGCACACTGAAGTAAATGGCGTTAAACTGGCAGTAATGCAATCAAATAGACAGTGTTCAACCATCACTACACTGATGCTATCTGAATTGTCCCTACTATAGCTGTACACCAATGTAAAGATTACTGACAAGGTCTCACTACACTACACTGAAACTATTTGAGCTGTCCCTACTCTATCTGCACACTATGCAAAGCTGAATGATGGTCCTCCTCACTACAGTTACACTATCCCCAGACTGACACTAAACTTATATTCTACACTGACAATTGAAGCAAAATAGCACAGTATAGCACACTAACTAACTAATAGCACTGAACAGAGCCCTGTTCTATCTCTCGCCACACCGAAAACACACTGAAAATGGCTACCATTGAAAGAATAGTTTTAAACTGTGGGGTGGGAATGAGCCATGTGTCCAATCATGACTCTGACAGTGCTCTGTGCCCTGATTGGCTGAAACTTTCACTGCTGTAGCCAATCAGGGCTTGCAATGCACTGTTCAGAGCCGCAATGCATTGTGGTCGGGCCGAACCGTTCGCCCATCCCTAGTGCCAAGTCCTGATGGAAAATGAAATCAGCATCTCCATAAAGCTGGTCAGCAGAGGGAAGCATGAAGTGTTCTAGAATTTCCTGCTAGAGGGCTGCGCTGACTTTGGACTTAATAAAACACAGTTGACCAACATCAGCAGATGACATGGCCCCCCAAATCATCACAGACTGTGTAAAATTTTGCATTTCATTTGGAAAAATTGAGATTCCAGAGTCTTGAGGAAGAGTGGAGAGGCACAGAACCCATGTTGCAGGAGGTCCAGTTTGAAGTTTCCACAGTCACTGATGATTTGGGGAGCCATGTCATCTGCTGGTGTTGGTCCACTGTGTTTTATCAAATCCAAAGTCAGCACAGCCCTCTATCAGGAAATTCTAGAGCACGTCATGCTTCCCTCTGCTGACCAGCTTTAGAGAGATGCTGATTTCATTTTACAACAGGACTTGGACCCTGCCCACACTGCCAAAAGTACCAATACCTGGTGTAATGATCATGGTACCACTGTGCTTGATTCGCCAGCAAATTCACCTGACCTAAACCCCATAGAGAATCTTTGGGGTATTGTCAAGAGGAAGATGAGAGACACCAGACGCAACAATGAATATGAGCTGAAGGTCGCTATAAAAGCAACCTGGGCTTCCATAACACCATAGCAGTGCCACAGGCTGACCGCCTCCATGCCACGCCTCATTGATGCAGTAATTTGTGCAAAAGGGGCCCCGACCAAGTATTGAGTGCATGCTATACTGTACATGGACATACTTTTCAGTAAGCCAACATTTCTGTATTATATCACTGTGTGTAATGCATTTATATAAGATATACGAGTTTCACTTTTTAAATAGAATTACTGAACTAAATTAACTTTGCTGAAATTCTAATTAAATGAGATGTCCCTGTATATGTAAACACTGGAGAACTAGATCTGGGAAGCATAACCTTTGTTTCTACTTTACTCTCCCAAATATTTCCTCCTGTATTTAAATAAACCAAATGCAGCAGGCTCCTGTGAATGCAGCATTGCACTGCCATTTTCTTCCTTAAATAGCAAGTTACAATAGCACGTCTACCTTTTACAGCATGTTTCTCCACCATACGAGTCACAGTGTTTAGCTAGTTGATAGTCTTTAAGTATTCCACATCAAGATAAATATTGAGTTGAAAGATGAAAGGAATTCTCTTCTGACATTTTATTTTGTTTAATATGCTCTGGTATTAAGCAGCAACAGAAAAACTGCAGAATCGGGCAACAAAACAAAGCAGCATTTTTTACTATAAGAAGAATGGCTTTATTTCCCTGTTTCCAATTTTCATGAGTCTGTAAAATAATGGCAAATACTGAGAAATGGAAAATACAAGACTAAAAGTATGAAAAATAAGTCTGCAACTCATAGAAACTCGTTATTCGATTTGGATGTGCTTCCCATCCAAGTCATTTGTTTTTATTTATTATTATGAATATATACAAGAATAGCCTTTGAAAATTTATACTAGACAAAGCAATCTTATTAAACCTAGTATATAAACTGTTCATTTGAGGAAAAAAAAAAAATATATATATATATATATATATATATATAGTATATATATATATATATATATATATATATAGATATATATGTATATACACACAGTATCTCACAAAAGTGAGCACACCCCTCACATTTTTGTAAATATTTTATTATATCTTTTCATGTTACAACACTTAAGAAATTACCTTTTCTACAATGTAAAGTAGTGAGTATGCAGCTTCTATAACAGTGTAAATTTGCTGTCAACACACAGTCTTTATTGCCTAAACACGACATTTGCAAAATGTGTTTTTTTTTTGTTTCATTTGTTTGTTTTTTGTTTTTTTTGTTTTTTGGGTTATTCGTTATGATCGAAATTCGTTATTTCGAATAAATTTGTAACATCAGAAGAAATTCTAATTCGTTATGTTCCATTCATTTAGATGCGGTATTTGAAAATTCGAAAATTTGAAAATCCGAAAATTTGAAAATCCAAAAATTTGAAAATACAACATAATAACTAACTAACTAATAATAACTATGAAATTACAAAAACTACTAAATACTAAATACTAAATGAATGGAATGTAACAAATTAATAATAATAATAAAATGTTTTTATTATCATTATTATTTATTATTATTAATTCATTATGTTCCATTCATTGAGATGCGCCATTTGTTATTGCGGATACGTAACTTTAGATGAATTCGTATTCGTTACGTTCACTAACAGCCAAATTTGAAAGGAAATTCCAATACCTATAGTTTAATAGTTAGTAATAGTTATTATTAGTTAGTTACTATTTCTGATTTTCGAATTTTGGGGTTTTCATATTTTTGGATTTTCATTCTTTTGAATTTTCGGATTTTCACAATTTCAGATTTTCGAATTTCCAAATTTCCGAATTTACAAATTTACAAATTTTCGAATTTACGAATTTTCGGAAAAATTTGTTAAATGGGTTTACGTTAATTCAAATATATCTGAACTAACGAATTTGTTGAATTCTGTCGAAAAAGGAATTCGGAACAAAATGAATTGCAAAATGTCTAGCCTAAACTGCTGGTAGCAAAAGTAAGTACACCCCTAAGTGAAAATGTCCAAATTGGACCCAATATGTCAATATTTTGTGTGGCCACCATTATTTTCCAGCACTGCCTTAACCCTCTTGGGCATGGAGTTCACCAGAGCTTCACAGGTTGCCAATGGAGTCCTCTTCCACTCATCCATGACAACATCACGGAGCTGGTGGATGTTAGAGACCTTGCGCTCCTCCACCTTCCGTTTGAGGATGCCCCACAAATACTCAATAGGGTTTGGGTCTGGAGACATGTTTGACCTGTCCATCACCTTTACCCACATCTTCGTTAGCAAGGCAGTGGTCATCTTGGAGGTGTGTTTTGGGTCGTTATAATGTTGGAATACTGCCCTGTGGCTCAGTCTCCGAAGGGAGGGGATCATGCTCTGCTTCAGTATGTCACAGTAAATGTTGGCATTCATGGTTCCCTCAATGAACTGTAGCTCCCCAGTGTCGGCAGCACTCATGCAACCCTAGACCATGACACTCCAACCAATATGCTTGACTGTAGGCTTCAGGGTCTTGGCAATCTTCTTATAGTCTAGGCCATCTTTATGTAGAGCAACAATTCTTTTTTTCAAATTCTCAGAGAGTTCTTTGCCATGAGGTGCCATGTTGAACTGACCAGTATGAGAGAGTGAGAGCCATAACACCAAATTTAACACCAATGAGTCACATGACACCGGTGGGGGGGGATGGCTAATTGGGCCCAATTTGGACATTTTCACGTAGGGATGTACTCACTTTTGTTGCCAGCGGTAACAAAAGCTGTACACTCTCTACTTTACATTGTAGCAAAGTATCATCAAGATATAATAAAATATTTACAAAAATGTGAGGGGTGTACTCACTTTGTGAGATACAGTGTATTAGTTATGCATTTTTTTTCAAGAGCACTGTGGTGCAAAGTATCATCTGTTTTTGTGAGGCGCTACTTAAAATAGAGGTGTTTGCACTTCTTTTGTGTGATTGTCATGTGTAGGGCAGTCCATTGCAATGAATGGGCTGCCCTAAATACACCCCACCTAAACATACAGCCTCAGACCAGCAAAGAGACAACCCCAGATCAGCAAGAAGATAGCCTCAGACCAGCAAAGAGACAGCCTCAGACCAGCAAGGAGACAGCCCCAGACCAGCAAAGAGACAGCCCCAGACCAGCAAGGAGGCAGCCTTAGACCATCAAAGAGACAGCCTCAGACCAGCAAAGAGACAGCCCCAGACCAGCAAGGAGACAGCCCTAGACCAGCAAGGAGACAGCCCCAGACCTGCACGGAGACAGCCTTTAGACCAGCAAAGAGACAGCCCCAGACCAGCAAGGAGACAGCCCCAGACCTGCAAGGAAACAGCCGAAGACCGGCAAAGTGACAGCCCCAGACCAGCAAGGAGACAGCCCCAGACCAGCAAGGAGACAGCCACAGACCAGCAAAATGACAGCCTCAGACCAGCAAAGAGACAGCCCCAGACCAGCAAAGAGAAAACCTCAGACCAGCAACAAGAAAGCCTCAGAGCAGCAAAGAGACAGCCTCAGACCAGCAAAGAGAGAGCCCCAAACCAGCAAAGAGACAGCCCCAGACCAGCAAGGAGACAGCATCAGATCAGCAAAGAGACAGCCTCAAACCAGCAAAGAGACAGCCCCAGACCAGCAATGATCAGCCTCATACCAGCAAGGAGACAGCCATAGACCAGCAAAGAGACAGCCCCAGATCAGCAAGGAGACAGCCCCAGACCAGCAAAGAGACAGCCTCAGACCAGCAAGGAGACAGCCCCAGATTAGCAAAGAAACAGCCCCAATCCACCCCCTTTCCCCTCTGCTACAGAGCAGGACTTTGGCTGTAACACACTGGATCAGTTTAGGGTTTTCACTGCGCTCACCTTCCTCCCTGTGCAGCTGTCATGTTGTTAGGAGAGAGGCCACCTTTGCCTCCTGAGAGTAATATATCCAGCGGATGGCCCAGGAGGTGTCTGTCCCCTGCAGGCGCTTCCTGTGTTACACAGGAGCTATCTCTCCCGCCTTCTTCTGCACTTCATAGATTGCTGACACTAGCTCTGCTTTAGGCACAGCCGCATAGCGGGAGGTGAGCAGCGGCAGGGGTCTGTGTTAGCTTAGTCCAGACCGCAGCCAACGCTCACCTCCCACTGTGCAGCCCAGTCATCAAGGGGCTGCTTTTCCTAAGACATTCAGCCCAGAGGCCCCCGGCCCACCAGGCAAACGCCCGGTGTGCCTATGGCTAGTCCGGGCCTGGCTTGCAGGCAGTTTTAGATATGCCACCTGAAAAATTCCAAAGTTGCCAGACTGCCAGTCTAGGTTGTGTTCACAAAGGTGTTCAATATTTATGATTTCCCAGAAAGTGTCCTTACTTATTTAGGTACAACCTAAAGTGTACAGTATAGTAGAATAGATTACAGTATCTTTCATTTTTCTGAAATGATGAAAGCTAAATTTTGCTTGGGTGCTAAGATTAACTAACTGTGAATGTTCCTGAGGTGTTACGTGCAGCCTTTAAAAGAAACGTATATTTCTATCATCATCTTGCAGATATAAATTTAAAAGAGATCAGCAGTGCTATGTTCCATTATGTCCTTTCTAGTGCAAAACCCTTGGGCAGTAGGGTTTAATGGGGCAACACTAAGCCTTATATTATACAACCTATGGTAACATTCTCTTCTATTTGTTTCATTTATCTTGTCTGTTGGGGCAGGGCCACTTGCCATGCACATGGAGGTTCTTTCGCCATGCAAGCTCTCACCAATGCCTGTGATTAGGTAGAGACTGCGGTCATGTTAAAGTCTAATATTAGGCAGTTCCCCGACTTATGCCGCGTACACACGTGCGGAATGTCCGACAGAAAAAGTCAGACGGAAGCTTTTTATCCTATATTCTGATCATGTCATCAGACTTTTTTTTTCGAAAATTCTGATGGACCTAGAAATAGAACATGTTCTAAATATTTCCGACGGAACCGATTCTTATTAGGAAAACTGCTCGTCTGTATGCTATTCTGATGGACCAAAAACCACGCATGCTCTGAAGCAAGTACGAGACGAGCACTTGAAACCAAGTGCTGAGGAGGGAGCCAGAACAATGATCCCCTCGCTACCGGAGGACCCACCACCAAAACAAGGTGTCATGCTTTACGACTGGCTGCAATATGCTTTTTTCTAGTTCTTGGTTACCCATAGCAACTCCATTACTTGTCCTGCTTAACTTGCTGAGTAGACCTTTTGTAGAAGCAGAGCTTCAAACCCCACAAGTGCCTTACTGACCCAAGTTCTTTTGTTACGCTGGAACCAAAAACCTTTAAATAACTTTATTTAAATGGTTTTTAGCAGTACAGTCCAAGATGAACATTAAGTTTGGACTATCCCTAATTAAACCTAGCTAGCAGCCCAGACATAGCTCTACAAGGTTGTAGTCCATGTTGGTATCCCCCAAGTGCTGGATGATCTCTGGATCTCCTAGTGCCTCCGATGGACTGCAAGGCACTGCAGTCCTCCTCCAGCAATCAGAGCATGTAATGCCAATGTGATGCGAGGCTCTCCTGAACCCAGCCTTCCACGTTATTTATATCACCATTGGGTAGGCTGGATCCAAAAAGCCCAGGAACAGCACCACACACATTAACTCTTTCCCTGCAGCCTGGGCCAACATCTAAAACAGGGGTGCCCAACTGCTGGCCCACGGCACCTTTTGATGTGGCCCGCCATCTCCTGATCTAGAATGGTGGGTCGACAAGCCCAGATCGCGGTTTCCTGACCTGTGATCCCTGAGCATCAGTGTGAAGAACATGGGGGGAAAGTGATACCCAATGTACTCCTCCTGTGACAGGAGCTATACAGGAAGCACCGGCTCTGCTCTCTACTGCAGCCTCATGCTTCCTCCAGTGCTCCTGTCACTCTGATGCTTGGGGATGGCGGGCCGGGAACCCGCGATTTGGGACAGCAGCCACCAGGGATACCCACCGCCAGTGCCAGCAGTACCCAGCAACAGTGGCAGCAGTACCCAGTATCAGTGTCAGCAGTACCCAGCAACAGTGCCAGTAGTACCCAGCAACAGTGCCAGCAATACCCAGTGCCAATGCTAGCAGTACCCAGCAATAGTGCAAGCAGTACCCACCAATAGTGCCAGCAGTACCCACCAACAGTACCAGCAGTACCCAGTGCCAGCAGTACCCACCGCTAGTGCCAGCAGTATCCACCACCAGTGCCAGCAGTACCCACCACCAGTGCCAGCAGTACCCAGTGCTAGCAGTACCCAGCAACAGTTCCAGCAGTACCCAGCTACAGTTCCAGCAGTACTCAGCAATAGTGCCAGAAGTGCCCAGCAACAGTGCCAGCAGTACCCACTAACAGTGCCAGCAGTACTCAGCAATAGTGCCAGCAGTACCCAGCAACAGTGCCAGCAGTACCCACCAACAGTGCCAGCAGTACTCACCACCAGTGCCAGCAGTACCCAGTGCCAGCAGTACCCACCAGCAGTACCCAGTGCCAGCAGTACCCACCAGCAGTACCCAGTGCCAGCAGTACCCACCGCTAGTGCCAGCAGTATCCAGCAACAGTTCCAGCAGTACCCACCACCAGTGCCAGCAGTACCCAGTGCTAGCAGTACCCAGCAACAGTTCCATCAGTACCCAGCAACAGTTCCAGCAGTACCCAGCAATAGTGCCAGCAGTGCCCAGCAACAGTGGCAGCAGTACCCACTAACAGTGCCAGCAGTACTCAGCAATAGTGCCAGCAGTACCCACCAACAGTGCCAGCACCACCAGTGCTAGCAGTACCCAGTGACAACAGTACCCACCAGCAGTGCCAGCAGTGCCCAGTGCCAGCAGTACCTACTGCCAGTGCCAGAAGTACCCAGTGCCAGCAGTATCTGCAGCAGTATCAGTACCCACCAGCAGTACCAGCCAGCAGACACCACCAGTAGTACCAGCCCTGGAGGACAGCCAGCAGCAGCCGCCAGCCATACCTGCCCTAGGGACAGCAGCAGCCGCCAGCCATACCTGCCTAGGAGAAAGCAGCAGATAGCCATACCTGCAGGAATCCTGAGGAAGAAGTAAAGATCGAGGTCGGTTGAGATGCAGGTAAACCACAAAGAGCCTCCTCTGCACCCTGCTCTCTGAATCCAGGTCCTTTATCAACCCCACTTTTCAAGTCTAGGGCCTCCTCTACACCCCCCAGTCCAGGGCCTCCAGTATACTCCCCTCCTAGTCCAGGGCCTCCTCTGCACCCCTCAGTCCAGGGCCTCCCCTGTACCCGATCCTAGTCCAGGGCCTTCTGTGCACCCTCTCACTCCAGCACCTCCTCTGCACCCTCCCAGTCCAGGGCCTCCTCTGCACCCCCCAGTCCAGGGCCTCCTCTGAATCCCCCAAGTCCAGGGTCTCCTCTGTGCCGCCCCAGGTCAGGGCCTCCTCTGCCCCCCAGCCCAGGACCTCCTCTGCATCCCCCCAAGTCCAGAGTCTCCTCTGCATGCCCCCCAGGTCAGGGCCTCCTCTACACCCCCCAGCCCAGGGCCTCCTCTGCAATCCCCAGTCCAAGGCCTCCTCCACACACCCTATCAGCCCAGGGCTTCCACTGAACCCTCCAGTCCAGGGCCTCCTCCAACCCCCCCAGTCCAGGGCCTCCTCTGCACCCCCCATCAGCCCAGGGCCTTCACTGCACACCCCCCAGTCCAGGGCCTCCTCTGCACCCCCCGCCCCTCAGCCCTGGGCCTCCTCCGCATACCTCCCAGTCCAGGGCCTCCTCTGCATCCTCCATGTCAGGGCCTCCTCTGCACCCCCCAGCCCAGGGCCTCCTCCGCAATTCCCAGCCCAAGGCCTCCTCCACACACCCTATCAGCCCAGGGATTCCACTGAACCCTCCAGTCCAGGGCTTCCTCTAACCCCCCCAGTCCAGGGCCTCCTCTGCACCCCTCATCAGCCCAGGGCCTTCACTGCACACCCCCTAGTCCAGGGCCTCCTCCACATACCTCCCAGTCCAGGGCCTCCTCTGCATCCCCCAGGTCAGGGCCTTCTCTGCATCCCCCAGGTCAGGGCCTCCTCTGCCCCCCCCCAGCCCAGGGCCTCCTCCACAATCCCCAGCCCAAGGCCTCCTCCACACACCCTATCAGCCCAGGGATTCCACTGAACCCTCCAGTCCAGGGCTTCCTCTAACCCCCCCAGTCCAGGGCCTCCTCTGCACCCCCCATAAGCCCAGGGCCTTCACTGCACACCCCCTAGTCCAGGGCCTCCTCCACATACCTCCCAGTCCAGGGCCTCCTCTGCATCCCCCAGGTCAGGGCCTCCTCTGCATCCCCCAGGTCAGGGCCTCCTCTGCACCCCCCAGCCCAGGGCCTCCTCCATAATCCCCAGCCCAAGGCCTCCTCCACACACCCTATCAGCCCAGGGCTTCCACTGAACCCTCCACTCCAGGGCCTCCTCTGCACCCCCCATCAGCCCAGGGCCTTCACTGCACACCCCCAGTCCAGGACCTCCTCTGCACCCCCCGTCCCTCAGCCCAGGGCCTCCTCTGCATCCCCCCCAGTCCAGGGCCTCCTCTGCACCCCACCGTCCAGGGCCTTACTTGAAGCCTCGCCTTATCTGTAATGCCTTACGCAGAAAAGACATAGGCTGTTTGGACACTGGGTAGGACTAGGAGAGAGACCTGCCTGGCCAATACACTTGATCGTCCAGCAGTGACACCCTGAGAGCAGTGGTTCTCAGTGCAGGTAAGGACGGAACCCCTGATGGCACCCCCCCTAGATGCATCACCCGTGCTAGGCACCCCCCTGCCCACCCTAGTTTCAGCCTTGTATATATATATGTATATTTATTTATATTTATATAGTGACATTATGAAAGGCGAGGTGATTGATGGATGTCATGTATCACCTTGCATGCGTTCATATGCAGGAAACTATAGTGGAATCCGGTCTGGGTTTTACTTGGCAGGTTTTGTTCCTGACCAGATTTTGCAGTCTGCTTGTGACTAGAAGGACTTCAGCAAGAGGTTGCTTTTGGCCTGGGACTCAGGAAGACAAAGAGAGCTATCAACATGGAGATTGCTTTGTGAGAGATATAAAAAGGTTTGCATTATGTTTGTTTTGTTGGTGACTGGGAGAAGCCTTTCACCATCGTAAGTTAGGAACCTGAAGTGTTTAGTTAGTGCATGGATTGCAAGGATTTATTTTCTGTTTTGTTTTGTTTTATTTTCATGCAACCTTTTAAATAAAACTGACTACAAGTCAGATTGTAAGAAAGAATTGCTGTCTGGACTACCTCTTTCCCAAGGAAGGTGATCCCCATTTGAGCTAACCCCCACAATATATATATATATATATATATATATATATATATATATATATATATATATATATATATATATATATATATATATATATATATATATATATACACTGTTTAAAAAAATGAAAGGAACACTTTAAAAACACATCAGATCTCAATGGGGAAAAATATCATGCTGGATATCTATACCAGTGTTTCTCAACTCCAGTCCTCAAGGCGCACCAACAGGTCATGTTTTCAGGATTTCCCTCAGATGAAACGGCTGTGGTAATTACTAAGGCAATGAAACTGATCAAATCACCTGTGCAAAATAGTGGAAATCCTGAAAACATGACCTGTTGGTGCGCCTTGAGGACTGGAGTTGAGAAACACTGATCTATACTGATATGGACTGGGTAATGTGTCAGGAAGGAAAGGATGCCACTTGTTTGATGGAGATAAAAATGATCAACCTACAAAGACACCCCAAAAATCAAAGTGAAAATATGATGGGGGGCATGGTCTAGGCATGGCGATGTGAGGACGCTTGTTCTTAGAGCTCCTGGCCAGCGGCTCCCCTGCAGCCTACAAATGATATTTTACTGCACATTACTGGTACTCACCGGTACCCCGGACACACAGAAGACTGGATCAACAATATATATACACCATCCACAGTGTGGATTGTTTCCTTAAGCTGCAAAAACCGGATGCCTCTACTCAGACGGTCTCCAGGATAGCACCGGTCCGCCACGCAGCCGAGGATATGGAGGGAGATGTGGCTGCTTCTGCAGCTTCACTGCAGCCAGGAGATGACTTCACCATGCTGCCCTACTCTCCCATCAGCAACCTTTCTCCTTGCCTCCCGAGATCTCTGGCAGTCTCGACCGACTTGGAAGAGGATCTATTCAGCCTAGGACATGTCTCTCCCCATACCTCATCCTCCCACACTGAGTGCTGTCTCAACCCAGCACTGGCCAAACAAGGGCAGGGAATGAATGCACTGCTACAGGACACAGTGAGTAACCCCACTATATCATCTCAGAAAATGGAGCTTTCATTTAGTGCTGTTCCTGCACATAAGCTATGGGCACTCTTACAACAGCTTCCTACAAGAGATGATTTTGAAACACTTGCTACTAGAATGGAGACAGTGATGAGGGGTGAGATACAGACTTTTAAGCAGGAAGTTTCTGTACTGGACTCTCATGTCTCAGCAGTGGAACAGGAACAGGGAGCAATGTCCCAGTCCATTCAAATTATGCAATCCTCTCATAACGAGCTTACTGACCAATTTATACAGTTACAGTTGTTCCTAGATGACCTAGAGAACCCCAGACTCAGACAGCATATATGTCTAAGGGGAGTCCCTAAGTCCATTCCACAACCAGAGCTCCATCTGACAGTGACCTCCATCTTTAACCGTTACCTGGGCCGCCTGCCTGACATGGACATAATTATTGACCGGGTTCACAGAACACTGAGCCCACAATTTAACATGTCAGACAGACCCAGAGACGTGATCTGCTACCTACACTCCTTTAACCTCAAAAGGAAATTCTGTGGCAGGTCTGGCAGGTGGGGGCCTTGGAATCTGGCTATCCACCTCCTCCCAGATATATCTAGGAGAACCTTGATGATGCAAGGGACACTTCTAGATGGCCTTGGGGAGAAAGGTCCCAATTACAAATGGGGACACCCATTTAATCTTATTGTCCGTAAGGGTCCTGATACCTTCCCACTACCTCATACCTCGGAGCTCCCAAATCTGTTTACATTTGCTGAAAGGACCCAATGCCTATTCCCAACTGGCTCTTGACTACTGTAACGCTGAACCCACAGCGTCGGCCACTTGATGGTAGACCTCAAAGAAACTGGAACACTCGTCGCTCTCAGAGAGGCCCACCCCAGGCTCTTCGGGCACAGATCCCTTAATATTATTTGAAGGCAGCTGATGTTGACAATTGACTTCTCCTATGAACTGTATGAATACCCCTCTCTACTTGCATTGTTTCATCTTGTGTTCATCATGAAAAGCTCATTGGCCTCCTCTATGGTTCTGACCCAGGTCAGCCTGCTCATCTACGCAACTTGGAGGGACTTGGACTGCCTGCTTTGACCTCCCAGTGAACTTCAAATGACGCCTTTATAGGCCTTCCTGCAAATACAGTGTGAACATTCCTGGGGTGGGGTTGTATAGTGTTTTTTTTATCAACTAGTATTGATACAATAAGCCCTTTGGAGTGATGGGATTAGCCTATTGTACTTACTGTAGAACCTCAGGGGTTGGTCCTCCCTTCTTTGATACACCTCTCTCTTTATGTTGGTTGAAGGGATGTTTGTGTTCAGTGTGGGACCGGACAAACAATGGACCTAGGATCTTTTTTTTTTCTGCGGGATGGTTGGAGCAATATGGACATGCCTACTAGCCAAACACTGGTACAGGTCGTGGAACTATCATACACTACTGCCGGGAGAAAATAATTGTCCGATTATAATAACCTTTTTTAGGCTTGTTGGGTTATGGGAGTTCAGGTGAGGTAGAGGTTGGATCCTAGATCTCATCCTACCTTAAAGCAGAGTTCCACCCAAAAGAGGAACTTCCACTCATCTGATTCCTCCCCCCCTCCGGTGCCACACTTGGCACCTTTCAGGGGGGATGGGGGTGCAGATACCTGTCTACTACAGGTATTTGCACCCACTTCCTGGAATAGACTCCCACGGGAGTCACGCCCCTTCCCGCACCCCAGATGTCTCTTGGGAAACACACAGGTCCCAGGAGATAGCGGGGACCACTTAGAACGCGCAGCGCGACTCGCGCATGTGCAGTAGGGAACCGGGAAGTGGAGCCACAAAGCTTCACTTCCTGATTCCCTGATAGGGAATGGCGGCGGCAGCTGCCGAGAGCTGAGCAATTGATCGGCTTTGGATGCTGACATCGTTGGACTCCAGGACAGGTAAGTGTCCATTTATTAAAAGTCAGCAGCTGCAGTATTTGTAGCTGCTGGCTTTTAATATTTTTTTTTTTAGGTGGACTCCCTCTTTAAGTTAATCTGTTATTATGCCTGTTACTTTTAATGATGCTTTATCTTTAGGCGACTCCCTAACCTTCCCAGAGCACTCATTGGCTACTCAGACCCTCGGCATATACCATGAACAGTGGGCCCCACTTTAGGAGATACTCTCTGGTTTGCCACTGAGAAATGGTTGAGTTGCTCCTTAACGGGACCCTAGCTGCCAATGTAGAGGGGGTTTTTGCAGGCATATTAGCCATCTTCTGAGTTCCCGATGAGCTATCGTGGTTACGGTCTCTGCCGCACATAACTAGGAGGTCATGGGGCACCTGGAGGTTATGAAAGTTTAATTCCTAGGCCACCTGGTCCGCTTGACCTGAGTTCAGCACCGTAGATGGTCATTGATGTCAGCTTTCCAAGATATGTTTTCAGGGCTATCATGTTTTGTCTGGGTTTCCAAAAGTTTACTCAACACGATTCTTTTAACTTCCATACTTATAACGGTATACCAGAAAATTTCTAGTGTTGCTGAGGGGGTCCTAAAGGCTGGAGCTCTACCATTTGACTGTGCCCTACCACCTCCCACAGTAGATATACTCTGCCCCGGTGGCAGTAGTTCTCCCCTGCGGAGCTCCCCTTCTTGATAGACCACATACTTTTCTCTTATCCTTCTGATATTTCTCTCTGCCCTGTCTTTTCTCTTCTTGTCAATCTCTCACTCTATCTTTCACCACCACCTCCTCTCTTCTCACCCTTGCCTTAACCCCCTCTCTCCCCCCTTTTTTTTCTCTCCCCCCACCTAGGGAATAGGCGTTTGTAGACGCAATGACTATCAAATTCCTTTTGTGGAATGTTAAAGGACTGAATTCCCCTAAGAAGCGAGCCAGCTGTCTGGCCGAACTCCGGAGACATAGGGCGCATATTGCTTTCCTCCAAGAGACTCATTTCCGGGCAGGCAGGGTCCCTAGACTTACTAGCAAGCATTTCCCGGTGGCCTACAATCGACTCTAGCACATTTACCCTTGCAAACATTTACCTTCCTTATACAAACCAACCCCAGGTACTGAAGGCATTTTTAACCACACTATAGTCTTTCCTTAAAGGCACTCTTGTCTTAGGGGGGGAATTTAACCTCACCTTAGATCCTTCAAAGGATTCCTCTGTGCACTCATCCTCTCTACCCCAAAGTGCACAACATCACCTGAAAGACCTGCTGCATGCTCACCAATTGGTCGATATCTGGAGAATTTTCCACCCACAAGAAAGAGATTACTTCTTCTAATCTTCCACCCATAGATCCTACTGTAGAATCTACTTTTTTTTACTTAAACATTCCACGATTACCCTGGCCTGTTTCTGATCATGCTCCAGTTTTCTTGGAACTTGTCCTCCCACGCTTTTCCCTCAAGACACCAACTTGGTGCCTGAACGAGACACTTCTTAGAGACCCTGAAACAGCAGCAGAGATCCTTAGAGAAATTCGCTCCTATTTTGCAGATAATACTGACTCCGTATCTAATCCTGTCTCTGTGTGGTCAGTTCATAAACGCTACATTCGGGTGATCCTCATAAAGCATGGCCATGTGGCTAAATAACGCTGCGCCAAAACTTTATCAGACCTTTTCACAAACCTCCATGCCCTGGAGAAGCAGAGGTAAAAAGGTCCCTGGACTGCCGCACTCTGAAGAAAGGCACCTTTATTGAAGAACATAAAAAATCCAAAATACAGTCACATAAATGGAGACAAAACAGGGTACAATTGCTAACGCGTTTCACATCATTAGATGCTTACTCATAGCTAAAGTGGACAAGAATAAAATGTGTATGAGAAGCAACATAAAGGTCGACCTGACCGTAATATAGAAGCAGAGTTGATCCGGATCAGAGAGGAAATCAGGGAGCACTCCATGTATGAGGCTAAACATGTCCTACTTAAGGCTCGTCGTTCTTTTTACGAGAACTGTGATAAATGTGGCCATTTGTTGGCCAACACCTTGAGAAAATAAACGCACTCAATCGTACATCCCTGCTCTTCTAACCCCCTCAGGGTCCTAGATCCATGCCTTGCCAGACTGCAGATGCTTTTCGAGATTTTTACTCAAAGAGTTATAATTTGGACGCAGCACATGTATGCAGGTATATGCCCCTTCTTCCCATTTAAACGAGCCACTCGCACAATCAATATTTAGGAATCCCGCAAACTTAAATTACATTTTCCCCCTGAATTTTCAACCCTTCCCTGTCAACGTTCACCACGCACCGCTGTATAGTGGAGGAATACCTCTGCTATACAGCTCGGTATTAATGAGTGTCATAAACTTCAACTTTAAACCTGACGTTCGCATTGACTGATGAGCATAGGATGCCCCTCACCCCCTAGGTGGGACTTCCCTCTTCCCTTTTTCCACATACCCCCCCCTACCTTTCTCTCTCTCTCTCTCTCTCTCTCTCTCTCTCTCTCTCTCTCTCTCTTTCTCTGTTCTCCCCTTTGATCTCTTTTCTCCATTATAATCCAAAATTTGGTATGTCTCGACCTCAGTGGGATTACCCCGCAATACACTTCCCCCACGTACTAATAACTATTTTTCAAGAATAATTTATTTCTATCTAATGCAAGTGATCACACAATCCGCCTATGCGTACTCCTAGACTTACACAATCTAGAAACAGAGATCCCTGCACACCTATAACTTTATTCTCTGGGTGACCCTATACCCAGTAGGATGTATTCAGATACTGTCCAGTTATATGCTATATTGTGTGGACTACCTATTCTGTGAAGTTATGTTTTCATTGTTATGTTTTCATTGCAAAGAAAAAAAAAGTGAAAAAATCAAGCAACTCAAAATGGTACTCAGTAGTTTGTATGGCCCCCACGTGCTTGTATGCATGCCTGACAACGTTGGGAGATGCTTCTAATGAGACAACAGATGGTGACCTGGGGAATTTCTTCCCACATCTGGATGTTACAGGCAGCATAACGTTCTCCATGGCTTCTCCAGACCCATTCACGTCTGTCACATGTGCTCAGGGTGAACTTCTTCTCATCTGTGAAAAGCACAAAAATGTGAGAGGTGTACTCACTTTTGTGGGATACTGTATATAGTCATTGAACAATTTAGGTTCTTAGACAGCCACAGATGCTGCAGGGAGATGCAATGGTTTTACCACCATACACCAGACAAACTTGGTCTAGGTATGATTTACAGTTATGTTGTTTTATCCTGACCAATTACATGGATCATTAAGGTCACTTGTCAGTTGACAGTAATGGATTTTGTGCCCAAATATATGTAGTTCCACATAGTTGCTTTTTATTTACACAGGAACAGACAGCTACCAGAATGCTTTATCTCTCTGACAGCTGTCTATTCCTGACTGCAGTAGGGAGCAGTGTGGTAAGCGATTTAAGGCATCACACACAGCTCCTTTTATTTTTGTATTTGTACAAACTTTATCTGAAGTGTACAAAAGTACACTTCATTCATGGCGCTATACAGCAGTGAAATGTGCTGCGCTGCTGTACAGTGCCATTAAGTTCTGTAAAGTGCGATGCTATAAAATGAAGCATGTCTGCACTTTATCGCAGCATGCTGCAGCGCAGCTCCAGGCTGCATTGCAGTGTGAATGGGACACACAGGAAACAATTGTTTTCTATGTGTCCTTGTGGTGACTGACATTTTTCAATGCAGTAATACACCTGTCACCCCACTATGTATGAATTAGCCCTAATGCTTGGTAATTGTCTAGTTTGCCATACATTCATTTCAAGCACTGCTCTATAGCAAAGATGTCTTGGACAAACCTTCCTCAGAAGACTGAGGAAACATAAATTAATTGATATTTTTTATTTATTTTTCTCCCAATTTTTGTAATAGTAGCCATTTTACTATAGGCATATATCATAAATCTCTTTAAATTTTTCCCCTTAACCTGCCAACATTATGTTTGGGAGCATATGATTTGATTTGCTTCTGCACTTTACTTAATCCTTTAATGTACTGGAATGTTCTTTTTCCTTTGTGATATATAATAAGGTCACATGCTTCTCACTGATAAGACAAAATATATGGCTCTTTGGAAATAGCCTGCAGCATATATGAAGTGTCTGTAATGGGCTGTATTTTCATGAGACAAAATAAATGCACTTATATAAGAATATACTGAAAAGAGAAGCTTAAAGATTACATTTGAACACAATTTTGAAAACATATGATTCAATCTCCTAAAATGACATGCATAAATGTGTAATATGGTATAAGCCCCATTTCAATTAATCTGATAACATTTTACATGCTGCAAATTTGAAACACATGCTCTTTATTTTGCTAATTTCACAAAGTTTGTACCTTTTTACATTCATGCCAAGGCAGCAAAGGCTGCTAGTAGAGGTTCCAAATAAACTTTTCTTAAATATCTGAATACAACTCTTTAGGACCTGGGGTACTTGCCCTTTCTGGACTGCAGGTAATTTAATTTCTGGTTTGTTTCATTTTACTGTTTTTCACACAAGTTTCCAATGAGTATTACAAAAATATTTAACTTGTCTCTATGTATAACCACTTCTGACATACTCAAGCAGCCTTGGTATGTTCCAGTGAGTTGGAGAGAAGTCAAACTATAACCTATCAAACTATTTTTAAGTCAAAACTATTATAATTGATAGTAGTCAGCATGGAATCACGAAAGACTGAAGTTGTCAAGCAAATCTATTATCTTTTTATGAAGAAGTAAGCAGAAATGTAGACAAAGGAGTGGCTGTTAATATAGTATACTTGGGCTTTGCTAAAGATTTTGTAATTGTTTTCCACAGATGTCTAATGTAAAAGTTAAAATCTACAGGCTTAGAAAATTTAGTCTGTAAATTTAATAGAAAACAGGCTAAAAAAACATATTCAGAAAGTACTGATTAATGATCTTTTCTCTGAACAGTCTAAGTCTATTAAAGATATACCCCAAAGTTTAGTGCGTGGACCCTTACTTTTTAACCTTTTTTATACATTAAAAAGAAAATACATTAATTTTTTTATGTTTACAGAAGACACCAAGCTATGTAGTGGAATAACGTCATTACAAGATGTCTACAACTTACAAGTATAAGCAGACCTGAATGCACTGTTTTGATTTGTTTTGATTTGCAACCTCATGGCACCTTTGTACATTTAAACTCTTTATGGACCAGAGCAATTTTTACATATCCATTATGGTCCTGTTTATTCAGTCACAACTTTGTCATTAGGAAAGACAAGAAGGTAATACATACTTTGTTTTCATAAAAATGAATTAGCAGAAAAATAATAGCAAAGAGGAGGAATTAGTTAATTAGGGCTGAATTTGCCTGCACCATAACAACTAATGTCACTGTGCAGCCCAACTGCCTGTGTCCTAGCAAGCAATGACTCACTGTGGCTCGGGATGCCAACATCCTAGCATCCAAAGGCATTATGCAGCCCGGGTCACCAGTATCCTGGCAACCAACAATAAAGTAAGGGGTGGGGGTTTGGGCATCAAAAATGGCCACCCCGGATGACATCTGCTCCTTGGCTTGGCACCAAGGCCAGATCAGATTAACTTTAAATTTACAATACATCTCTTTCTTCTTATGAGCAATTTATAGAGATAAACACGCATCTTGAAATAAAACTTCCCCAAACAGTATACAATCTGGTTTGTGCTATGAAAATCTGCCACAATTACGGCGTAACAAAGTAGTATACAACTTGAAAGCCTTTGGTTCCTCAATCCACAAAGAACCTGAAGCAGCAAAGATGCACACACCATTATGCTCCCTCCAAAATGCTTTGCAATAGGGATGAGATTTTGGTATTAAAATGGCATGGTCTTTCTTTTCAACCCTAGCACTGTACACATAAATCAAAATATTTCACTTCTGTCTCATCTGTCTACAAGACATTGTTACCACGGTACTGTGGAACATTGAGGTGGCCTTTAGCAAAGTTGTAAAGGGCAGCAACATTAATTGGAGAGTGCTTGTTTTCTCCATAGTACCTTCTAAATATCTTTCTGTCAGAAACCATGAACCAGACCGAGACAGAAGTACAGTAAAATCACACTTGTTTATTAATAAAAATAAAAAGGTAAATAGAGTAAGCGTAGTCAAAGCATAGCCAGAGTCCAGAGTCCAGTAACGGGTAGTTAACCAAGCCAGAGTTCAGTAACCAGATTGGGTAATCAGCCAGGCCAGAAGTCAGGGATCCAAGTAGAGGAACAGCAAGCAGGATAAGGAGCCAGAAGGGATGTCAGCAAAGCCAGTCTTTAAACAGGAACGCAGGAGATGGTTTCTTGTGATGTGACCAAGGTGAAGGGAGGAATGAAGTGAGCTGGAGATCTTTAAGTAGGCGGGACTGACAAGCAGATCCACGACAGCTGGTTAACTGTGGAGAGAGATGAGAGCTGGCAATTAGCCGACAGCTGAGCGGCCAGCTTAGGGAAGGAAGGGCTGAGCCAGCCCTGACACTTTCTTGATCAGTCATTTTTTTTAGCCTTATAAATATGTTAACAAATCCCAGAGATATCTGTAGTTGCACTGCTGTTACCCTAAGGTTCTTTCTCACCATTTTGAGAATTGCACAGAATGCTCTTGCACTGAAGTTTTGTAGAATAGCTATTCCTACTGAGAATAGTTACAATGCTGAACTTTTTTGAAAAGTCCCTGTTTAGTGTTAACTGACGAAGGCCCATGTATTCAGAAATCCTTTTTTGGTCCATTCTAGACTTTCAACAACTTTACTTCAAAGATCTAACAGGGCAACTCCTTTTTTTCCCCTTTTTCCCCTCCCCTCTTTTCCCCTATCCCTACATATCCTCTTTATATTGGCTGTATATATGTCTTTAATATCGATATTTTGCAGAGACCCTATATTGCCATCATTCTCTTTACCCATTTATGGGCATGTGCCATTCCTCTGATTTTGTTTTTGATGTAGTAGTGATGCTTTGTTTTACAGAAGTTACTATATGATTGCCAATTTTATGGGAATGAAGGGAAGGAGGGAGGAATATCCACATTTAACTGATCCTTTATCGGGTTTCCCCATGTCCTGAGGAAGTCAAGTATGCCAATGGTGAAGCACATTGACATCATGGGGGTAGCACCCTAATGTCACTGGCCACACCTCCTACCTGTCCCAGGTGTGACCCGGGCAGGAAGTGCAAGCAAGCGCTAAGCGGATGGGTGGATTGACCGTGATGAAAGCTGAGAGCCTGCAGAGGATAGCAGTAGAGTGATAGCAGGGCAGGAGGAAACCATGGGTGGTAAGATTGGAAGATGGTTGATTCTCGCATGAGAATTGTGTGCCTGCAGGTGTGAAGTTTTGCTGCTTAATGGCTTTGAGCTATGCTGTGAATGTCCTGTCCTGCTATGCCTACCTTGCTTAAAGTGATTATAAAGTCTTATTTTAAAAAAAAAATAACAAACATGTTATACTTACCTCCTATGTGCAGTGGTTTTGCACAGTGCAGCCTGAATCCTCCTCTTCTCGGGTCCCTCTTTGGTGTTCCTGGCCCTTCCCTCCTGTCAAGTGCCCCCACAACAAGCAGCTTGGCATGGGGACAAAGAGCTGCAGTTTAGCCCCGTCCCTCTCTCTCCTGATTGGCTAACTGTTTTTGATGGACAGCCATGAGAGCCAATGGCGCCACTGCTGTGTCTCAGCCAATCGTGAGGGAGTTTCTCAGCCAATCTGTAGGTCAGTTTTTTTAAATTATAATCCTAAATACCTTCTTGCATAGCTCTGCTGTGTGGTCACATGACCTCCCTCACATGCCAACCAGCAGAGGGAGGTCATGTGACCACGCTGTGCAAGCAGGTATTTAGGATTATAATTTTAAAAAATCTGACACACTGTACATAACATCTTTCTACAACAGGGGGATGCCAGTTATTCATAAATCTGGCTTTATAGCCGCAGGTGAATAGCATCAGGAGGAGAGGGGAGGGGCAGGTTTGGAGATTGGCTTTCACACACAGACTAGAAAATTTCAGGCGGGGAGAGGGGGAAAGGGAGAGACTGTGTACATACAAAATGATGATGGAGGCACTTAAACTGACCACAGTATCATGGATCAGCAGCCATGATTACTGTGGTCAGTACACATAGGTGAACATAACAATATGATTTACCACATCTCAGGAAGTCAACATTCCACATCCCAATAACTCAATATGAAGGTATTTTTCCTTCTTTTTTCTTGGCACATAGGGGGACATAGGAACAAGCAGGATCAACCAGGTATTTTAGAACATAGAACTGGACAAATTACACTGCAGAAGCACTCTGGTGTTTATCATGCTTTAAAGGAATGGAAGCTTTTGTTTTTCTTTTTAGGGTTACAACCACTTTAAGCTTCTAGCTGGGGACTATTTAAACACTAAGTATTGTACTCTGCCTGTTTTATTCCTACATAAGCTGGTCTTCCTTATAAGCTTCCAAGTTAATATGTGTAACTAGGCACTGCTCTTCTATTCTGCATAAGTTTCTTCTGCGTATGCTACATTCTGTATGGTGTCAGCTGCTTCGGCAATACATTTATATCATTGATGATTCCTAACAATGGACTATTTCTGGTGGAATACCATTATAAGAGTTGCAACTGTTTAAGGAATCTGGTGATGATGCCCACATAAAAAAAGATGGTCCACAAGTTCCGCGCTCCTAAACTTAATGTTCCACCACTGCGCTCATGTAAATCAGTAATGTTCCCTAAAGCTGCCTACTTAAATGAAAATCAATGATATAGTATTTTAAATGAAAAAATAGTGGCGCTATGTGCACATGAATACAGTGACAAAAACTATAAATATATCAAAAACAGCTCATAATAATAAACTATACATTCTGTATAATCAAAAGTGTTTCAGGATGTTAATAAGTGTCCCAAAAAAATTAAAATAAAATAAATTACACTCTCAGTGTGTTATCAACAATGATAAATAAGGTGATAGTAAAAAAAATAGAATAAAAAAAAGGAGATAAAAATAAAAAGTAAAGTCCATGCATAGTGGTGTATACCAAAACTGGTGAATAATCTTCTTATACACTTTAATGTGTAATGAGTTGGTAAATGCTTTATGGGTCAGTAGTATGGTGACCTTTTGAGTCGAGATGTCTATTTCCTGATCTATTTTGTTTGAGATATTTTAAGGACCACCAGGACCATGCACAACATGTGTGAGTTTGGCATACGGTAGTCCATTCATTTTTCTGTATTTTTTTTTCTTATTTTCAGATTATACCATCGCATTAACAGTTTGTAACACTGTTATGCCCTGTACACACGGTCGGATTTTCCGACAGAAAATGTGCGATCGGAGCTTGTTGTCGGAAATTCCTACCGTGTGTGGGCTCCATCTGACTTTTTCCATCGGAATTTCCGACACACAAGTTTGAGAGCAGGCTATAAAATTTTCCGACAACAAAATCCGATGGCGTCAATTCCGACCGTGTGTGGACAATTCCGACCCACAAAGTGCCACGCATGCTCAGAATAAATTCCGAGATGGAATTGCTCGGTTTGGTAAAATTAGCATTGGGAATGGATATAGCACTTTCGTCACGCTGCAATGTTTTAAAAGTTTAATGCAGCGCACTCTCTTCTTCTTTATAATGCTAGAAGAATGAAGTTGTTTTTCTGCTCAGAGTTCACACAGAGTTCTCACAGACTTCTTTCTTTATTATTTCTTGTGATTTCATCAATATAGTATTTTTATTTGTCACATCTACCGAAATTTTTTTTTTTTTTTATGTTTTTAGATGAAATAATAATTTTTGGATTTTTTTAACGCCTGATCTTGTGTTTTCTTTTTTTTTTAACTCCAGAATATTTTTGGGTGTAGTTTTGTGTGTCAAGTTACCACAACACGATTATTATCTTGTATTATTTAATCTCAGGGAGGTTGCTTGGTGTTGGTGTCTCTTGTTATTTTCACATTGTATTTTTGAAATGTGCCTGCCTCCTCACAAACAAACTGTCCTTTTTGAAGGAAAACACACATAGGCGAGTATAATTGAAACAAAAGTACCTTTATTAAGGGGTCATAACCAAACAAAGAGGGAGGCAACACTGGAGAAACAGCAGAAATTAGCGAAGCCTTTGGCCCCCAGGGCACACATCAATAATTTTACTGCAAAATTGGTGGCCTGAGGAGTCCATATATAAGGGAGAACAATCTGGTCCAGAAGTCCAAGAGATCATGAACAGCAGCAGATGACATGTATGTCCCCAGGCTGTGGTCATACAAGAGCCTGCATCTTTTGTCAGACCAGACTGAACCCAGGCCATCACTCTCTGCTCTCCCTTAGATTCTTCCTTCCAGGAGGAGGAGGACCTGGAGGAGGAGGAGAAGAACCATGGGTGAGCTCACAAATGTGGCTGTGGCATGTGAGTTGGCCCTTCAACCCCTTATTTAGTGCTTCTAAAATGAGAAACTTACATAAGAGGCATTGACCCTCCTCCATTTACAGCATTTTGCATGCTGTTAGGTCAGAAGAATCCTCTTCAACACTGTGGGGTGTTCTGAGGGCCTCAGTAGCCTTCCAAAATAGGCCAATTGCAGCCTCCTCCAGGTTACTCCTCTTCCTGACACTTTTTCTTTGAAGGCGGAGGGGAGGGACCTGAGTATCGGGCAGCCTACTTGGCCCGGCCACCTCCTGTCTGAGACTTTCCTGTGTATGAAAAAGGGAGATCGTTTTAGGTTTTGGTTCATCAATCACAATCAGAAACTAGAAAATGCATTTCCTGGGGAAAATGCGTGGGAATGCTGAATAGCTAAATTGCTAAAACGGCCGCCATTAAAACTGCCCCATCATACTGCCATCAAAACTGCCCCATCAGAATTGCCCAATCAAAATTGTCCCCATTAAAACTGCCCCATCATATTGCCACCATCAAAACTGCCCCATCAGAATTGCTCCATCAAAATTGTCCCATCATATTGCCACCATCAAAACTGCCACATCAGAATTGCCCCATCATATTACCACCATCAAAACTGCCCCATCATATTGCCACCATCAAAACTGCCCCATCAGAATTGCCCCATCAAAACTGCCCCATCACATTGCCACCATAAAAACTGCCCCATCAGAATTGCCCCATCAAAGCTGCCCCGTCATATTGCCACCATCAAAACTGCCCCGTCATATTGCCACCATCAAAACTGCCCCATCAGAATTGCCCCATCAAAACTGCCCCCATCATATTGCCACCATCAAAACTGCCCCATCAAAACTGCCCCATCATATTGCCACCTTTAAAACCGCTCCATAAAAATTGTCCCCATAAAAACTGCCCATCATATTGCCACCATCAAAACTGCCCCATCAGAATTACCCCATCAAAACTGCCCCATCAAAATTACCCCATCAAAACTGCCCCATCATATTCCTCTATTATAAATCAGTACATGGTGTGTCTGTCCCCTCCCCCGGGCTCTGTAATCAGAGCTGAGATGCTCCAGCCACCTCCCCCCCTGTGTATAACAGAAGCTTTGGTAACCATGGCAACAAAACAAACACAGTACACTCCTGAAATGACCTCTAAACAAAAAGCTTTTTCTCAAAAACCGTAAAAGATATCAAACTGAAAAGCTATAGCCAGATAGCTGAATATTTTGTGAACATTTTAAAGTTTGTTTGGTGTCTCTAGGTGAAGGTATGAAGGAGCTGAAACTTTTGGGAGCGGAAGAAGAATTTAAGGATTTCAAGCATGCTCCCATAGACTTCAATGTTAAAAAAAAGTGTTAAAAACCTTAATATTTTAAAAAGTATAAATGGTAGAAAAAAAGTTGAAAAAGAGCACACATCAACTAAAAGAGACGAACATTTTAATAGTTGAATGGTTTTAATAGCTGAAAGTATGCAGAAGTTACGCAGAACCAAAAAACGTACGGAATAAGAAGAAGAAAAATAAATAAAAAAACGAATAACAATAGTGGGACTGCTAAAGCATTCCCACCAATTAGTAATACAAACTAACATATTGTCAGGTCACCTGGGACCAGGTGACAGATGCACTCTGTAGGAGTCGGAAGTGCACCGCTAAGGTAGGGGACCCTAGGACTGACTGCTGCGGATTGAACCCTGGAAGGTTCAGGAAGCAGGTCTACAGGATAACTAACATGGATCCCAGTGGGAGCTAGAGCATAGATTCCCCAGGGCGCGGAGTCTAAGAGCCAGCGGGTGTTCACCAGAGCCTCTAGTGGTGAGGATGGACTGTGCTGCAGTCTGGCTCCAGGTCGCGGCCCCCAGGGTCTCACAGCTCACGCTCACTGTAGACTACAGGAGAAGAGGAAGGAGGCAGCAGGCTGGAACAACAGGGAAGTAAGGGGTAAGCCAAAGGTCAGGGCGACTAGCAGACAAGGATAAACATAACACGCCAAAGGTCAGGGTAACAAGCAGACAGGGAGAGTAGAGAACAGGCCAAAGTCGGTAACAGGAATCAGACGTAGGAAACGCAGCAAGTACACACGGAGGCTAACACACAATGGTTGATCAGCACTGCTGGCTTGCAGTGCACAGGTTAATATAGGGTTCCCTGATAGGGCCTGGGGTGGGGCCATGCTTAGAGGAGAGGTTATAAACCAGTCAGGTGAGAGGCAGCTGGTCTTTAGAGATGAACACATGGAGACAGGTAAGCTGACAGAGAAAACTCTATTGCATAACCATGACACATATATTTAACATCATTAATTTGACAACCAGAAATAATTTGAAGAATGCTATACTTGGCTCAAGCTGGGCTCCTCCACATGTTGCTGCCTGGAAGGCCCAGGTTGGACGTCAGAAGCCTCAGCTGAGGGGGAAGGAAGCGTGGAAGGAAGACTGGAGAGTGCTGGCCTGGGTTCAGTCTGACCTGCCAGAAAATGCAGTCTGTCATAGTACCACAGCCTGGGGAGTTAAATGTCATCTGCTGCTCCGGATCTCTGGGAATCCTGGACCTTCTTGTGCTCCCTTAGATAAGTGCTCCTCATGCCACCAATTAGGGCCTTCAAATAGGGGATGTCTGCCATGGGGACCACCGGCTTCACAAATTCCAGCAATTTATCCAGTGCTGCCTTCCTCTTTGTTTGGTTCTTATATTCGGGGTGGTTTACCTGCCACAGACAGGGCAGCTCCCTGAACATATCAATGAATATGGTGATAAAGTCCTGATCCTTCAATATATCCATTTTCTCTGCAAGACACAACACAAGACAAACCCAAATGTCAGGCTAAAGTCTGCTAATCTTGTCCCAATATAGGCCCCAATCTCTAAGCAGTATAGGGCCGAGTTTAAATGTTACCTTCGTTATCACGATACTCCTTCCTCTGCTCACAGATCGTACGTACTACGCACGCGTGTTACGCTTTATATACACTGCGCATGCGTGAAACTCCACACACCCCTGAAGCGCCTGATGTTCTTTCTAGTCTATTCCCTGCCCCTTCTCGTTTGGCGCAGTGTGGGAAGAGCACTTGGTGGAGACATAACAGGTACGTGCTAATTACAGCAACGAGGAGGAGGAGGCGGAAAGCCCGGAGTCAGAAACGTCCCATTCCTGGAGGAGACGATTTAAGGCCTCAAATATGGCCTTTGTGGAGATGGTGGAGATAGTCGACATACTGAAGAGGGCCGACTATGACGGGAAGTATGGACCTTACCCCCACCCCAATGTCAGAAAGGCCAAGATCATGGCTAAAGTTGTGAAGAGTCTGCACAGGAATTTTGGAGTACGACGATCCAAGGATCAACTGAGAAAACGGTGGTCAGACCTCAAATTAAGGGAGCACAATCAGTATAGAAGGATCTGGAGAGTGCTGCAAAAAAGTAAGTAGTTGTCCTGTGTTCCTATTCTTTATCTTTATAACGTTCGTGCTGCTCCATGTGCTTTTCTTTACTGTTGTACAGTTTAAAATGGCAACTTTCATGTTCATGGGCACACTATTCGTTCGTAGGAAACATTGTTCGTTCGGCCAATAAAACACCATTTTGGCCAGATGCATTTTAATACATTTTTTCTGGCTTACTTCTCTTAAAATAATTTTGTTGTCTAGATGGGTTTGTAACTAGAATGAAATGCAAACTAGATTCTGTGTAAGGAAAGGACACTCAGCAGCTATTTACACATCTGGACGCTGGAGCACTAGTGTGGGACACAAGAGCACCCTTTTTATTAGGGGCCCATACAGGTGCTCCAGTGTATACTATAGGGGTGTCTCCATCTGTGAAGCTTGTACAAAACAGGTAAGTATTCAAGCTTGCCAAAGTGACAAAATATTTCTTCATCTTGCAACTCTGCCAAAACAGACAATTGTACCCCACTTCAAAGCAATGTTTCATATTCCTATTTTTGCCATCAAATATCTGTGTGCTAAGTGTACCTATTTTTTTTTACATAGGGGAGAAAAGACTCGGAGGACGCCCCTCATCAGAGGAGGCCACAGACCCCCCACCTCATGAAGAAGTGGAAATGCCACAAACCCAACCAGAGGAGGAGGAGGGAGACGTTGTGGAAATAGTCACCACAACAGGTGAGTGTCTGCGACCACAGGCTCAGGTAAGAGATGGATGCCGGCATATTTATAATACATGGTGTGTTTTTGTTTCTATATTTTTAGGTGATCGGGATGTTGTAGATGAAGGTCATTTCACCAGTGAAAGTGTCCAGATCCTGATCGGGGAGATCATGGGGTGTAATAGGGACTTGGAAAACATCAAGCAAAACATCAATGATGTTCAAAACAAAATGAAGAACATCATTGATGTTTTAGGGAGAGTTTAAAACCCCTCAAAATCCCTAATTTTGTTGGCTTTTTTTCCGGAAATTTTTGTTTTACATTTTTTAAATTATTCTCGAAAAGCTAAATTTTGAAGATGCACATAGTGTGTCAACATGTGCTATCTGCCATCACGGGAGATCAATGTATGTGTTTTGTGGGTGCAAACCCTTCTTCAATAATAAAGTAGCTGAGAGGAAGTGTTTGCACTCACAAAACATGTCCCTTTATCCCCCGTGATGGCAGTTAGCACATGTTGACATTCGGCAATTTGTGTGCATCTTCAAAATTAGGCTTTTCAAGGGGTGACTTCACCCCATCTGCTGAACGCAATATCAAACACAGTTTATAAATACTCATGTATGATATTGCCTTCAATTTCTACAAAAGTTGACCTTTGTAAGTTCCAGATTTGTGTATTTCTTGTTGGTTTTAAACATGCCTGTTTTACCTTAAAAGGACATTTCTACTTTTGTTATTAATGTCACCTAAAAATATTTTATACAACAAACATGTTGGTTTGTTTTAAAAACCTTTTATAAATGCACATGTGATTGTGCTTGTATTAAAAATCTTGATAATCAACAATGTGTGGCTTCTTCTTTCAATTGTCCTAAACTTTTTTGTGTTAAAATTTGTGTTTTCAGTGACAATGGGGGTTATTTCCTAAGGGCAAATCACTTTGCACTACAAGTGCCTTTTCAGTGCAGTCTCAAGTGCACTTGGAGTGCAAAGTGTCTTTGCCTTTAGTAAATAACACCCAGTAGTGCTTTCGCATTTTACTGAATCACGCCATTTTCAGGACTGCCCAAATTTCAGTAATGGTCAGCTAAAAGAAACACAAGCAGTAAATGTAAGCAAATCATTTTTCTGTTAAAAATATTTTTTTATTTAACCACTTCAATACCAGGCACTTATGCACCTTCCCGCCCAGACCAATTTTCAGCTTTCAGCGCTCTCACACTTTGAATGACAATTACTCAGTCATGCTACACTGTATCCAAACAAAATGTTTATCATTTTCTTCTCACAAATAGAGCTTTCTTTTGGTGGTATTTAATCACCACTGGGTTTTTCATTTTTTGCGATATAAGCAAAAAAACTGCGAAAATTTTGAAAAAAACTTACTTTTTTTTAGTTTCTATTGTAAAATTTTGCAAACAAGTCATTTTTCTTCATAAATTTGTGCCAAAATGTATACTGCTACATATCTTTGGTAAAAATAACCCAAATTAATGTATATTATTTGGTCTTTGTGAAAGTTATAGAGTCTACAAACTATGGTGCCAATCACTGAAAATTGATCACAACTGATGTACTATCTCACCTGAAGGCCTATCTCATTTCTTGAGACACTAACAAGCCAGGAAAGTACAAATACCCCCCAAATGACCCCTTTTTGGAAAGTAGACAGTCCAATGTATTTACTAAGAGGCATGGTGAGTTTTTTGAAGCTGTAATTTTTTCCCACAATTCTTGGGAAAATTAAGATTTTTTTTTTTTTTTTTACACAAACTGGTCATATTAACAGGTTATTTCTCTCACACAGCATATGCATAATTGCAACTACACCCCAAAATACATTCTGCTACTCCTCCTGAGTATAGCGATACCACATGTGTGAGACTTTTACACAGCCTGGCCACATACAAAGGACCAACACTGAAGTAGCACTTTCATGCGTTTTACAAGCATAAATTGCACATATCCTTTCTCAACCACCTATTACACTTTTGAAGGTCCTGGAGCACCAGGACAATTGAATTGTCCACAAAATGACCCCATTTTGGAAAGCACACACCCCAACGTATAATCTATGAGGCATAATGAGTCTTTTGAACGGTTCATTTTTTTCCAGAAGTTTTTGGAAAATGTGGAAAAAAAATGAAAATGCATTTTTTTTTACACAAAGTTGTCCATTTATAAGATATTTCTAACACATAGCATGTACATAGCAAAAATGACACCCCAAAATGCATTCCTCTACTCCTCCTGAGTATGGCGATACCACATGTGTGAGGCTTTTACACAGCCTGGCCACATACAAAGGCCCAACATTGAAGTAGCACTTTCATGCGTTTTACAAGCATAAATTGCACATATCCTTTCTCAACCACCTATTACAGTTTTGAAGGCCCTGGAGCACCAGAACAATGGAATTATCCACAAAATGACCCCATTTTGGAAAGCACATACCCCAACGTATAATCTGTGAGGCATAATGAGTCTTTTGAAGGGTTCATTTTTTTCCAGAAGGTTTTGAAAAAAGTGAAAAAAAATGAAAATGCATTTTTTTTACACAAAGTTGTCCATTTATAAGATATTTCTAACACATAGCATGTACATAGCAAAAATGACACCCCAAAATGCATTCCTCTACTCCTCCTGAGTATAGCGATACCACATGTGTGAGACTTTTACACAGCCTGGCCACATACAAAGGGCCAACACTGAAGTAGCACTTTCAGGCGTTCTACAAGCATAAATTGCACATATCCTTTCTCAACCACCTATTACACTTTTGAAGGCGCTGGAGCGCCAGGACAATTGAATTGTCCACAAAATGACCCCATTTTGGAAAGCACACACCCCAACGTATAATCTATGAGGCATAGTGAGTCTTTTGAACGGCTCATTTTTTTCCAGAAGTTTTTGGAAAATGTGGAAAAAAAATGAAAATGCATTTTTTTTTACACAAAGTTGTCCATTTATAAGATATTTATAACACATAGCATGTATATAGCAAAAATGACACCCCAAAATGCATTCCTCTACTCCTTCTGAGTATGGCGATACCACATGTGTGAGGCTTTTACACAGCCTGGCCACATACAAAGGCCCAACATTGAAGTAGCACTTTCATGCGTTTTACAAGCATAAATTGCACATATCCTTTCTCAACCACCTATTACAGTTTTGAAGGCCCTGGAGCACCAGAACAATGGAATTATCCACAAAATGACCCCATTTTGGAAAGCACACACCCCAACATATAATCTGTGAGGCATAATGAGTCTTTTGAAGGGTTCATTTTTTTCCAGAAGGTTTTGAAAAAAGTGAAAAAAAAATGAAAATGCATTTTTTTTACACAAAGTTTTCCATTTATAACATATTTCTAACACATAGCATGTATATAGCAAAAATGACACCCCAAAATGCATTCCTCTACTCCTCCTGAGTATGGCGATACCACATGTGTGAGGCTTTTACACAGCCTGGCCACATACAAAGGCCCAAGATTGAAGTAGCACTTTCGTGCGTTTTACAAGCATAAATTGCACATATCCTTTCTCAACCACCTATTACAGTTTTGAAGGCCCTGGAGCACCAGAACAATGGAATTATCCACAAAATGACCCCATTTTGGAAAGCACACACCCCAACGTATAATCTATGAGGCATAATGAGTCTTTTGAAGGGTTCATTTTTTTCCAGAAGTTTTTGGAAAATGTGGAAAAAAATGAAAATGCATTTTGTTTACACAAAGTTGTCCATTTATAAGATATCTATAACGCATAGCATGTACATAGCAAAAATGACACCCCAAAATACATTCTGCTACTCCTCCTGAGTATGGCGATACCACATGTTTGAGACTTTTTCACAGCCTGGCCACATACAGAGGCCCAAAATCCAAGTAGCACCTCCAGGCATTCTAGCAGCATTAATTACACATATCATTTTCTGACTACCGATCACATTTTTGCAGGCCCTTCATATTTCTAACACATAGCAGGTACATACCAAATAACAAAAGATTACCTGTGGTTTTAGAAGTGCAGTGGTCCACAGAGGAGAGCATCGGTCCAGGCAGCAGGCAGGAATGAGGTCAGCGACAGCAAAAGCAATCATCCAGGCAGCAGGCAGGAATACTGTCCATAGTTCATACAGGCAAAGATACTGTCAGCACAGCCAGAGCACAGCCAGAGCACAGCCAAAGCACAGCCAGAGCACAGCCAGAGCACAGCCAGAGCACAGCCAGAGCACAGGTCCAGGTAGCAGGCAGAGGTGTCCCAGCAGAAATACTGTCCAAAGTCAGTAGAGGCAGCAGGCAGATATATGGTCAACACAGCCAAAGTATTGGTCCAAACAGCAGGAAGAAACATGGTCCATAATGTCATGGGTCTTTACAGGCAGCAATATGGTCAGCACAGCCAAAGTATTGGTCCGGGCAGCAGAAAGGACCATCAAGCTTAGGGCCAGGGGGACAGGGGTAGAGGCTTCTCCCACCCAAATCGCTTTGAAGCCTCCGGGCAACCAGACCCTGTTCTTGGAGCACAGAAAACGAAAAACTGGTTTTCTCTACTCAGAACGCTATTCTGAAGCCCCTCACATATGTGAGACCCCTGTGTACTAAAGTAGATGGCCAAAAGATCAGTCCAAGTGGCAGGCAAAAACATGGTCGATTTAACAGGCCAAGGTCGGTACACGTGGAAGTCAGAAACGTGGTTTAAATCGGCAGGCAGAGGCATCGTCGGTAAACAGGCTAAGGTTGGTACACGTGGAAGTCAGAAACGTGGTTTAAATCGGCAGGCAGAGGCATCGTCGGTAAACAGGCTGAGGTTGGTACACATGCAAGTCAGAAACGTGCAGAAACGGCAAGCAAAGACATCGTCGGTAAACAGGCCAGGGTCAGTTAATTAACATGGTAGCAGGCAAATGGGGAAATGGCAGTCTGGTAATAATACAGGGAACTAATATTGGATGAATGCATGATACTTTCTGAAGCAATCTCCGATGCACAGGCCAGGTTGGGAGGGACAATCGGGACAATAATAGCTGGAATCTCTTCTTACTCCTCCTCTGCTACATACACGGCATTTTTTTTGGCGTCTTCTTCCAGATTCTGTGGGGGGAATGCTATAGGGAAGGTGTTGCTCGTGAAGTCTACTCACAGCATCCGAACGAATGCTTCCTGGGGCGGGACCTTGTGGGTAAATGAGGGCAGTGACGATCGATTCAAAATACTTGAGGTAGGTGACTTGGTTTTGAGTTGCTTTTTGGTAGCAGACAAACGAATTATAAAGGGCCATGTGAAAAATGTGAAAGGCAACTTTCTTGTACCAGTAACGGGACTTTCTGTTTGATAAGTAGGGCTGTAGCATTTGATCGTTTAAATCCACCCCCCCCATATACATATTGTAGTCGTGGACACATTCGGGCTTTACAGTGGGGCCGCGTCTTCTTTGGATCTCCACCACGGTGTCATCGTGGATGGTAGAGAGCATGTGGACATCTTTCTTGTCCCTCCACTTCATGGCCAACACCTCCTCGTTCCTCATGAATGCCGATTCTCCCTTTCTTAATTTTTTTGCTAGCAGATTTTTTGGGAATCCCTTACGGTTTTTTTTGAAGGTACCACAGGCCGGGGTTTTTTTATTGTAAAGGTGACGAAAAAGGGGCAGGCTGGTATAGTAGTTGTCGACATATAAATGGTATCCTTTGTCGAATAGGGGGTATGCCAGCTCCCAGACAATTTTTCCACTGGTTCCAATATATGTGGGGCAATCATGGGGCTGGAGCTGGGAATCTTTGCCTTCGTAGATCCGGAATGTGAAGACATATCCAGTGGCTCGATCGCACAATTTATTTAACTTCACCCCATACCTGGATCTCTTGCTTGGTATATACTGCTTGAAGTGCAGTCGGCCAGTGAAATGTATGAGGGACTCGTCCACACAAATTTTTTGGTCTGGGATGAAAACTTCTTTGAATCGCTGGGAAAAGGAATTGATTAGGGGGCGTATCTTGAACAATTTGTCATGGTTGGGATGATCTCGGGGAGGGCACTGGGAATTGTCACAGAAGTGGAGAAAACGCATAATCATGTCGTATCTTGTCCTGGACATGACAGCGGAATATATGGGCATGTGTTGGATGGGGTGGGTGGACCAATATGCATGGGCTTCATTCTTTTTTGTAAGCCCCATATTGAATGTTAGGCCCAAAAACTTTTTAAATTCATCCAGTGTGACACATCGCCACTGGAACATGCGGGCGTAGGAAGAATTGGGGTTGGCAGCAATAAATTGGGATGCATATAAATTAGTTTGATCCACCATATCCTGTAGAAAATCTTGGGGGAAAAATAAAGAAAAATAATCGAATTCAGAAAAATTCGTAGTGTCGGGCTGCACACCTGGCTGTGCGGTGAAAGGGGGGATGATAGCAGGTCTTGAGTTGGCAGGCAACCATAAGGGGTTTGCCAGGGCATCGGGAAGGTAGGACTGGGGCGGGGTTCTTCGGGTTGGGCGGGTAATTCCAGTGCTTGTACTGGGCTCCTCTTCCTCTTCCTGGGGTCTGGCGCTGCTGGTGGTAATTCCAGTGCTTGTATTGGGCTCCTCTTCCTCTTCCTGGGGTCTGGTGCTGCTGGTGGTGGGCAGATCTCCTGATCTTGGTCCTGATCTCGGTCCTGATCTCAATCTTTTGGGAGGGACGGTTTCCTCCGCAGACTCGGACTCTGATCCACTATCCTCCACTGGCTCGTATTCCGAACCAGATGATGTGAGCTCCCCGCTGCTCCCATCATCCGACATTGCAAGAATCTCATATGCCTCCTCAGGTGTGTAAAACCTTTGTGACATTATGGCAATTCTTATTGGCAGGCCTGTGTGGTGGTACAGATGGTGGTATGGGTGGTGGTACCGATGGAGGTACGGGTGGTGGTGGTGGTGGCGGCGGTACGGGTGGTGGTGGTATCGATGGCGGTACAGGTGGTGGTGGTGGTACAGGTGGTGATTGTGGTACCTGTACAGGTGGTGGTGGCAGTACCGGTGGCGGTACGGGTGGTGGTGGTACCGATGGCGGTACAGGTGGTGGTGGCGGTACAGGTGGTGGTGGCGGTACAGGTGGTGGTGGCGGTACCGGTGGCGGTACAGGTGGTGGTGGTACCAATGGCAGTACGGGTGGTAGTAGCGGTACAGGTGGTGATGGCGGTAGTGGCACCGATGGCGGTACTGACGGTGGTACGGTTGGTGGTGGTACCGATGGCGGCACTAGTGGCGATACTGGTAGCGGCCTGTGTGGCAGTATAGATGGTGGGCCTGATGGAGGTACTAGTGGCGTTACTTGTGGTGGTACCGATGGCGGTACTGGTAGCCTGTGTGGCGGTACCGATGGCGGTACTGGTAGCCTGTGTGGCGGTACCAATGGCGGTGGGCCTGTGACAGATGGGCTGGTTGACAGATGGGCTGGTTGACAGATGGGCTGATTGACAGATGGGCTGATTGACAGATGGGCTGACTGACAGATGGGCTGACTGACAGATGGGCTGATTGACAGATGGGCTGACTGACAGATGGGCTGATTGACAGATGGGCTGATTGACAGATGGGCTGATTGACAGATGGGCTGATTGGCTGGGCTGTGTGACAGGTCCTCTTTATTGGGGGGGGCCGTGTTGTGCACAGTACAGTACAAACAGTCTGACAACTGACAGACACTGAATAACTCACTGATCCCTGCTCTCTCCTCTCACGATCGGTGTGTGAGGAGAGAGCAGGGATCAGATAGTAACAGCTAGTTTTTGTTTACATTTGTGACAGGCTGTGATTGGACACAGCCTGTCACCTGGTAAACAGCCAATTTCATTGGCTGTTTACCGATCGGGGAAGCGCTGTGTCCAAGGGACACTCGCCTTCCTCGATCACTACACTGGATGCTTTCGGCGGCGCACAGGGAGCGCGCCGCCGAGTTTATTGTGACAGGTGATCGGCTGTGACTTTGACACAGCCGATCACGGGGTAAACAGCCAATAGAATTGGCTGTTTACCTAGATCGGGGAAGCGCTGTGTCCGAGGGACACGCGCCGCCGCCGATCGCCGCGCTGCGCGCTCCCGCGGGCACGCGCCGGCATGTTATCCTGCTGGACGTCATATGACGCCCAGTCAGGATAACGCAACCACTTCCCGGACGTCAATATGCTATTGACCAGGCGGGAAGTGGTTAAAAAATGTCTCAGACATTGTCTGGCATATTGATGGCCCCCCTACCCACAAAGTATTCCATGTATCATAGACGAACCTCACGGGCACTCTGGGGGGGCAAGCCAGGACGGCCAGCGTCAAGCGCTGTCAGGGTTGGTTCATTGAGATTATTAATTCCAGCTTCAGGTCCAACTGAGCCAGCATAGTTCACAGAATTTCTCCTTAAAAAGTTGTGGAGACCACAGAAAGCCAGGATGATGTGATTGAGTTTATACTCCGCCATGTGTATGGGTGTAAGAAATAGGCGGAACCAGTTGGCCATTATTCCAAACGTGTTCTCCACCACTCTTCTGGCTCTGGCCAGCTGGTGATTAAAAACCCTCTGGTCCGGGGTGAGGGTCCTCATAATGAATGGCCACATAAGATGGTCCCCCAGAGCAAACGCTTCATCCGCAACGAAGACGAATGAGAGTCCTTCCGCATTGTCTTCTGGAGGTGGCAAGTCCAAGCTGCCATTCTGAAGACGCATTTAGAACTCCGTGTGGGCGGTGACTCCACCATCTGACATCCGGCCATTCTTCCCCACGTCCACATACAGGTACTCATAAGTAGCCGACACCACCGCCAACATCACAATACTATTTAACCCCTTGTAGTTGTAATAGTATGACCTCAAATTGGGTTGTGGGACGCTGTGGACATGTTTCCCATCAATTGCCCTTCCGCAGTTAGGAAAGTCCCACCGCTGGGCAAAGTGGGAGGCCACAGCCTGCCTTTCCTGTGGGTTGGAAAGAAACTGTGGAGTCAAACAAGAAAAAAATATCAATCATTTTGCACATAAACATGGAAAGCAGATTAGACAAAAACATTCTTGGCCAACATCAGTATAACATTTATTTTAGGGAGTATTTAAAGACAAAGGTATAAGGTCCACCTATCAGATTCCTCACCCCCTCTCATGGGCCATTTAAATAAATTTATGGGGGAGATGTTTTGGACAGGTAACCCTCTCCACTTCATTGAGAGATGAATGCCTAAATAATGTGTATTACTTTGGCCAGCCCCTCCTTACTTTACACTATTGGCAGCCCACTGGACAGGTAAGAAGTGTCATAATACAAAGAGATAAATACACACTGTACACATTTTAGCACATTTTTACATTCTGATATTACCTATCAAGATAATAATAGGATACAAAAACTTAAAACAGTACCATTTGAAAGTATTCAGGCAGGCCCTTGCACTACATGCTTTGGGGAATTCTTCCATAAATCTGACCACAAAAGAGGTAGGTATAGTGTGTATGGGTTTGGCAAAGTCAGCAGATAGAGGATTGGTATCAGCTGAGTTAGCAGTTGGGGGAGGGAGGGTTCGAAATGATTTTGAGACCGAAAAAAAAAAGCCTCTGAATTTCAAACACACATCACAATTTTCAACATTTTAGGGGGTGTTTAGGGTAAAGCACTACTATGGAGCTGACAAAATACATTGTTAATTGAGTAGATGAGGTGGATATAGGGCCAGGAGAGCATGCTGGGGAGGTAAGTGAAGGCAAATATGTATAAGGACAAAAAAAATACCTAAAAAACCAGCATGCATGAGGACAAAGGGGACATTCACAGCATATTACAATCATGGTAATTAGGGAATGAGGAAAAAAAATACAATACATTATCAAACATTAAATACAATAAAATGTGATGTTAAAGGATAAAAATCTTACCTTAATATACTCCTTCTGCAGGACCTGGATGATAGCATAACACGTCTCTGAGATAATGATCCCCAGAGCCTGGGGGGAGATGCCCGTCGAGAACTTGAGGTCCTGCGGGCTTCTCTACGTGGCCAAGTACTGCAGGGTGGCGACGAGCCTCTGCTCTGGAGTGATGGCTTGCCTCATGCAGGTATTCTGCCTGCTGATATAGGGGGTCAGCAAAGCCAACAAATGGTGAAATACGGGGTCCGTCATCCAGAGAAAGTTCCTGAAATCATCAGTATTATTCTCACGGATCTCACGGAGCAAAGGCATGTGACAGAACTGGTCACGCTGGAGCAACCAATTCTTGGTCCATGAACTCCTCCTCGCCCTGTTCATAGACTGGGCTTGTGTCAAAGTAAGGACCCCAACACCAAGCCCCCACACAGCACGAACTCTACGATGAGTACGTACAAGCAACATGGCTAGAAAACGGTCGGCTGCTCAGAACAAAGTAACAGAACGCACTGAAGAACAGCAAGGCCTGTGAAGAGCAACCTGAAAATCAGTAATGAACGAACAAGAACACAATGACAAGTCAATGGTAACTCGCTGCACGCACTGAAAACAAGATACAAACCCACAAGCACAAACTGAACAGCAGAAATACGATCTGAAAACCACGAGTCTGAAAAAGCGTGAATCATCTCTCACCAAACTTTTACTAACACGAGATTAGCAAAAGGAGCCCAAAGGGTGCAGCGCTTAGTACTGAACTGCCCTTTTATAGTCTCGTCGTACGTGGTGTACATGACCGCGTTCTTGGCGTTCGGAAATTCCGACAACTTTGTGCGATCTGTGTGTATGCAAAACAAGTTTGAGCCAACATCCTTCTGAAAAAATCCATGGATTTTGGTGTCGGAATGTCTGATCAATGTCCGATTGTGTGTACAGGGCATTACTGTTCATGGATGGAATACCAAACTCCAATTGCTAAACCAAAAAAACTACACTTGTGTTGAACCTCAAAGTATAGCTGCAAACACAATAGTGAGATATTTTTCACCAGACAAAGTAGTAAAAAAAACGTGTTGCACTTAAGAACAATTCATAATAACCATATTGTCAATAAAGATAAAGTGCAAATTTAATTCAATTCATAGTGCAAAAGTCCAAAGTAAAAAACAGTCTATTGTGTTAAGGTAGAAATTAGGGTGACTCGAAAAACCCAAACAAAACAACATCCCGGGCAAGGAAAACGGCTTCCACTCCCTGGTGATGCGATGGCGTGAATTGAATTGTTTTTAAGCGCAACATGTTTTATTTACCAAACTCCAATTACCCACTTCTCAAGAAATCATTATTCTTGAAGTACACACAATTTTCCATTGGCTGGGTTCCATAACTAGATTATTTGTTTTTTCAGTAAAGATACTGCAATGTAGGATAATCTGGTCTATAAATCAGGCCTAGACAAATCTTCCCTTAATTTTATGAAATAGGAGCTTAGGATCTAACAAAATTGCCACTTTTATCATAAAAGCATGTAAAGTCCTACCATTAAGAGGAGAATAACTGTACTTGAGTGTGTTCAATAGCATGTCCCCTGCTGCCCTCTGTGGTTCTCACCTCCTGTCACTACATCACTACACTACAGGACACTTTGAATACCAGCCCATTGAATTGATACACGTTCAACTGCTCCTAAAAGCTAGAAATATTTTTCATAATAACAAGGTTGCTTTAAAGACCCAGAGGTCCACTAACCAGGAATATTATTATTATTATAGAGGATTTATATAGCGCCAACAGTTTGCACGGCGCTTTACAACATGGGGCACACAATACACTTACAATACAAATCAATACAGGAGGGATCAGAGGGCCCTGCTCATTAGAGCTTACAATCTAGAAGGGAGGGTCAAGTGGAAACAAAAAGGTAATAACTGTGGGGGATGAGCTGATGGAAAAAAATGACAATACAGTTGTTAGGTGTGAGTAGGATAGGCTTCTCTGAAGAGAAGGGTTTTCAGGGATCTTCTGAAAGCTAATAAAGTAGGAGATAAGCGGACAGATTGGGGTAGGGCATTCCATAGGATTGGAGAGGCTTTGGAGAAGGCCTGGAGGCGAGCATGGGAGGAGGTGACAAGGGAGCTAGAGAGCAGGAGGTCTTGAGAGGAACAAAGAGAGCGAGTAGTTTGGTATTTAGAGACTAAGCTAGTGATGTAGCTGGGGGCGAAATTGTGGATGGCTTTGTACGTAGTTGTTAGAATTTTGAATTTAATTCTTTGGCCAAGCGGAAGCCAGTGGAGGGATTGACAGAGAGGAGTGGCAGACACAGAGCGATTGGTAAGGTGGATGAGTCTGGCAGCAGCATTCATAAAGGATTGAAGAGGTGATAGACTATGTAGAGGTAAGCCAATGAGAAGGGAGTTGCAGTAGTCGAGGTGAGAGATGACCAGCGAGTGAATTAAGAGCTTTGTTGTGTCATTGGTTAGAAAGGGGCGTATTTTGGAGATGTTGCGGAGGTTGAGGCGGCAGGATTTGGACAGTGATTGGATGTGTTGCTTGAAGGAGAGTTCAGAGTCTAGGACTACACCTAGAACCTTGGCATGAGGGGATGGGCTTATAGTTGTGCCATCGATTTTGACAGAGAGATCAGGGGAAGAGGCATATGGGGGAGGAAAAATTATAAGTTCGGTTTTGGCTAGATTGAGTTTAAGGAAGTGGTGTGACATCCAGACTGATATATCTGAGAGTAAATTACTGATACGTGAGGAGACAGAGGGAGTGAGCTCAGGGGTAGAGAAATAGATTTGGGTGTCGTCAGCGTAGAGGCGGTATTGGAAGCCATGGGAGGCTATCAGAATATGGAACCTCCCCCAGACACCTGTCCAGGGTTAGTTACTCTTGATGGAGGGGCTTTTTCAGCCTCTTTTATGTAGTCTTAGATACATTATAGACCTGAGTAGGGATGAGCCGAACACCCCCCGGTTCAGTTTGCATCAGAACATGCGAACAGGCAAAAAATTTGTGCGAACATGCGAACACCGTTAAAGTCTATGAAACATGAATGTGAAAAATCAAAAGTGTTCAATATAAAGGCTTATATGCAAGTTATTGCCTTGAAAAGTGTTTGGGGACCCGGGTATTGCCCCAGGGGACATGTATCAATGCAAAAATGTTTTTAAAACTGCTGTTTTTTTCATGAGCAATAATGCTTAAAATGAAACAATAAAAATGAAATTTTCCTTTAAATATTGTGCAGGGGGGTCCCCTTAGTCTGCATCTTTCTCATGTGTTTTACTGTGCCGCAGCAAAATTACATTTCTAAAGGAAAAAATGTCATTTAAAATTTCTTGGGGTTGTAATGTATTGCCGGGTCCCGGCAATATAGATAAACATCAATGAAAATAAACGGTGTGGGTTCCCTCCCAGTCCATACCAGGCCCTTATCTGAGCAAGCAGCCTGGCAGGCCAGAAAAGGGGAGGGAGCGAGTGCCCTCCCTTGAACTGTACCAGGCCGTTTGCCCTCCACAACCACAATACACAGTTTTTGACAATTCTTTTATTAAAAAAAGGTGTCCAGCAATGTCCATCCATCTTCAATCACACCGCCCGATGGACCCAAAAAATAGAAGAATAAAAACTAAAATACGCCGCCTCGGGTGGCCCCGCCCTTGCCTATATAACAGCGGTCACAGCTAAGAGACAGCAGTTGGCGGGATGCCTCCCATCGAGGCAGAGGTTTTTTTTTTCTTTCTATTTTTCGGGTCCATCGGGTGGCGTGATTGAAGATGGATGGACATTGCAGGACAATTTTTTTTTGCCCATTTTAAAAAAGGAATTGTCAAAAACTGTGTATAAAACCATACCCATTCACATGGGGCGGGATCTGGGCCCCCCTTGGTAACGGGGGTTTCCAGATTCCGATAAACTCCCCCCGCAGACCCCCACAACCACCGGGACAGGGTTGTGGGGATGAGGCCCTTGTCCCCATCAACATGGGGATAAGGTGCTTTGGTGAGGACACCAAAGCACCCTCCCCATGTTGAGGGCAAGCGGCCTGGTATGGATCAAGAGGGGGTGCTCGCTCATCCCCCCCATCCTGACCTGCCAGGCTGCTTGCTCGGATAAGGATCTTATATGGATTTTGGGGGGGACCCCAAGCCAATTAAAAAAAAAATTGTTGTGGGCCTGGTATGGACTGGGGGGGGGGGGTATGCCATTTTTTTTTCCTAATTCTGTCATAGAGTTCCCCTTAACTACTTCAATACACTATATTATATACTTTACAGTGCACTATATACTTTGCACTGTATTATATATACTACACTGACTGCACTATATACTCTGAACTGCAGTATATATACTACACAGACTTCACTATATACTCTGAACTGCAGTATATACAGTACACTATACGGACTGCACTATATACTCTGCAGAAAAATTGGGTCTAAGGTGTTGGTGGTGCCAGAACACTGTAACCCCTCACAGTTACTCTCGTTGGAGCGCAGGAATGGGCCCTGCTGTTAAATATTATTTCAAAAATTGTAATTACATGCCCCAGTCAAACAGGTGCAGAAAAATTGGGCCTTGGGTATTGGTGGTGCCAGAACACTGTAAACCCTCACAGTTACTCTTGTTGGGTGCACGAACAGGCCCTGCTGTTAAATGTTAAAAATTGTGGCTAGCCGGCGCCGAAGATGGACGCCTAGACTCACAGCTCCACAGTGAGGGAGAAAAACGGAACGACTCCAGCCCACCTGACACAACGGATTCTCACCATCCTTACCCCAGAGCTGCAGCATAACCCGACAATGTCACGAAAATGGATGGGGAACTACAAGCCCAAAAAGCTCACTACATTCATGTTCCCACCGGAGGCCCAGGTCAGTGACTTCCATGATAGTGGTGTCGGCCTAGCCGCGCACAGAGCTAGATCCCCTCACTAGCAGCCCAGCCAAGGCCAGGATGCGGATGGATGCACCGCTCCCGCGGCCACCCCAGGCTATAATCAAGGCCCAGGCCTTCAGCCTGCTCCAATCTAACCAGGCTCTACACAGCTCCATGGCTTCCTTCCCCACATCAGGGCAGCCAGTCATGGACACAACACTAAAAGACATGCTCATGTCGCTACAATTATCATTGATGACAGATCTCTTTTCCCTGTTCCTCAACACTGATATTCATGTTATGGGACAAAGAGTCACTACTATAGAAAGGGGCATGATGGAATGTACAACCACTGTGAATGATTTGATCGACATATATGAGAAGGTGAAAGACGAACAGGTCTGTGTCCGGGCCAAGCTGGCTGACTTAGAAGACCACTCCAGGCGCAATAACGTCAAACTGAGGGGGGTCTCTGAGGCTATATTACCGGCAGACCTGCACAAATATGCCAAAGACCTCAAACACACCATTTTACCTGACGCTGCACCCAGAGACATTATTATAGACAGGATCCACAGGATAGCGAAGCCCACTCATCTAGCAGCATCAGTGCCCAGAGATGTACTCATGCGAGTACAGTTCTTTCATATCAAAGAGAGGCTGATGTCTGAAGCCAGACCTAAATCGCCATTACCCGACCATATGAAGGGGTCCAAATGTTCCCAGACCTATCCAAATACACACTACAACTCAGAAGAAACCTGAACCCCATCACTAAGGGCCTCTACAACCACAAAATACTATACAAGTGGCGCTACCCTGCGACTCTCCTCATTACGAAAAATGGCACCACCCATGTTATTGGGGACCTGCAGAAAGGAATGCATCTCCTGCAGGAATGGGGTATCATCCTAGAGCCCCCCGCAACTGCAGCCCTCTACAAAAGCACAAAGCATCACAATCTCGCGGTTACCAAGGTACCATGGGGCCCCAACCACGGAACACTACCTGACCAAACAGGGCTTACATCACCAATGAAGCTTCTCCCTCACTGTTCACTGTTCAATACCAAGTCTTCCTAAGTTACTAACTGTTTCCCCCCTATAACGGCCTAGCTGATTTTAGCTTTCTTTTGTTCCTTCACGCCGCATTTATTCCTGTGTTGCTCATTCCGCACCTAACGGGAAAGTTCTCAACATTATACCTGTTTTGCTTTTACTTGTTGCCTTTCTTCACAGCTCCAGCTCTAAGCCCATAACACTGCAGATCTTCCCACCCAGTGGAATCGTAACCTCTGGTTAAGTAACCTTTTCCACCACATGCCTACCAACAATTAACTGTAAGTGTGTACAGTTTTACTTTTAGCCTCACACACCACCAGGAACCAGCAATGCCAATTAACATTCTATCAATAAATGCCAAAGGATTAAATCACCTGGCTAAAAGACACTCCCTATGGCACACAGCGGAAAGACTCAATAGCGACATCATCTGTGTCCAAGTCAACTACCCTCTGTTCCAATAACAAATTCTCCCATGTCTACCATGCTACGTACACATCGAAAAAAAGAGGAGTCCTCATAGCTATAAAAAACAACCTAGACTTCCACCTGATACAAGAGATTTCTGACCCCCACGGTAGATACTTAAAGTGGATGTAAACCCAATGTCATCCTTTCTAAACTACTGCCATAGGGGTTACAGTATCTATAAGGATATACATGCCTCCTGCATGTATCTTTACCTGTCAAATGTCTCCCCTCTGTCTGGTATGAGAGCTAAAAACTGCAGATTCTGTGGGTGGGTCTGTTGTCTGGAGCTCGGTGGGTGGAGTCGTGATGTCAGTAGACTCCCCGCCCACCTCTACACTCCCCTTGTCAATATGCATTTTCTCCTGTGTATTTCTAACTGAACTTCTGCTATGATCTCTAACATCCAGTGAAAAGACAGGAAAGTAACCACATGACTTCAGCATGCCAAATCATGCTGAGGTGTGGAACAGCCAATCCTTGCAGAGCTGCTGAAGAAAGGAGTGGGGGGTGGGAATTAAAAAATCATGCCTGTGTCTTAGGCTGTCACTCACAGCAAGGGGAAGTATTTGACAAAGTTTTTGTCAGTTTGTCAAGATTTCTCTCACTGAACAATAAAAGAGGATTGCTCAGAGATGGATTAACTCTGTGTGGCAAGACTGGGCTCAAATGATAGGAAATCTTATACTCTACAGTATGATATAAACATTTTTTTTTCGGGTTTACATCCACTTTAATTTTACTCTGTACCCTCAACAAAATCAAATACACATTGCTAAATGTGCATGCCCCCAACACCCAGCAGATGACCTTCATCCTGAAAATCATACGCAAAGCTCAAGAAGTCAGACAAGGCCACCTACTTGTGTGTGGCGACTTCAACTCGGTAGTGGACATACATATGGACACTACCTCAGCATCAAAGAGGAGAGAGTCTCCCCTGAAACAATTCCTCACATCACAGGATTTATTTGATGTTTGGAGATGTCATCACGGATCAGAAAAAGATTACACTTACTTCTCTCCACACCATAGATCTTACTCGAGAATAGATATGTTCCTTACAGACAAATGGTTGTTACAAAAAATCAGCGCATCTGTAATTCACACCATGGTGTGGTCAGACCTCGCTCCAATCACAATCTCTATCAATGACACTGAGCGCCAGCGGAATACATTTCTCTGGCTAGCCAACAACTACATACTGCAACATCCATCCCATTCTCAAGTAATTGAGGAACACATAAAAGAGTATTTTGACCTTAATAATGGTTCAGTAGGGGACCCCGCCATGGTGTGGAACGCGCATAAAGCTGTCATTTGAGGTGTCATAATGAAACTCAGTTCCCTATGTAAAAAGAAGAGGACGCAGCGTATTTACCACCTGACCTCACAAATCGCAAACATTGAGACCCTCCATAAATCCAATCCAAAAGCGACTCACCTGGCCCAATTACTGTCACTACGACAGGAAATGAGGACACTACTCCTCAATTCCTTTGAGCAAGTGCAATGCAAAATTAAAGCCACCTCATACTCTATACCTCTAATAAAGCGGGGAAAAAATTGTTACAACGCCTGAAGGGAAAAGGGCCAAGACTAAGATAACCCACCGATTTCATCCTCGCTCTAAACAGAAATTGACTAATCCTCAAGATATAGCCAACGCATTTAACGACTACTATAGTGACCTCTATAACATCAAATGGGACCCGACCACATCACAACCCTCACATGAAGACATTGACGCATTCCTGCAACAAATTACACTCCCCAAACTGACTGTAATGCTACTAACCTCCTTGAAGGAACCCTTCACCGATCAGGAAATTCTTGCAACAATACGTTCACTACCGTTAGGGAAAGGTCCAGGACCGGATGGCTTGACGGGGGAATACTACCAACAATACTCCAGCCAACTAATCCCATACCTGATGCAATTTTGCAACAACGCTGCCTCCTCTTCCATGTTCGCTAAGGAAACATTGAATGCTATTATTGTTACACTCCCGAAACCAGGGAAGAAGCCAACCTCCCCTCAAAACTTCTGACCCATATCCCTTTTAAATCTGGTTGTAAAAATTTATGCCAAAACCATTGCTAGACACCTGCTAGGGATAATGCCAGATCTCATACATTTAGGTCGGGCCGGTTTAATAAGGGGAGACAAGCGCCCGATGCTACGAGACGTATGATCAACCTGATACACCATGCTGAATCCAGCGGAACGCCTTCTCTGCTTCTTTCTCTAGATGCAGAGAAGGCATTTGATAGGGTACACTCTACAGACATACTATCCCAACCATTTAATATAACAAACGGCACACGCCAAGGATGCCCCTTGTCACCATTAATTTTTAACTTACTGATGGAACCCCTGGCGGGACATGTGCGCTCGAATCCCTTGATCACGGGTCTGACGATAGGCGAAACCTCCCATAAAATAAGTCTCTTTGCGGACAATGTCATTTTGATCCTATCCAATCCAACCACCTCATTGGCGGAAGCACACAAATTGCTAGAGTGGTTCGGAAAAATCTCCTACTATAAACTAAACACAACTAAACTGCACATTTTAGACCTTAAACTAGAGGCCACAACAAAAAATTTGCTACAGGTCCAACACCCTTTCAACTGGCCAGATAAAAGTATCTCTTACCTAGGGGTCCACCTTGCTAGATCGGTCAAACATCTTTTCTCGGCTAACTATAAACCTCTCCTTACCAAGCTACAAACAGAAACTCAATCCATACTCAAACATGAATTCATATCGTGGTCTGGAAGACTTGCAGAATTTAAAATGCTTCATCTACCACAAATCCTCTACTTATTCAGGACCCTCCCCATCTCCATACCTAAATATTTCTTTAAGTCTCTCCAAACCTTATTCAATAAATGTATATGGAAAGGATCTAAACCCAGATGGGCCCACTCTAAACTTATGAAACATAAGTCAGCGGGTGGATCAGGAACTATTGACTTTGAAGACTACTACACAGCCTCATTATTAGACCAAATTTATGAATGGTTCCAGCAGCGCCCTACAAAACTATGGAGCAATATTGAAAACCTATCACTGATACACCCAAATCTAAAATGGTGGTTAATAAGCATCCCCTTAGGAACCATGATAGCCTTGGCTAAAGCATGGCAAACACTGATCCACGAAAGCTCTAAACACCCCAAAATTCCACAGATACAAATCCCAATCAAAGCTCTCCATCATCTATCACCCGATTTATCTCTGACCCACTGGTCTAGACATGGAATATTATCCATTCATAATCTTCTCCAAGATTCCCGCCTAAAAACTTTCCCACTCCTACAGAGAGAATTTAAATTACCTCCCACAGATTTCTTTACCTACATCAGAATTAAACACTGCCATGGGAAAATCCAACTACCCATACACACGGTACACCCGAAAGCCTGGGAGCACCTAACCAACACATCTCACAAAACTTAAAGGTATATCTCTATTATACAATGTTACACCAAAAACTCCACTTCACTAAGTCAGCCCCCCACACCCACTGGGAAAATGACTTGAGCCGAGAGTACACAGACCACCAATGGCAACGAGCATTGCAATCTAATTACAACTCCACAAAATCCTCTGCGCTATGGGAACTCACCCAAAAACTTACCCTTAGACAGTTTCTAACCCCATCAAAGTTGGTATCGTTTAGCTCAAAATTTCCTGGCACATGCTGGTAATGTAATATATTCCACATAATGTGACAGTGCACACATATACAAACCTATTGGAAAAATATCTTCCAAATCCTATCAGATATCTCAAATCAGCACATACCCCCTGCACCTGATTTAGTACTAATAAACCTCACTATAGATTAGATACCTCAACCTGCCATACATGTGCTTACACACATAATATTGGCAGCTAGACTGAACACAACAAGACTATGGAAAACAGATAGGGCCCCTACCATAGAGCACACATTAGACCTGGTAAACCTCCATTATGGATATGAATTGACAATGGCGTCCAGTGGTGGCTATATGACTGAAGGAAAAACACATGGTTACAGTGGGAGTGGTGATCTGGAGCTGCGAAGTTCCTTTGACGTTGAACCACAGTTAGTAGAGTCATGATACAGCAGCAAGTTAAACTTTAATGTCCTCGCATTGCTTGAAAATGGGTTACGCATTAATGAGTCGCAAACCTCCCCTAGGCAACAAAAGAGCTCCCATTTGGGGTTCCTGGGGGAGTGATGCAACATGACTACTAGACAACCTATGTATTAAGTGTAGCACTAACTCACGGTGGAGCTGCTGGTTTAAGCAGGTCTGTTACCTTCACTCTGCTTCCCTCTGTTTCACCGGCACCGGGTCTAGGGTTCTGTTGAGTTTACTCCTGGACAACACACGCACCAACACTGGAGTACGTTTTCAATGCTTTATTAAAACAAAACAACTTAGGAAGTAGCAGAAAAGAGGTAGAAAGGAAACTTGCAGGGTAGGGTTCTCTTGACAAAATGTCCTGGTAGAATGTAAATACTATTGAAATGCGCTCCCTTCGTGGGACACTCTCCTTGCTCGTCTGCATAGGCCTCTCTCACCGCTCTAGCAGCCAGTACGCAGCACGAATCAAAGTCTCTGCCACAGACTTAATTGGGAACAAAATCCGTATAATCCTCTGCCACAGGATGTATAGATTTCTCTATAGTGAAAGTCAGTCACAGTGCTTGAACCTTTAAGCCGAGCTGGCAACACTATGCTGTATAGTTACTTTTGGATACGTCCTCCAACCGAGTCACCAGGCCCCTCTATAGACCAGCACGTTGCGTGATCTCTCCAAGACGGGTCCTCCCCTGGGATCTCCTTGGCTGTCCAGCTTCGTCACACAGGACCGACAGCTCAGGACCATTCCTCGGCCACGGTGGCAGGCTCCAGACAAGCCTCTGGACCCACCCCTGTGCCTTCTGTATCATGGGCCTCCCGATCGGAGGACCACGAGGTAGCTCCTTAACGCATACCTGTCGGCCAGGAGGGCCAGCAGATGGCTGTAAAAACGAACCCCAAAATATGGCATCTGTCCCATAAATACCCTTGCCCAGAATGCAACTCGGAGGACCACCTCCACCGAGCGTGCCTCCGGGACAGAGGAGCATTCATTCGCTTCAACACGTTGCCTTTCCAACCCTGACCAGTGGTAACAGCGACACCCACTGGTCAGCACGGAAACACTCACAACGTCAGCCAAGCTCAAACAGAGGCAAACTTTAACCTTCTTAATGCACAATTTACTAAATTTACCTAACATGTGGTAGATTGCAAATCTACCAGCGCTACATAAGCATAAGTCTTAAAACAGTATTTCCTGTTAGCAGACACACAAATATGTAAGTGTTCATTTATCAGCCTGTGACTTTATGTAAACGTTGTACAATGTATACATTGTCTTTCTATGTTTCTGATATAAAAATAAAAATTTATTGAAAAAAAAAAAATTGTAATTACATTCCCCAGTCAAACAGGTGCAGAAAAATTGGGCCTTCCATGCTGGTGGTTCCAGAACACTGTAACCCCTCACAGTTACTCTTGTTGGGTGCAGGAACGGGCCCTGCTGTTAAATATTATTTAAAGAATTGTAATTACATGCTCCTGTCAAACAGGTGCAGAAAAAGTAGGCCTTGGGTGTTGGTGGTGTCAGAACACTGTAACCCTTCACAGTAATGCCCCATACACACGGTCGGATTTTTCGACGGAAAATGTATGATAGGACCTTGTTGTCGGAAATTCCGACCGTGTGTAGGCTCCATCACACATTTTCCATCGGATTTTCCGACACACAAAGTTTGAGAGCAGGATATAAAATTTTCCAACAACAAAATCCATTGTCAGAAATTCCGATCGTGTGTACACAAATCCGACGGACAAAGTGCCACGCATGCTCAGAATAAATAAAGAGATGAAAGCTATTGGCCACTGCCACGTTTATAGTCCCGACGTACGTGTTTTACGTCACCACGTTCAGAACGATCGGATTTTCCGACAACTTTGTGTGACCGTGTGTATGCAAGACAAGTTTGAGCCAACATCCGTCTGAAAAAATCCTAGGATTTTGTTGTCGGAATGTCCGAACAAAGTCCGACCGTGTGTACGGGGCATTACTCTTGTTGGGTTCAGGAACGGGCCCTGCTGTAAAATCATAAAAATTGTAATTACATGCCCCAGTCAAACAGGTGCAGAAAAATTGGGCCTTGGGTGTTGGTGGTGCCAGAACACTGTAACCCTCACAGTTACTCTAGTTGGATGCAGGAACAGACCCTATGGTGAAATATCATATCAAAAAATTGTAATTACATGCCCATGTTAAACAGGGTATAAAAATTGGGCCTTTGGTTTTGGTGGTGCCAGAACACTTTAACCCCTCACAGTTACTGGGCGCAGGAATGGGCCCTGCTGTGAAATATTACGTAAAAAATTGTAATTACATGCCCCTTTTAAACAGGGACACTGCAACCCCTCACAGATACTCTTGTTGGCCGCAGCAATAGGCCCTGCTGTGAAATATTAGATCAAAAATTGTAATTGCATGTCCATGTTAAACAGGGGCAGAAAAACTGGGCCTTGGATGTTGGTGGTGGTGCCCTAAACCAAAAATATTATTGGAAGCTAGCATCATCAAGATTGAGGAGGAATAGGATAGTCAGCATAGGCAGTCTTTAAGGGATCCCAAATTCAATCAGTTACTTCAGTATCAGGTGCTTGATAGCAGCTGATCCAAGACTGATTGATTTTTATGAATGTGAGCCTAACAATGGTGTCTGTGGACAGACACACTCTTTGATCTGTTACAAACCCTCTAGCAGCACTGAATGTGCATTCAGAAAGTATGCTGGATGCAGGATAGGCCAGTAGCTCAATTGCATATTGAGTAAGTTCTGGCCAGTGGTCCATTCTCAAGACCCAGTAACCCAGTGGATGCTCTGTTGGAAAGGTCTCCAAGTCTGCTCTTGCCCCTAGATATTCTCACACCATATAATGCAGATGCTAGCAATGGTTGCTTGAACCAATCAGACCTTGGCGCTGAGGACTGAAAAATTGTTTAATGGCATCGGTCAGCCGGCCACCTTCTCTACCACTCTTCCTCTGACTGAACGAAGCCTCAGCAACACGTTGTCCAGCACCAGGAAATGGTAACCTCCCAGGGTCTGGAAATGCGCTACACAAACCTTTCTTCAAGGCCTCCTGAAGATGTTTCATCCTCTTCTCCCTCTGCAAAGGCAGGATGAGTTCTGCAACGTTACCCTTGCAATGTGGATCACAAAGGGTTGCCAGCCAATAATGATCCCTCTCCTTCATATCACGAATCCTAGGGTCCTTTCGCAGGCTTTGCAGAATCAGGGAGGCCATGATGCGTACGTTTGCAGAGGCATTTGATTCTGAGTCCTCTTGTTCACTAAGGATCACATTATCCGTAACTACCTCCTCCCAGCCACGCACAACTCCTTGGGTTTCTGGGGACTGAAAATCATCCCTTGAAGACTTCTGCTAAGTGTTATCCTCTACATCCATGCTGACACAATCCTCCTCCTCTTCTTCTTCCTGTTTGTTTGGAGGGGCCTGCAGGAATGCTATCTGGATAAAGGGGGCCTTGAGATGATTCCACGAAGCGTGTGCTCCAGCAGGAAGACTAGAGGGACAGTGTCACTGATGCATGCATTGTCGCTGCTCACCATCCTTGTAGCCTCCTCAAATGGTGACAGGACAGTGCATGCATCCTTGATCAATAGCCACTGGCGTGGCGAAATGAAGCCAAGCTCCCCTGACCCTGTCCTGGTGCCATACTCACACAGGTACTCATTGATGGCCTTCTGCTGTGTGTGAAGCCGCTGCAGCAATGCCAACGTTGAGTTCCACCTAGTGGGCGGTTGGTGGGCAGGTTGCATTCCCTTTGAATGTCAGCCATCCGAGCACTGGCATTGTATGACCGGCGGTAATGAACACATACTTTTCTGGCCTGCCTCAGGAGATCTTGTAAGCCTGGGCGCCTGCTCAAGAGCCACTGCACCACCAAATTTAGGACGCATGCCAAACATGGAACATGGGTCAAGTGTCCCTGTCAGAGGGTGGAGAGAAGGTTGGTGCCATTGTTGCATACAACCATTCCTGGCTGAAGCTGGCATGGCGTCAACCACCTCTGAGACTGCCCCTGAAGAGCTGACAGAACCTAAGCCCCAGTGAGGCACCTGTCCCCTAGGCAGAACAACTCAAGCACTGCATGGCTTCTTTTAGCCTGACTGCTTGCGTAGCCCCTTGAACGCTTACGAAGCACCGCTGGTTCAGAGGACAAATTTGCAGAAGAGGCCATGGAGGAAGAAGAAGACGAGGGGGTGAAGGAGAGAGCTGTGGCAGAATCACCACTAGCATTTTGGAGGCGTGGTGGTGGAACAAGCTCCAACAACACTGAACCCTGTCCTGCATCCTTCCCAGCTGCCAGCAGAGTTACCCAGTGCTCGGTGAAGGAAAGGTAACATCCCTGCCCATGCCTGCTGGACCATGAGTTAGTGGTAATATAAACCTTACTGTTTACCACCCTGTCTAACAAGGCCAAAACATTGCAGTCCACATGCCGGTCGAGAGCCGGACTGGCCTTTCGTTAAAGAAAATGGCGTTTTGGAACTGGCCACTGAGGTACAGCACATTCCACAAATTCACCAAAGGTGGCAGAGTCTACCAGCTGAAAAGGCAGCAGTTGCAGTGTTAGCAATTTGGCCAAGCTAGCATTTAGACGCTGAGCATGTGGACAGCGGGGACCAAATTTATTTTTATGGTTCAGCAACTGGTGGTGGTGTACTGCTAGCAGATTGGAAGTACAGTAAGGTTGGAGATCCCAGATGAGGAGCAAGGAGAAGTCCACCTTTTTCTTTGATGTAGGTCTTTCAAGTGCTGTTGCCAACGGACTGCATGGCAGGTCGCATATGTCTGGTCAAGCATGTGGTGCCCAAGCAGCTGCTGTTCTGGCCATGCTTGATCCGCTTCAAACATAGGTTGCAAACAGCAATGGTGCGATCTGCTGTACATGTGTCAAAAAAGGCCCACACCAAGGAACTTTTAAAAGTCAGCGGGGAGTCAGCAGCACCCTGCACCTGCGGAGCTCTGTGGTGTAATGCAATAGGGTGGTTGCCCTTAAGCTGCCCCCTAGAGGACATCCTGTATCATTGGAGTTTTGCCATCTCCTCCTCCTCACTTTCCTCCTCTCTTCTCTCAGGCACCCAAGTACAGTCAGTTACCTCATCATCCCCTACCTCCTCGTCACTGGAGCAAATTTGGCACTATGCTGCAGCTGGGGGAACATGACTGCCAGTTTCTTGTCCTTCTGTGGCACCCCCACTCTCTAGGCTCACATTACTCCCTTCCTCAACTTGGGAACCAACATTGGAGCCTTCAAATTGTTGCACATCCTCCAGCAGCATGTACCCGACACGGTGGTCGAATGATTGAGGGGACTCCTCCGTGAGGCATGATGGTGGGGCTACGGAAGGCGCGACTGTGGACAAGGAGCTGGTGGAATAGTCCCCTTTGGCTGCTGCATTGGAAGGCAAGCTACTCTGAGCTTGGGTGACAGAGGATGAGGAGGATGAGGATGGCTTCATTATCCACTTCACCCACTCTTCTGCATGTTATGGCTCAATAACATGGCCAGCAGCAGTAAAAAAAAGGACAAGCCTGCCCCATGGCCACCTGCAGAGGATGCACCATGTCCACGACCACAACTGTTGAGTGTAGACACAGAGGCCGCTTGCCCTCTTTTGGTGGCCTGTGAGCGCCTGCCTCTGCTTGGTGGCCTTCCGAACATGATGTATTTTTTGTTTTACAACACCATGCTACACAGTGTTATATACTGTGTACACCACCTGAAGTGTATTAGAAACTATACACCACCAAATGCACTGTATATATGGGCTACACTGAATGCAGTATCTATCTATCTATCTAGTAAAACTAAAAAATATCCTTCGCGCTGGTGGATGATATAAATAGTGGTAGTGACTAGATAATTTTAAATATAAATAATGCTTAATGAAGAGGTGATAATATTGCAGCAAAATAAGGGTGTTCACACCAACACTTAGTACAGTAGATATTTGAATAAATTTCACGCAATATTAATAAATAATAAGCAAATATGTGTAAAAACTGTGTAAACATAGACACTATTTTTATGCCTACTGCTTTATGATACTATTTATGATTGATTGCACAAATCATTAATTATCAATGACTATAGAAGGATTTATTTTTTATTCACAAGGATTTGTTTTTTATTCACGGCAATTTGTTTTTTATTCACGCTAATTTTAGAGTTGAATTATAACACCATAGCAGTTATTTATATACGTTTTTATTCACGTATATGTTAGTACTATCACCTCACTAGAAGATAGCGGCGATTGCTATATGCTGCAATATAGAGATCGTTGATCCTTGCAACAATAGCTGTAGCAACCACTATCTTATAAGCTATTATTTTGTCTATGTTTACACAGTTTATGTTTATGTTTACACAGTTTTTTGCCTATTATGTATTAATATTGCGCGAAATGTATTCAAATATCTATCTATCTATCTATCTATCTATCTATCTATCTATCTATCTATCTATCTATCTATCTATCTATCTATCTATCTATCTATCTATCTATCTATCTATCTATCTATACAATCTAGTGTATATATCTATCTATCTATCTATCTATATATATATATATATATATATATATATATACACTGCCTGAAGTGTATTAGAAACTGTACACATGGGTTGCTAAAACGTTCGCCAATATTTTTACGTCAGTGCATAGTAATGAAATTGAGCGATAGGAGGAGACATCCAGGTGGTCTTTCCCTTCCTTGTGTATTACGATAGTGGCTTCAGACATTGAAGTAGGAAGTCTCCCATTAGCTAGTGCCCATATTAATGTTTCCAGCAATTCTGGGAGAAGTACCTCTCCATATCTTTTATATATTTCCACCGGAAGTCCATCTGGGCCCGGTGATTTTTGACTGGACATTCCAGCCACTGCCCGTTTTAGTTCCTCCAAAGTCACTGGTGCCTCCAAGTCTATTCTATACTGCTCCGACAAGGACGGGATTGATATTCCCTGGAGAAAATTATCCGTTATTACACTCCCATCGCTCCTGTTAGATTTATACCAAGACTTGTAATAGTTACTAAATACCTGCATCATCTCTATCCCGTTGGTGGTGATGTCTCCGCTTGAAGTCCTAATCGCCGAGACGGAAGAGGGGGGGAGTATTCAATTTAATCAGGAGGGACAGCATACGGCCGACCCTTTCCCCCTCCCCAAAATGGCACTGCCTCTGAAACATATGCCTATTCTCCGCCCTCCTGCTAATAGCTATTTTATACACTTGTTGTTTATCTAACCACTCCCTCTGCCTATCTAGGGTTGGATCTTCGACATAGCGCTTCTCTGCCAGTGTCACCTCTTTCCTAATATCCCCTTCCCACTCCCTGGATTTTGCCTTGGTTCTAGCCACCTGTTGAATCAGGAGGCCTGTGAGATAGGCCTTCAAGGAGTCCCGAACACGTCCGGCCATGCCGAACCTGTGTTAATTTGTATATATTCCTTTAGGCTAGACACCACTTCTCTGGGATTGCCAATCAATTCCAGTCAACAAGTGCTTATTTTCCACGCTCCAGAAAGGGCCTTACCCCCAGCATTTCTTGTCAGCACAAGCGGAGAGTGATCGGATACTCCTCTCGGATCTCTATACTACAAATTGTTAATATTGCCTCCAAGTTACCAAGGGCCAAATTGATTCTAGAGAGAGTGAGATAAGAACTTGAGAAACATGAAAACTGTCTTTCTTGCAGCCCATTCGCCGAGTGTTACTCATTTCCATTTCAACTAGGAATCGGGATAGCCGACTCTCGCCTGCTGTATCAGACCTATGACCCGCTGGTCGAAGGGTTGATACATCCGGATCAGTTGGGCTTCATTTCCAATAGATCAACAAGCATTAACATTAGAAGAGTCTTTTTAAACATGCAGATTCCCACTGACAATGTAGGCCCCAAGGCCATGTTGGCCTTGGATGCCGCCAAGGCCTTTGATAGTTTAGAATGGCACTACTTATGGAAGGTGCTAATCCGATTTGGGTTTGGCCCCTCCTTTATTAGCTGGGTGAAGCTACTATATAATGAACCAAGAGTAAAAATTAAAATTAACAATGAATACTCAGAAGTGTACCAGTTGGAGAGATGGACAAGACAGGGTTGCCCCCTGTCTCCCCTTTTGTTCGCCCTAGCAATCATGACTAGATTAAGGCCAGACATACAGTGGTTCCGGCACCAGCTAGAAGAGGACAAGATAGCACTGTTTGCAGATGACGTCCTGTTCTTTTTTGGAGATGTTGAAGCTTCGCTAAACTCAGTGATACAAATGATGGGAGAGTTCGGGTGTCTCTCTGGTCTGGTCATCAACTGGGACAAGTCGGCCTTGTTACCGATTGATCCACTTGGTGACCAGATACCACTGTGAATTTCCCACCTAAAAGTAGTGACCAAGCTGAAATACCTGGGTGTTTGGATTACAAATGATAAAAACCAGTATGCCAATAATAACAGCCCCATTGCTATCGAAACTAAAACAAAAGGGAGACATCTGGTGTCTTCTTCCCCTATCCGTCGCAGGGCGCTGTAATCTAATAAAAATGATATGGCTACCGCAGATATTATATATTCTTCACAATTCTCCAACCTGGATAGGTCAAAAGTGGTTTAAGAAAATAGAATCCCTTTTTACGGAATTAATTTGGAAAAGGGGCCAAGCTAGGATTAGCCTGCAAACGTTGCAATTGCTGATTAAAGACGGTGGTATGGCGATTCCACACCCGAGGCTGTATATTTTGTCATCCCAGCTGCAAAATCTAGTGGGCTGTGGAACCATAGATGGCAGGAACCTTAATAATAAGATGATGATAAAGGGGGTCCCACACCAGTGGCGGAATTACCAGGGTCGCAACAGTCGCACTTGCGACGGAGCCTGGCATTCCACCACTGTGGGGAGGGGGCCCAGCGGGGTTGCTATTCACATATGGCTCTGAGCGGAGATCGCTGTCTGTCATGGAACAGTAGCACAGAGACACCGGCATTAGCGTTCTTTTTGCCTGTCCGTCCTCTCTGGCAGGGGATGAGAGAGGACACACAGCTGATCTCACTGCTCCCCCTTCTCCCCCCTCCCCCCTCCTGTGTGCTGCGCTGGAATTGTAAGCTCTTTAGCTTCACACTTGACTGCCCGCGGAGCACACAGGAGAGGGGAGGGGGGAGAAGGGGGAGCAGTGAGATCAGATGTGTGTCCTCTCTCATCCCCTGCCAGAGAGGACGGACGGGCAATAACGTTAATGCCAGTGTCTCTGTGCTACTGTTCCATGACAGACACCGATCTCCGCTCAGAGCCGTGCTGTCCTGAGAAGGCAGATGGCACTGATGGAAATTAATAGCATTCACTGATTAGCACTGATAGAAGGCACTGATGAGCACTGATAGAAGGCACTGATGAGCACTGATAGAAGGCACTGATAGGCACTGATAGAAGGCACTGATGGGCACTGATAGAAGGCACTGATGAGCACTGATAGAAGGCACTAATGGGCACTGATAGGAGGCACTAATGGGCACTGATAGGAGGAATTTATGGGCACAGATGAGCACTGATGGGAAGCACTGATGAGCACTGATAGAAGGCACTAATGGGCACTGATAGAAGGCACTAATGGGCACTGATAGGAGGCACTAATAAATGGCACTGATGGGCACTAATAGGAGGCACTAATGGTCACTGATAGAAGGCACTGATGGACACTGATAGAAGGCACTGATGGACACTGATAGAAGGCACTGATGGGCACAGATAGGAGGCACTAATGGGCACTGATAGGAGGTATTTATGGGCACTGATAGGAGGCACTGATGGGCACTGATAGGAGGCACTGATGAGCACTGATAGGCCACATTGATGAGCACTGATAGCCAGCACTAATAGGAGGCACTAATGTGCACTGATAGGCTGCACTGATAGGTGGCATTGATTGGCACTGATAGGTGGTACTGATGGGCACTGAGGAACACTGATAGGCAGAACTCAGGCAGTATTGATGGGCTTTGATGAGCAGAATTAAAGAGTACTGATAGGGGGCACTGATGGACGCTGTTAGGCGGCATTATTGAGCACTGATAGGTGGTGCTGATAGGCAGAATTGATGGGCACTAATAGGCGGCATTAATGAGCACTGATAGGTAGTACTTGTAGGTGGAAGTCATGGGCACTGATAGGCAGCATTGATGAACACTGATAGGCAACATTGATGGGCACTGATAGATGGCACTGATTTACTGACATTCTTGACAGTTAACGGCAGTCCTTTCCTAACACAGACACAGCGTGGGAGGAAAGGGCTGTGGATAACCGAGAAGTCTGTTTACATGTGATCAGCTCATCACATGGTAAAGGGCCACTGTGATTGTGATGGATGCATGTCCCAGGGGTCATGCAGGAAGCACGGTTTTGGGAGGATGTCCATGGACACCCTCCCAAAATTGGAAGTCTGGGGCTCGGATGGAAGGGGGGCAGGGGGGCCCATCATGGTTTCTTGCACCGGGGCCCTGAAGGTTTTAGTTACGCCTCTGTCCCGCACAATACATTAGTGGAGGCACTAGAGGCAGATTCCTTTACTTATAGAGTCCCGAAGATAAAATTAGTTAGCAAAGTGTGGCAAGCAACAAAGGCAATAATGGGGTATAATGGGCTAATAGAATATACCCCTCTACGGCATAACAAAAACCTGGCTGAAATTAGGGGGATAGATAGACCTTGGGAATGGGAAAGGCAGGGTATTAGCCGCCTGATTCAGCTATTTGAGGGCAACCTTATGAAGTCTTTTTTAGATCTAAGGCGGGAATTTAACATATCAAACAAGACGTTTTACAAATACCTGCAGATTAGACATGCCATTCAAGTACAGTTCAGGTCTCAAATTATAGAGTGGATCCAGATCCCCATACTTCTGAAAATTATCAATTCAGCCTCTACTAAAGGTCTAATCTCCAAGATGTATAATAGCCTGGGGGGAGAGAATTATAAATGGAGTGGGTCCTCTTAGGCGTAAAGAGGGGTGGGAGAGAGACGTGGGGACAATTACTATGGCAAAATGGGATAAGATTTTAGTACAAGGGGCCCTGGTCTCGATCTCTCCCTCGCAGAAGCTTTCTCATCTGTTTCTAATCCAAAGAGTTTATTATACCCCCCAAAAAATGTTTAAACTTGGTTGGAAACAAAATGATGAGTGCCCCAGGGGCAAGGTGCTAGGAGACCTCATTCAAATGGTATAGAAGTGTCTAAAAGATCTTTAGATATTGGGGGGATTAGGTTGGGTTTGTAGGGAGGGTGAAGGGTTATAGTATGTAAAAATGTTATTAATTGTTTTTTGCAACTTGCAATACTATATGACAATTTATGATACTGTATGCTTTTAATTTTTGCATTTTGAAAAATAATAAAAAGAATGAAAAAAATTAAACTGTACACAATGTATTAGATACTGTGTACACCACCTAAGTGTAGTAAAAACTGTAAACACTGTATAAGATGCTGTGTAGACCACCAGAAAAGTAGTAGAAACACACTGTATTAGATACTGTGTACACCGCCTGCACTGTATTAGAAACTGTACAACAACTGCACTGTATTTTATACTGTGTACACCACCAGAAGTTTAGTACAAACTGAACACACTGTATTAGATACTGTGTACACCTCCTGCACTGTATTATAAATTGTACTATGGCTGCACTGTATTGTGTACTGTGTACACCCCCAGAAGTGTAGTAAAAAACTGTACACACTGTATTAGATACTGTGTACACCACCAGAAAGGTGTAGAAACTGTACACACTGTATTAGATACTGTGTATACCGCCTGAAGTGTATTAGAAACTGTACACATGGCATTAGATACTGTGTATACCACCAGAAGAGTAGTAGAAACTGTACAAACTGTATTAGATACTGTGTGTAACAAACACTAATTATCTCACCCCTTGACACAGTTGTCTGGTACAACTGTGTCAAGGGGTGAGATAGGGTTACCTTTCACCAAATCTGAGGTGAGAATGTCAGGCTCTCTCGACAACCCTTGAGGGGTGAGAACAATTTCTTCGGAACTCTCATCCAACACATCACAGGTTGGTCTCTTGAGTTTGGAAATGACTCTTCGTTTCCTCTGATTCACTGGTTCAGACATGACAGGCTCACTAGCCCTCTCCTTCAGTTCAACTGCTTCTGCCTCCTGCAGGTAGGTTTCTTCCACTTCTGTTTTGGGTATTTCTTCATCCATTGTGGGAGAAGGAGACACTTCCGACCCTTCTTCTGGCAATGAAGGAAGAGGGTCACATCTGGGAACAACAGGGGCTAACATCCGCTTCACCAAATCGGTGTTGGTTCCAATGATTAACAAACTTCTTGAGGACCCTGGCAACCAAGGGCAGACAATGGCCAGTGTCTCAAAGTTCTGAGGCTTCCCATCCTTCAATGGATCACACAACAACTTGATCCGCAGACATCCATCACAAGGGTAATCTTCTGCTTGAACACCCTGGACTTTTACGTCTTCTAACTTCTTCAGGGGAAGGTATGACAAGTACCTCTTGTAAAAGTCTCTGGTCATCAGGGTAACTTGGGCACCTGTATCAAGGATGGCTCTGGTGTAGATCCCTTCAACCAAAACAGGCACTACAGGCAGAGGGCCTACCAACTGGGTAGGAGGCCTGTTGGGAACATCTGTAACCACAGCTTGGCATACTTGGATTCGTGCTCTCTTCAGCTTCTGCCGCCGAGCACACCGCTTCCGTCATCCATTTAGAGACTGAAAAGCATTTCCCACTGAAACAGTATAAACAGCAGGTGTTCTCCATTGCCCCCGTGCAGACTCAGGGAAAGTTCTTTTTGAAGGCCCGGATCTTCTCTTCATCCTTGGGTCAGTTCTCTGAGGTCTCTGCCAGTCTTCTGTCTCCATTCGTGGACTTGGACATACTTGTTGGTAGTGACCTACACCTCCACAGTTTTGACAGACGTCTTGCTTCATTGGCTTTTGGCCAGACAACTCAATACGTTCTGCCATCAATTTGTCCATCATCTCTGCCATGTGGGACACTTGCATCTTTAAGGTGTCTAACTCAGACATGAGATTCAATGACCCGATCAATATCTTCATCATCTTGGACATTTCTCGTTGCAGCTGAATCATCAGCTTCTCCAATTCAGGGTCACTCCCCCTGCTTTGTTGGGTAGGTGGGGACCAGGATACTGTGTCAGCGGTCGCTCTAAGGACCCTGGACTGACGTTCTTCCTCCCGGGCCTTTCCAAGATGCTCAACAGTCACACTCGCCTTCATGCGAGCGAGTTCTTCTTTGCACCACTGAATCGCAGCGTCAGGGTCCATACTGGTGCCAAGGGGGTATCTGGGGGATCGATTGCAGAGCAATAGTATCCCAGATGACACCCCCACATGTAGCACTGACCCCCAAAGGAGCTGCTGATTTATTTGGGCCTGTACTCTGCTTTGTTTCCCCTTTGAATATCTCAGTCCCCCTGACACAACTGTGGTGTGACAGTGTGCAGTCAAAACGAAATCATAAAGGCAAGTTCACAATACTCAATATAATATACCTGTCTGTAGTTACCTTACCCTCCTCTTGGCTGGTGATGAAGAGGAAAACAACACTCACACAGTTATATTTGACTAATATCCTTATTTACTGTAATTGTTTTAGAAGGTTTTAGCTACAATGGTTGTACTGTCAAAGCAACATACTTTGACAGTCAACTGAACTTTATATTACAAAGATACAATACAGGTATAAAATGTCTGAAATAATATATGAGTGATGTAGCAAAGTAAATAGGATAACCGTCAGAGTGAATTTATCTCACTATGAGCACTTTCCTATTTCCTGCGCGCTTTATTACTATACTAAATCAAAAACTAACTTTTGATAAAGTGTAGTACAACAATTAGAGAGCTCCCTCATTTAGTATCACACTACCCCAATATAGTAAAGGGACACAAGGCCTTGTGTTTTACTAAACAGTCCTTCTTTTCTTCTTTTCTTCTGCTAGCAAAAACAAAGTAGATTTGTAATCCAAAGGGTTAATGACTCCTGATCAAAGTAGACTGAAAATGTGAAAGTAGGGTTCTGGTGCAGCAGCGCTATAACTAACTTTGATGCCAGGGACTCAGTACCAAATCCTCTTGACTTTGCTTGTGGGATTATGGGTTCCAGCAACTCTGTCTTGTGTAGATGGATGTATAAAAGTGCATCAAGAAACTTTTGGGCAACAGCCCTCTCACCCAACCAGGACAGTGTTGTCAGAAGGCTCCGTTCTGATGTACAGGGTTCTGTCTCCGGTCGGCCGGCACTGCTGCGCCGCTCTGCTCCACAGTTCAAGGTGCTCCAGAACTCCCAGATGACTCCGACAGGCTCCTCTGGCTCCTTCCCAGTCTTGCCCCGCCATCAGTCCAGCTCTCTGGTGTATCACAGTACTGCTGCTTGGATCGCTCTTCCGTGGAGGTAGGCCGTGCTGTGCTGGAGACCTAACACAGATCCTCCCAGGCTGGCCATGCGTGTCCAAGAGACCAAAGATGGCCGCTTTCTGTCCTTTTATAATCTTCCCACAATGCAGTTCTGTTCCCTGAGATTCATGGGAGTTAATGAGCATTGTGGGTAGGTCAAGTTAATGTCCAGATGTAAACAAACAAAACACTTCCATGTCAACTTCTGAATAATAAAAGAATAAAGATGCAGTCCTTTTATATTTTGGCTGCTAAATGGCGCCAGATGCTAAGATATAACATATATTACATTACATACCAAATATATGACCGCTACATTGGCAAGACGAAACTTGAATTCTGGAGACGAGCATACAGACACACAAGAAATCCTGATTAACTTTGGGCAGACATGCTAAAATTGTACATGAAGGTAAATTTCCAAAAATTAAGTTCCTTATATTAGATCGTATCCACCCCAGCTCCAGAGGAGAAGACTGCAATAAGACTCTCCTCCAAATGGAGCTGCGCTGTATACACAACCTTTAAGCTACATCTCCGCCAGGCCTCAATGAGGCCATATCCTTCAAACCCTTCCTTGAGGGATTTTCCTCGGGGAATGGAGAAATAAAATATAGTGTACCTATCTGTATCCCCAGGTCCTTTATATTCATCCCCATTTAAGTAATTTGGGTCAATTTATATGAGATTAACCAACATTTTTTTGAGCACCAGTGCTATATTGGAATTGTATGTATACTCATAATGTTAATCCTGTTTATTGCTTTAAAAAACTTTATTATATATATATCTTTTTTGTAAATTAGTTCGGTCTGGTGATTTTTGGATCACCCTGATCAGTGTTCTTCTGTGTCTTCGCTACCTTTTGCAAAAAAATGATATTTTCAGTTCCACTACCTACCACTGGGGCTGTTTTGTTTCATGTCCCCTTATGATTGGATCTGTTTATATTGACTAAATATAATTAGTGCACGAAATTTGTTGATTTATGCCAGCTGACGCCCTGGGGATGGACCATAGGGCGCCTGGCACACTTAGCCATCCAAATTCCCAAACTGAGGCGGCTTCTTATGGGGACCGTTGACGTTTCAGCATCTGGTCCGGTCTCCATCTTACTACTCCAGCAGACATGCACAGTCCACCGGAGTAGTTCTCAGTGTCGGTGGGCCGCGTGCGCATGATGTAATTCTGTTGCACTGATGTTGCGCATGCGTTGTCAGGATGGAGACGTGCGGACGCGGCTCAGTGAGCCAGCATAGGCGCACCCTAGGTTTTTCTTCCCCCTACCCCTCAGGCACAGCTGAAGCAATTTGGCGCGGCCTGTGATTGGAGGGGGAAGCATACTTTAGGCATCTTTGGAGTCATGCCCGACATCCACCTTTCGGTTTGGATGCCAAGACGTGTCTCCATGTGACTGCCGTTCTTATGCAAGGTATGATGGAATACTTTTTGAGTCTTTCCTTCCCCCACCTTTTTTGTTACATTGACATTGTGGGCTTAGCCTCTTTTGGGGGGCATTTATTTGAACCTTATACACATCTGTGAGCCCATCAACCTATTTACTGATAATTCCACCTGCCCAATACCTATCTATAAGACAATAAATAAATTAGGATTTTTAGGCTTATATTAAGATTGATTTGCAACAAGTTTAAACAATTTATTTCAATAACTAGTAATATGCTAACATAGAGATAGAGTTTTGGCAATGGAACACAATGTATAAACCGTGCATTTGTGTAAATGTACATCAATTAGTTCATTATCATATATATGGAATATATGTTACAGGTCTATATCTGGAATTAATTTATATTTCTGTATTTTGTAGTATTATCCAAATACAATTATATGACAGATAAACAAGATACAAACTAAGAAATATACTAATATTGATAAAAACTTAGATGTCTAGGATATTAGTTTATGAAATATGTGACTAACCCACTGCTATGCATTCATTATTTTTTTAGTCCTCATCCCCATCCTCATATCTTCAAATCACCCTTATACCATCAGCCTGTCCCTATTTGGCACAGGTAGGATGCATTATCTATATAAAAAAATAGGTATAGCACTTATTTTAAATCAATCAAGTTTCAATATTGCTTATTCTGTGCTATATATTTTATCATCTTTACCTATAGAGTGACGCCTTCCTTTTTGGCTTCAGTGTTCCTAGCTCTTCCTTGGACTCTGGAGGAGTTTGGCATTTCCTCAATTTCAGTTATTTTGTTTCTATGCAATCATTAAAGCATACTAACAAGACCAGCCATTTTGAGCAGAAGGTTTATGGAGACACAGTTCTGTCTATGTATGTTTTTAATAGCTCTATGGAATGTTTTCATTAGTGGCATCACTACACTATATGTGAGTTTGTTTAAATACATTTAATGTAGATATATTATTTTTTACTACTGATCGCTATATAATAAGAATGAGCCGAACACCCCCCAGGTCCGGTTCGCACCAGAACTTGGGAACAGACAAGAAATTTGGACGAACACCGTTAAAGTCTATTGGACATAAACATGAAAAATCAAGAGTGCTAATTTTAAAGGCTTATATGCCTATTATATAAGTTATTGTCATAAAAAGTGTTTGGGGACCCGTGTCCTGCCCCAGGGGACATGTATTGATGCAAAAAAACCTTTTAAAATGGCAGTTTTTTCAGGAGCAGTGATTTTAATAATGCTTAAAGTGAAACAATAAAAATGAAATATTCCTTTAAATATCATGCCTGGGGGGTGTCTATAGTATGCCTGTAAAGTGGCACAGTTTTCCCGTGTTTAGAACAATACAGCAGTAATGAATTGTCGGGTCTCGGCAATATGGATAAAACTCATTGAAAAAAATGGCAATATAGAAAAAACTCATTGAAAAAAATGGAATGCCCCCCCCCCAGTCCCTTACCAGGCCCTTTGGATCTGGTATAAATATTAAGGGGAACCCCGAACCAAAAATTTAAAAAAATTGCATGGGGGTCCCCCCAAAATCCATGCAAGTCCTTTCAGGTCTGGTATCGATAATAAGGGGAACCCTGCACCAACTTTTTAAAAAAAATGGCTTAGAGGTCCCCCAAAATCCATACCAGACCCTTCAGGTCTGGTAAGGGTTTTAAGGGGAACCCTGCACCAAAATTTTTAAAAAATTGCCTAGGGATCCCCCCCAAAATCCATACGAGACCCTTATCCAAGTACACAATCTGGCAGGCTACAGAATAAGAGGGGGGATGAGAGAGCGACCAACCCCTCTCCTGAACCATAACCAAGCCACATGTCCTCAACATGGGGAGGGTGCTTTGGAGTATCCCCCCAAAGCATCTTGTCCCTATGTTGATGGAGACAAGGGCCTCATCCCCACAACCCTTGTCCGCTGGTTGTGGGAGTCTGCAGGCGGGGGACTTATTGGAATCTGGAAGCCCCCTTTAACAAGGGGACCCCCAGATCCTGGCCTCCCCCCATGTGAATTAGTAACGGGTACCCCTACCATTTCACAAAAAAGTGTCAAAAATAGTAAAAAGGACAGGAGACACTTTGGGACAAGTCCTTTATTAAAAAATAAAAACATTAAAATGTGGGCGGCTCCTGCCAAGTGACGCTTCTTCTCGGTGACAGCTGTTATATAGCTGAGGGTGGGGCCACCCGGTGATATCAAGGGGTGACCCCGCCCCTGATGCCACATGATGTCAGAGGAAGGCGAGGCCAAGTGGCCCCACCCTCAGCTATATGACAGCTGTCATTGAGAAGAAGCGCCACTCAGCGGGAGCCTCCCATAGAAGCGGAGCTGTTGCAGGGTTTTCCTTTTCTTTTTTTGGCTCATTGGGTGGCGTGAGATGGATCTACATCACGGGACATTTTTATTTTTTTATTTTTTAACCACTTAAGCCTCGGACCATTTGGCTGGCCAAAGACCAGAGCACTTTTTGTGATTCGGCACTGCATCACTTTTACTGACTGCGCGGTCGTGCGAAGTGGCTCCCAAACAAAATTGACGTCCTTTTTTTCCCACAAATAGAGCTTTCTTTTGGTGGTATTTGATCACCTCTGCGGTTTTATTTTTTGCGCTATAAACAAAAAAAGAGCAACAATTTTGAAAAAAACGCATTTTTTTAACTTTTTGCTGTAATAAATATCCCCAAAAAATATATAAAAAATTTTTTTTTCCTCAGTTTAGGCCGATACGTATTCTTCTACATATTTTTGGTAAACAAAATTGCAATAAGGGTTTATTGATTGGTTTGCACAAAAGTTATAGCATCTACAAAATAGGGGATAGTTTTATGGCATTTTTATTAATAATTTTTTTTACTAGTAATGGCAGCGATCAGCGATTTGTATCATGACTGCAACATTATGGCGGACAGATCGGACACTTTTGGTGCGATTTTGGGACCATTCACATTTATACAGCAATCAGTGCAATTAAAAATGCATTGATTACTGTGTAAATGTGACTGGCAGTGAAGGGGTTAGGTTCAATATGTTTTTATTGTTTTTCACATTGTAAACAGAAAAAGTACAAGAACTAGATCAGGACCCAAACATAGGGTGTACCGATCTAAAAAATGAAACGTGTAGACATTTACATATCACATTCTTTACATGCATAAATATGATTGGAAAAGATGTCAGTGACAAAAAGGTTCTGATACAATGCTGACTTTTGTATGTCTGCCTATACCTCTAGCCCGGAAGCCCCAATGGGATCCTGCTGCTCCAGAGGTCGAGGGGGCAGAAATATCCATATGTAACCTCAGAACCAGGGGGCAGTGAAGGGGTTAACCACTAGGTGGTGCTGTAGGGGTTAAGTGTGTACTAGGGAGTGATTCTAACTGTGGGGGGGAGGGGCTGTGTGTGACATGACACTGATCACCGCTCCCGAGGGGAGCGGTGATCAGTGTCATTAGGCAGAACGGGGAAATGCTTGTTTACATTAGCATTTCCCCTTTCTTCCTCGCTGTGAGATGATCGCAGGTATGCCCGCAGACATCGAGTCCGCGGGACCTGCAATCACTCTCACGAAGCTCCCAGCGCTCATGTACAGGTACATGATTCTGCCTGTATGTGCTCTTCTGCCACAGTATATCTGCGTGAGGTCTTTGGGAAGCGGTTAATAAAGGACTTGTTCCAAAGTGTCTCCTGTCTTTTTTACTATTTTTGACACTTTTTTTGTGAAATGGTAAGGGTACAATGTACCCGTTACCAATTAACATGGGGGGGTGGCCGGGATTTGGGTGTACCCTTGTTAAAGGGGGCTTCCGGATTCCGATAACCCCCCCGCCCACAGACCCCCACAACCACTGAGCAAGGGTTGTGGAGATGAGGCCCTTGTCCCTATCAACATGGGGACAAGATGCTTTGGGGGGGCTATTCCAAAGCACCCTCCCCATGTTGAGGACATGTGGCCTGGTACGGTTCAGGAGGGAGACTCTCTCATCCCCCCTCTTTTCCTGTGGCCTGCCAGTTTGTGTGCTCCAATAAGGGATTTTGGGGGGACCCCAACGCCATTTTTTAAAAATTTTGGCACAGGGTTCCCCTTATAATGAATTTTGGGGGGACCCCCACGCAATTTAAAAAAAAAATGGTTCGGGGTTCCCCTTAATATTCATGCCAGACACGAAGGGCCTGGTAATGGACGGGGGGAACCCATGCAGTTTTTTTTCAATGAGTTTTATCTATATTGCCGAGACCTGACAATTTATTACAGCCGCGATCAGTTTTAAATGACTTTTTTTCCTTTAGAAATGTAATTTTGCTGTGGTACTGTTATAAAGACTGGAAAACTGCACCACTTTACAGGCATACTATAGAGACCCCCCAGGCACGATATTTAAAGGAATATTTAATTTTTATTGTTTCACTTTAAGCATTATTAAAATCACTGCTACCAAAAAAATTGACCGTTTTTAAAACTTTTTTTTGCATTGATACATGTCCCCTGGGGCAGAACCCAGGTCCCCAAACACTTTTTATGACAATAACTTGCATATATGCCTTTAAAATGAGCACTTTTGTTTTTTCATGTTAGTGTCCCATAGACTTTAACGGTTCCACAGCTTTCGAATTTGCCGCGAACACAGCATAATGTTTGTTGTTCGCCGAACATCCGAACATCCAAAGTTCGGCCCGAACTTATGCTCGGGCCGAACCGTTCGTCCGTTCCTACTATATAATAACATTTATGATCATTTGAAACCACTGTATTATAGATACACGATTGAAGCTCTCATAACATCCCTGAAGAAAGAGTTATCCGATACTCTGAAACGCATAGGGTGAACCTAGAGGATTCCAAAGTGTAATCTATGTGGTGATTTTGTACAGCTACTGTAATCATTCATAATCAAATCAATCAATATATTTATGTAATCAATATATTTTATTGTCCATTTTTTTGTACTATGTTTAATAAATTATATACTTTTCTCAACAATTTATTACGTCAGTGCTGTTAAAGTCCATTAAGGGGTTTTTCTCTCTGTGTTCAGTTGTGCTCAAAGGTTTACATACCCTGGTAGAATTTATGATTTCTTGGACATTTTTCAGAGAATATGAATGATAACACAAAAACTTTTCTTTCACTCATGGTTAGTGTTTGGCTGAAGCCATTTATTATCAATCAACTGTGTTTACTCTTTTTAAATTATAATGGCAACAGAAACTACCCAAATGAACATGATAAAAAGTTTACATACCCCAGTTCTTAATACCGTGTATTGCCCCCTTTAACATCATTGACAACTTGAAGTCTTTTGTGGTATTTGTGGATGAGGCTATTTATCTTCTTAGATGTAAAGCTGCCCATTCCTCTTGGCAAAAAGCCTCCAGTTCCTGTAAATTCTTGGACTGTCTTGCATGAACTGCATGTTTGAGATCTCCCCAGAGTGGCTCAATGATATTGAGGTCAGGAGACTGAGATGGCCACTCCAGAACCTTCACTTTATTCTGCTGTAGCCAATGACAGGTCAAGTTGGCCTTGTGTTTTGGATCATTGTCATGTTGGAATGTCCAAGTACGTCCCATGCGCAGCTTCCTGGCTGATGAATGCAAATGTTTCTCCAGTAGGGATGAGCCAAACACCCCCTGGTTCAGTTCGCATCCAGAACATGCGAACAGGCAAAAAATTTGTTCGAACACACGAACACTGTTAAAGTCTATGGGACACGAATATGAATAGTCAAAAGTGCTCATTTTAAAGGCTTATATGCAGGTTATTGTCATAAAAAGTGTTTGGGGACCTGGGTCCTGCCCCAGGGGACATGTATCAATGCAAAAAGAAGTTTTAAAAATGGACGTTTTTTCGGAAGCAGTGATTTTAATAATGCTTAAAGTGAAACAATAAAAGTGTATTATTCCTTTAAAATTCGTACCTGGGGGGTGTCTATAGTATGCATGTAAAGGGGCGCATGTTTCCCGTGTTTAGAACAGTCTAACAGCAAAATGACATTTGTAAAGTCATGTAAAACTACTATTGCTAGCGCCAGCTATAATGAATTATCGATCCGGCAATACACATAAAAGTTCATTGATAAAAACGGCATGGAATTTCCCCACAGGGGAACCCCGAACCAAAATTTTTTTAAAAATTCATGGGGGTCCCCCTAAATTCCATACCAGGCCCTTCAGGTCTAGTATGGATATTAAGGGGAACCCCATGCCAAAAAAAAAAAATGGTGTGGGGGTCCCCCTCAAACTCTATACCAGACCCTTCAGGTCTGGTATGGATTTTAAGAGGATCCCCGCGCCAAAACTTTTAAAAAAATGGTGTGGGGTCCCCCAAAAAATCCATACCAGACCCTTATCCGAGCACACAACCTGGCAGGCTGCAGGAAAAGAGGGGGGATGAGAGAGCACCCCCCTCCTGAACTGTACCAGGCCACATGCCCTCAACATTGGGAGGGTACTTTGGGGTAGCCCCCCAAAGCACCTTGTCCCCATGTTGATGGGGAGAAGGGCCTCATCCCCACAACCCTTACGCGGTGATTGTGGGGGTCTGCGGGCAGGGGGCTTATCGGAATCTGGAAACCCCCTTTAACAAGGGGACCCCCAGATCCCGCCCCCCCAGTTGAATTGGTAATGGAGTACAAATGCACCCCTACCATTTTAACAAAAAAAGTGTCAAAAAGGTTAAAAAACACAAGAGATGGTTTTTGACAAGTCCTTTATTAATTTCTTCTTCTTTCCACTTCTTTTTCCATCTTCTTTCTTCTGGTCTTCCTTCGGTGTTCTTCTTCTTCCTCCATCTTCTTCTTCTCCATCTTCTTCTTCTGCATCTTCTTCTTCCTCCGCTCTTCTTGTCCCGCATCTTCCTCCGGCTTCTTCTCCGGTTACGTAAACGGGTGACCCCACCCCCCTCTGACAACACGGGGAAAGCCATAGGGAAGTCCCCGTGAAGTCCCCATGCGTCAGAGGAGGGCGGGGTCACCTGGTGGCTCCACCCTCCGTTATATAAGAATTGCCAGAAGAACTGAAGCATCACGCGGTGGAAGACTCCCACTGAGGCGGATTGTGCGGACGGAGCGGAGAAGAAGCCGGAAGAAGATGCGGGACGAGAAGTACGGAGGAAAAAGAAGATAGAGAAGAAGAAGATGGAGGAAGAAGAACACCGAAGAAAGACCAGAAGAAAGAAGATGGAAGAAGAAGCGGAAAGAAGAAGAAATTAATAAAGGACTTGTCAAAAACCATCTCTTGTGTTTTTTAACCTTTTTTGACACTTTTTTGTGAAATGGTAGGGGTACATTTGTACCCCATTACCAATTTATACGGGGGGTGGGATCTGGGGGTCCCCTTGTTAAAGGGGGCTTCCAGATTCCAATAAGCCCCCCCGCCCACAGACCCCCACAACCACCGGGCAAGGGTTGTGGGGATGATGCCCTTCTCCCCATCAACATGGGGGCAAGGTGCTTTGGGGGGCTACCCCAAAGCACCCTCCCAATGTTGAGGGCATGTGGCCTCGTAGGGTTCAGGAGTGGGGTGCTATCTCATCCCCCCTCTTTTCCTGCAACCTGCCAGGTTGCGTGCTTGGATAACATTCTGGTATGGATTTTTGGGGGGACCCCACACCCCCATACTGCATTAATCTTGCCAGCAATTTTGACCAAACTTCCTGTGCCTTTGTAGCTCACACATCTGCAAAACATCAGCGATCCACCTCCATATTTCACAGTAGGAATAGTGTACCTTTCATCATTGCAGCTATTTGCTAAAATCATTTAAGTTCATTTTTTTTCCTCATTAATGTACACACAGCACATATTGACAGAAAAACACAGAATTGTTGACATTTTTGCAGATTTATTAAAAAAGAAAAACTGAAATATCACATGGTTCTAAGTATTCAGACCCTTTGCTGTGACACTCATATATTTAACTCAGGTGCTGTCCATGTCTTCTGATCATCCTTGAGATGGTTCTACACCTTCATTTGAGTCCAGCTGTGTTTTATTATACTGATTAGAATTGATTAGGAAAGCCACACACCTGTCTATATAAGACCTTACAGCTCATAGTGCATGTCAGAGCAAATGAGAATCATGAGGTCAAAGGAACTGCCTGAAGAGCTCAGAGACAGAATTGTGGCAAGGCACAGATCTGGCCAAGGTTACAAAAAAATTTCTGCTGCACTTAAGGTTCCTAAGAGCACAGGGGCCTCCATAATCCTTAAATGGAAGACGTTTGGGACGACCAGAACCCTTCCTGAGCTATCGGGGGAGAAGAGCCTTGGTGAGAGAGGTAAAGAAGAACCCAAAGATCACTGTGGCTGAGCTCCAGAGATACATTAGGGAGATGGGAGAAAGTTGTAGAAGGTCAACCATCACTGCAGCCCTCCACAAGTCGGGGCTTTATGGCAGAGTGGTCCGACGGAAGCTGCTAAAAAACACCTGAAGGACTCCAAGATGGTGATAAATAAGATTCTCTGGTCTGATGAGACCAAGATAGAACTTTTTGGCCTTAATTCTAAGCGGTATGTGTGGAGAAAATCAGGCACTTCTCATCACCTGTCCAATACAGTCCCAACAGTGAAGCATGGTGGTGGCAGCATCATGCTGTGGGGGTGTTTTTCAGCTGCAGGGACAGGACGACTGGTTGCATTTGAGGGAAAGATGAATGCGGCCAAGTACAGGGATATCCTGGATGAAAACCTTCTCCAGGGTGCTCAGGACCTCAGACTGGGCCAAAGGTTTACCTTCCAACATGACAATGACCCTAAGTACACAGCTAAAATAATGAAGGAGTGGCTTCACAACAACTCCGTGACTGTTCTTGAATGGCCCAGCCAGAGCCCTGACTTAAACCCAATTGAGCATCTCTGGAGAGAACAAAAAATGGCTGTCCACCAATGTTTACCATCCAACCTGACAGAACTGGAGAGGATCTGCATATAAGAATGGCAGAGGATCCCCAAATTCAGGTGAGAAAAACTTGTTGCATCTTCCCTAAAAAGACTCATGGCTGTATTAGATCAAAAGGGTGCTTCTACTAAATACTGAGCAAAGGGTCTGAATACTAAGGACCATGTGATATTTCAGTTTTTTTTTTTAATAAATCTGCAAAAATGTCAACAATTCTGTGTTTTTCTGTGTGTACATTAATGAGGAAAAACATTAACTTAAATGATTTTAGCAAATGGCTGCAATATAACAAAGAGTGAAAACTTTAAGGGGGTCTGAATACTTTCCATCTCCACAGTCTCATATATATATATATATATTAGACTGACTGCATATATATAAATAAATAGATATATATATCAAATACACTGCCACTAACCGAATAACCTGCCTGCTTAATCTAACTCAAGCTATCTCTCTGTCCACAACAAAAACACTACACACGGTCGCCGTGTAAGCAGCCTTATATAGTGTGGGGTGTGGACCCCCTGAACCATTGTTGGCCAAAGTCACCCTGCCTGTGGCCAAATATGGCTCTCTTAGCAGAGCGTGCTGTGATTGGCCAAAGCATGCCGGTCAGGTGCATGCTTTGGCCAATCATCATACAGCAATGCACTGCGATCTCGCAGTGCATTATGGGGCATTCGGCGGCGCTCGAATTTCCAGCGAATGTCCCATAATGTTCGCTGTTCTGCAAACGGGCGAACACCCAATGTTCGAGTCAAACTTATGTTCGACCCGAACATCGAGCTCATCCCTATTATATACTGTGTACACCGCCTGCACTGTATTAGCAACTGTACACCGGCTGCATTGTATATTATATACTGTGTACACCACCTGAAGAGTATTAGAAACTGTACACACTGTATTATATACAGTATGATTAAAAAAGAGTAAACACAGTTGATTGATAATAAATGGCTTCAGCCAAACATTAACCATGAGTGAATTAAATGTTTTTGTGTTATCATTCATATTCTCTGAAATGGCCAAGAAATCATAAATTCTGCCAGGGTATGTGAGCTTATGAGAACGCTATATACTAGACTGTGCATATATATATATATATATATATATATATATATATATATATATATATATATATATATATACTGTATATGTATATATACATGAATATATTGCCTGAAGTGTATTATATACTGTATACCACCAAATGCACTGTACATATGGTCTACACTAAATGCAGAGTATACTCTAGTATATATATATATATATATATATATATATATATATATATATATACTCTGCATTTAGTGTAGACTATATACTCTCTCTCCGTCCACACCAACACTACACACGGCCGCCATTGGAAGCATCCTTATATAGTGTGGGGCGAGGACTTAGTCCCCCTGAGCCATGATTGGCCAAAGGCACCCTGCCTTTGGCCAATTATGGCTTTCACAGCAGACTGCGCTGTGATTGGCCAAAGCATGCAGGTCAGGTGCATGCTTTGGCCAATCATCAGACATCAATGCACTGCGATCCCGCAGAGGTGTACACATTATGTGCCACTTTGGATTGAGGCAGGAATTATACCCCCTGTTACTTTAGGCAGTGAATGGGGCCACTCTGCACGTGCCACACAGCCATGCTCAAGGAGTTTAAGCAGGCAGTGAGGAGGTAATTCAACTTTTCCCTACTGCTTGTCAAATGCTCTCTGAATAGCAATCCGAACACAGATCACTCTTCAGAGCACAAAGCTAGTGGAAACATAGGGCTGCCCCCAACAGGCCAGAGAGACTCTTATGCCCTGTACACACAACCGGTTTCAGTGTTGGAATAAACTCTGAAGGTTTTTCCGATGGAATTCCGCTCAAGCTGTCTTGCATACACACGGTCACAACGAAGTCCGATTGTCAACAACACGGTGATGTACAACATGTACGACGGGACTAGAAAAAGGAAGTTCAATAGCCAGTGTGCCACCCTTTGGGCTCCTTCTGCTAATCTTGTGTTTATCTCGTGTTAGTAGAAGTTTAGTGAGAGACAATTTGCGCTTTTCAGCTTTCGTGCTTTTCAGTCCGTTACTGCTCTTTAGTTTGTGCTTGTGGGTTTGTATCTGCTTTTCAGTGCATGTAGTCAGTTCACATCTGTTTTTCAGTGTTTTCTTGTCTGCTCGTTTCTGATTTTAAGCTCACTCTTCACAGGCCTTGCTGTTCTTCAGTGCGTTCTGTTAATTCATTCTGACCAGCCGACCATTTTGAAGCCATGTTGTGGGTACATACTCGTCATAGAGTTCGTGCTGTGTGGGGGCTTGGTGTTGGGGTTCATACTTGGACCCAAGCCCAGTCAATGAACAGGGTGGGGAGGAGTTCATGGACCAAGAATTGGTTACTTCAGCGTGACCAATTCTCTCATATGCCTTTGCTTCATGAGATCCAGGAGAATAATCCTGATGATTTCAGGAACTTTCTCAGGATGCCGGACCCTGTTTTTCACTGTCTGTTGGCTTTGCTGACCTCTTATATTAGGAGGCAGGACACCTGCATGTGGCAAGCCATCACTCCGGAGCAGAGGCTAGTCGCCACGTTGCGGTACTTGGCAACTGGGAGAAGTCTGCAGGACCTCAAGTTCTCGACAGGCATCTCCCCCCAGGCTCTGGGGATCATTATCCCAGAGACTTGTTCTGCCATTATTCAGGTCCTGCAGAAGGACTATATTAAGGTAAGATTTCTCCTTTAACATCACATTATATGTATTTAATGTTTGCTAATGTATTGTATTTCTTTCATCATTCCCTAATTACCATGATTGTAATATGCTCTGAATGTCCCCTTTATCCTCATGCATGCTGGAAGTTTTTAATGCTCCTTTTTTGGCCTACATGCTTATTTGCCTTCACTAACCTTCCCAGCATTTTATCCTGGGCCCATATACACCTAGCCTAGTCAATTAACAATGTATTTTGTCAGCTCCATTGTACTGCTTTACCCTAAACACCCCCTAAAATGTGTACAAATGTTATTGTTGTCCTTAAATTCAGGCAGAGTGCCAGAGGATTTTTTTTGGATCCCAAACTCATTTAGAACCCCCCCTAAAACGTTTACAATGGGCCATCGGGGGGGGGGGGGGAGTCTGATAAGTGGACCTTATATTTTTGTCTTTAAATACTCCTTAAAATAAATGTTATACTGATGTTGGCCAAGAATGTTTTTGTGTAATCTGTTTGCAATGTTTTGTGCAAAAGTACAATTTTTTTTATTTCTGGTTTGACTCCACAGTTTCGTTCAACGCCACATGAATGGTAGACTGTGGCCTCCCATTTTACCGACCGTTGAGACTTTCCCAACTGTGGAGGAGCTATAGATGGGAAGCACATCCACATCATGCCACCACCCCATTCGGGGTCTTACTATTACAATTATAAGGGTTTTAATAGTATAGTGTTGATGGCGGTGGTGTCGGCACAATATGAGTTCCTCTATGTGGATGTGGGGAAGAATGGCCGGATGTCGGATGGAGGTGTCTTCACCCAGACTGAGTTCTACCAACGTCTCCAGACTGGTGGCCTGGCATTGCCACCTGCTGCAGACAACGTTGAAGGACTCCTGTTTGTCTTTATTGCTGATGAAGCATTCGGTCTGGGTGAGCACCTGATGAGGCCATTCCCCCAGAGGACCCTCACCCCGGAGAGGAGGATTTTTAACTACCGGCTGGCCAGAGCCAGAAGAGTCATTGAGAATGCCTTAGGGATAATTGCCAGCCGGTTCTGCCTGTTTCTGACAGCAATACATATGGTGGACTACAAAATAAACCACATCATCTTATCCTGTTGCATATTGCACAATTTTTTAATAAATGCCCAAAATTATGTTGCCTCAGTTGGGTCTGAGGCCGGATTTCCTGCGAATCCCCTGATGGGCCTGGATACTGGCTGTCCTGGTTTGGCACCCCAAAGCGCCTGTGAAGTTCGACAGAAATATGTAAATTATTTTACAGGCAGGGGAGGCATTGCTATGCCAGACAATGTCTAAATACGTTTTTAATAATAAAAAAAAATATCTGATAAAATCTTGAAATGTCTTTATTGCTTGTGTTTCTTTTTAGCTGTCTCCTAGGTTCTCCTAGTGCACTTGTAGTGCCAAGTGTATTTTCCTTTAGTAAATAAGCCCCACTGTCACTGTAAACACAAAATTACTTACAAAACTGGTATTGAGCAATGAAAGAAAAAGCCACACATTGTTGTTTATCAAACTTTTTACTCTGTGCACATTTTGGGGAAAATATTTTTTTTTCTCAAGTTTTTTACAATTTTTTGTTTTTTTTTATATAAACAGGCATGTTTCAAAACATAACATACACAACTCTGGAACTTCCAAAGTTCAACGTAGAATAAATGAAGGCAATATCAGACATTACAGTATGTCCAAAATGTGTTGATATTGCCTTCATCAGATGGGGTGATGTCACTCCTGTAAAAGCCAAATTTTGAAGATGCACACAATTTGGGAGTCAAAATGATTATTTCCCTCCTGATCCCATGCCTAATGTCAACATGTGCTATCTCCCATCATGGGGGATCAATGGACATGTTGTGGGGGTGCAACCCCTTCCTCTCACCCACTAGAGTTACGAGGAAGGGGTTGCACCCACAAAATGCGTACATTGATATCCCCTGGTGGCAGATAGCACATGTTGACACACCTTGTGCATCTTCAAAATTTGGCTTTTAAAATGTAAATTTTTTTTTTTCGTTTAGTATAACAAATGGTAAAATGGGCATTTGGAAGATATTTAGATTCTCCCCAACACATCAATCATGTTCTTCATTTGTTGTTCCATAATATTGACTTTATTCCTTATGATGTCAATTTCACGATTCCACACCATGATGTCCTGGATTAGCCTTTGTGCACTGTCACTTGTGAAATGTTCAGCTTGCTCTTCCACAACCAGCACATCACCTAAACATTTGAGTAAAAACAGGCATTATAAATATACAGGCATACATATATTACCTGAAGCTGGGGTGTCAGGCACTCACTTGTTATGGTGACAAGTTTGCCAGCTTCCTCCACCTCTTCTTCCTCCAGATCCTCAGGGTGTGGTCTTGTGCTAAGTTCCCCTTCTTTGTGAGGTGTGGGATTCCTGGTGTCCTCTGAGTGGTGTCCTCCGAGTCTTTTCTCCTCTATGAGAATGAAACAAAAGGTATACTTAGCACACAGATAATTGAGTCCAGAAATAGGAATATAAAACATTGCTTGGAAGTAGGGTACAATTGTCTGTTTTGGGCAGAGTTACAAGCTGAATACGTGATTTTTTACCTTACCAAAGCTGGAATACTTACCTTTTTGTGACAATTTTCACACATGGAGACACCCCGAGTATCCACTGGAGCACCTGTGTGGGACACCTTAAAAAGTTTGTTCTTGTGTCCCACACTAGTGCTCCTGAGTCCAGATTTGTAAACAGCTGCTGAGTGTCCTCTCCTTACATTAAACAAACAAGATATTTGGGGGGCACACCCTCTCATTAAAGATGGTGCAGCCATAAGACCATACAGTAGAAGAAAATTTTACAGTGCACACAAACATTTACCTCCAGCAAGGCTAGTTTAAAAACACCTAAGCATTTTCAAAAAGACATTATCAAAAATATGGGGATTTGGTCACGCCACTTACTGCGATAAAGTACCCCATGATTTGGTCAAAATTTTGGGATAGGAGCACCCCACTCCCTCATTAAGTACCTCTCATTAGTGTCCACTTTTGTCATAGGTAGAGACCTCAAGATTCTCCCATTTAGACTAGTGTATTGCTCTCATGGTTCAGAGAAGCAGGATCTCCCAAATCTATGGATAGTGTAGGACCCACTAATCTTGAGGTACTTTGTCGCAGTAAGTGGGCTTAGCACCATATAGCAATATGGTGTGACCAAATCCCTATATTTTTGATAATGTCTTTTTGAAAATGTTTAGGTGTTTTTAAACTAGCCTTGCTGGAGTTAAATGTTTGTGTGCGCTGTAAAATTTTCTTCTACTGTATGGTCTTACGGCTGCACCATCTTTAATGAGAGGATGTGCCCCCCAAATATCTTGTTTGTTTATTGTATGGATTCTGACCAAATCCTTTTGGGATAGGAGCACCCCACTCTCTCATTAAGTACCTCTTATTAGTGTCCACTTGTGTCATAGGTGGAGACCTCAAGATTCTCCCATTTAGAAGAGTGTATTGCTCTCATGGTTCAGAGAAGCAGGATCTCCCAAATCTATGGATAGGGTAGGACCCAGTAATCATGGGGTACTTTTTCGCAGTAAGTGGGCTTAGCACCATATAGCAATATGGTGTGACCAAATCCCCATATTTTTGATAATGTCTTTTTGAAAATGTTTAGGTGTTTTTAAACAAGCCTTGCTGGAGGTAAATGTTTGTGTGCGCTGTAAAATTTTCTTCTACTGTATGGTCTTATGGCTGCGCCATCTTTAATGAGAGGGTGTGCCCCCAAATATCTTGTTTTTTTATTGTATGGATTCTGACCAAATCCTTTTGGGATAGGAGCACCCCACTCCCTCATTAAGTACCTCTCATTAGTGTCCACTTGTGTCATAGGTGGAGACCTCATCATTCTCCCATTTAAAAGAGTGTATTGCTCTCATGGTTCAGAGAAGCAGAATCTCCCAAATCTATGGATAGTGTAGGACCCACTAATCATGGGGTACTTTGTCGCAGTAAGTGGACTTAGCACCATATAGCAATATGGTGTGACCAAATCCCCATATTTTTGATAATGTCTTGCTGGAGTTAAATGTTTGTGTGCACTGTAAAATTTTCCTCTCCTTACATTACACTGAATCAAGCTTGCATTTCATTCTAGTTACAAACACATCTAGACAGCAATGTACAAAACTTATTTTATACAAACAGGCATGGCCAAATGTATTTAACCTGTATCTGCCCAAAACATCGTATTTAATGAGCGAATGATGTTTCCTACGACCGATCACTGTGCCCACGAACATGAAAGTCATCATTTTAAACTGTACAACAGTAAAGAAAAGCACATGGAGCAGCATGCAAGTATAATAATCATGATAGGAACACACGACAAGTACTTACTTTTGAGAAGCACTCTCTTGATTCTTCTATACTGATCCTGCTCCCTCAGTTTCAGGTCTTACTAGCGTTTTCTCAATTGCTCCTTGGATCGTCGTATCCCAAAATTTCTGTGCAGACTCTTCACAACTTTACTCATGATCTTGGCCTTTCTCACATTTGGGGTTAGGTACGGTCCATGCTTCCCATCATAGTCGTTCCTCCTCAAGATGTCCACTATCTCCGCCATCTCTATAAAGGCCATATTTGAGGCCTTAAATCTTCTCCTCTGGGATCGGGATGTTTCTGGCTCCGGGCTTTCCTCCTCGTTACTGCTATTATCACGCACCTGCTGTGTTTCCGCCATGTCGCTCCTACTGCTCGCCGAAAGAGAAGGCGTGGAGAATATTCTCGAAAGAACGTCAGGGGTGGGCAACGCGGGCGAAGTTTCATGCATGCGCAGTGTATATCAAGTTAACACTCTTGTCTCATACGTACGATCTGTGTGCTGAGGAAGGAGGAACGGAAGTGGAGAGCGTCCTAAACGAAGGTAAAATTTTAACTTGGGCCATCAGTGGCCTCTACTGCTTCAAGATTGAGGCCTATATTGGTGATAAGATTTTGAGAGCTTAGGCTGAAATTAGTGTTTTTGTCTGGTGTATTGTCTTACAGCAAATATGAATCACTTTAAGGACCCAGAATTCATGGCCAGTTTCATAGACAGGTACAGGGATATGAGGAATTTGTGGGAGGTGAAACACAGCTTATATTATAATAAACAAGCTAGGAGGTCAACGCTGGAGAAACTTCTGGAATTTGTAAAGACTCGAGTCCCCGATGCAACCATCGTGTTCTTGGAAAAAAAATAGGGATATTGAGAAACATGTATAAGAAGGTGCATAATAAGATCCAGAAATCACTTAGATCAGTAGCAGCGCAAGTGTATGTACCCAGGCTGTGGTACTTCAACAAACTGCGGTTTCTGGATGACTAGACTGAAGCCAGGGAATCACTTTCTACCCTTCCCTGCAGCCTTCCCTCCACCCTTCCCTCAACCCCAGCAGAGGCTGATGAGGAAAAACCTGGGCCTTCCATCCTGGAAGAAGCGGATGCGTCCAGCTGGAGTCAGGTATATTATTTTTATACATATTTATTGTCCTAATATTAATGATGTTAACTAGATGTTATAATTGCTAACAAATTAATGATTTAAAAAAAAGAGATTTACATATCAATTGACAGTAGTGGCCAAAAATGTTTGGGACAAGAATGAAAAATGCTGGGCTCAGAATGATAGTCTTTTCTATTTATTAACATTCAATTTGCAAGTCATGAGCTGAAAATTGTGTGTGATTCATGAACCAAAATCTAAAACTATGTCCCTTTTTTATACACAGGATGAGCTCAGCCAGGACAAGGGTCTGGAAAGTGGCAGGCAGGAGGAGGCCCTGCCCAGTGTCAGTCAGGAGGAGGTGGCCGTGCCCAGTGTCAGCCAGGAGGTGGCTGTGCCCAGTGTCAGCCAGAAAGTGGCCGTGCCCAGTGTCAGCCAGGAGGTGGCCGTGCCCAGTGTCAGCCAGGAGGTGGCCGTGCCCAGTGTCAGCCAGGAGATGTCGGGGCCCAGTATCAGCCAGGAGGTGGCCGGACCCAGTGTCAGCCAGGAGGTGGCCGTGCCCAGTGTCAGCCAGGAGGTGGCCGTGCCCAGTGTCAGCCAGGAGATGGCAGGGCCCAGTGTCAGCCAGGAGGTGGCCGGACCTAGTGTCAGCCAGGAGATGGGCGGGCCCAGTGGCCTTACCCAATCACAGGTGCCTCCCCTCCGCCTTACAACAAAAAGGCCCAGATGTCTGCCCTGGGGGCCAAAAGGCTTAGCAAATTCCAAAAGTTTCTCAAGTGTTGCCTTCCTCTCTATTTTGCTACCCAGAATAAATTATAAAAATTACAAAAAGGAGAGTTTGTTTGTGAGTAGGCAGGTACATTTCAAAAATACAATGTCAGATTAACAAGAGACAACAACCAACCTCCTTAAGGTTAAAAAATACAAGATAATAATGGTGTTGTGATAACTTGACACACAAAAAAAAAATATTATGGAGATTATTAGAAAATAATTTTTCAATAATCCAAAAAAAAAGGAGATCTGGATGAAATTAAAAAAAAATGACTATAAAAAATAATTCTCATTATTCTGGAGATCTGGCTTTAAAAAAATGAAAGATTATTCATGAGATCACTAGAAATAATAAAGAAATAAGTTTGTGAGAACTCTGTGAATATCAGCAGCAAAAAAAGTCATTCTTCTAGCATTATAAAGCACAAAAGAATGCGCTGCATTAAAAGATCACAGAATTTGCAGCGTGAGGAATGTGCTATCTCCATTACGAACGATAGTTTTACCAGACCGATCGCTTTCGTCTCGTACTTGCTTCAGAGCATGCGTCGTTTTTGGTGCGTCGAAACAGCATACAGACGAGCGGTTTTTCCAATAGTAATTTGTTCCTTCGGAAAAAATATAGAACATGTTCTCTATATAAGTCCGTCTGAATTTTCAACGGAAAAAGTCAGATGGGGCATACAAACGGTCGGAATATATGATGAAAAGCTCCCGTCTGACTTTTTCTGTCGGAAATTCCGCTCATGTGTACGCGGCATTAGACATCCCCTACAGAGAAAGAATTCTGCCACAGAGATTGCACCAAAGAGATTGTACTACATAGACAACTCACAGAGACTGTATTACTGAGAAAGCCCCTACTCCCTCATACACAAATTGACTAGGAGAGAGACAGTCAGAAATGGTATGTCATGATTTTATGTACAATAAAGTGCAGCGCCATTAGAACCAGCAGCAGCTAACTACCAACCTGATGTTGGAGAGAACCTAGGCATGGGGGGTGAGTGCTGGGCTGGGCTAAACATGCTGTTTTGGCCATCCTAGTCCTCTCATTCCTGCTCCTAACAAACGTTCTCTGTAAATGGTGTGGTGGCTGGCGAGAACGGGCTTTTATTCAAAAGCCACAATGTCACTGCACACATGCACACCAAGGCCTACACTGCTGCCCAAGCCAAAGCCAAGTTTGGCAGTTTAGCACTTAGCCAGCTTTGGAACTGCACATGCATGCGCAGTTCAAAGCTGCAAACAAACTGACCTTTTTTACAGACACTTTTCTCCTGTCCACAGACATTTACAGACATGAGAAATGTGCCTTTTTTTTTGTTACAAACTATCCTTAATTTTGGTGTTGGCAATACTTATGCCCCGTACACACGGTCGGACTTTGTTCGGACATTCCGACAACAAAATCCTAGGATTTTTTCCGACGGATGTTGGCTCAAACTTGTCTTGCATACACACGGTCACACAAAGTTGTCAGAAAATCCGATCAATCTGAATGCGGTGACGTAAAACACGTACGTCGGGACTATAAACGGGGCAGTGGCCAATAGCTTTCATCTCTTTATTTATTCTGAGCATGCGTGGCACGTTGTGTACACACGATTTGTGTACACACGATCAGAATTTCTGACAACGGATTTTGTTGTCGGAAAATTTTATATCCTGCTCTCAAACTTTGTGTGTCGGAAAATCCGATGGAAAATGTGTGATGGAACCTACACACGGTCGGAATTTCTGACAACAAGGTCCTATCACACATTTTCCGTCGGAAAATCCGACCGTATGTATGGGGCATTACTCCCATACATGAGCAGGAGTTCTTTCATTTTGGTGTTGCTGAAATTGTGGCAGCTCAGTGTACAGTGGAGAAACGCAGGTGAGAAACTTTAATGTAGAAATTACATCGCAGGTTTCTTCTGCATTAAAACATTCCTGCCCATTTGCAATGTTTTCTTTTTTGTAGTAAAGTTCCACTTTAATAACATGCATGTAAATTTAACAGTAAATAAATAGAAGTGCAGTAAAGCTTATGGTAGTAAAGCCTAGGATTCTGCTGTAGGTTAGTATATTTCATTTTGTGCAAGTTAACTTTTTATGTTTCCTTTCTAAAGTCAGTGAAGCCAAAAAATGCACAGGATATAGCTGCAGGATCAGCCAATCCTCTGCTTTCCTGGCTAAAGCCTGCACACAAAAATGTACTTCTCTCTTAAAATAACGACTTGCTGCTCATGCCAGGGATGGATTTCATTGTGTGTCCACCGCCAAGCCAGAAGCACTGAATAAATGTGTTTTTCACTGTTTTGAAAATGAAAAGCTTACTGTTATGCATGCATCTGCTGTTTGTTAGTTGTACTCCAGACTTAATTGAAAAGTAACATAAAATTAATTAATTGAAGAAATATGTTCTTTTAGTATTATAAATACGACACAAAAGTTGTATGATATTCATATTCAAACGAAGCTACACGTTTGATCCGAACAACGCTTTGAGTTTTTTTGGAACAATAAATGATAACGTTCCATTCATGGAGTCTGTAATTTTTTTTTCTCACAGATCCTAAAACACACCAATTTTTGTTCATATCACATGAAGTGTGATTTTTTAGAAAGGCTTACTTGTACAGAACAGAAACTGGAGATTTATTAAGTACATTCAAACAAGCACATTTAGTGAAGACAGAGGGCATACGGGAACACAGTGAACCCATCACTTGTATTTTAAATTTATTGCACAGGCTGGGCGTTAGAATCAAATGGATGTATTGTCAGATGGTCCACAGAACTTTATACAAAGCTAAGCCCTATTTCTTTTTTCCCTGTGTGAGTTTTGTATTCATTTTTAATGAATTTTCTTAACCAGATTTACACTATTGGGAGTATTCCTTTTCCTTTCCCACTGGAAGCCCAAATGTGAAACTGGCTGTGCTTTTAGACGAGTCATGTAGGCTGGCATATTCCTCATGCTTGTGTAGCGGTACCCCCAGAGGAGCTGCTGAGTGATGTGGCCCACCTGTGACCCTGCCCAGCCCGGCATTCACTTCCAGACGCTCCAAGACAATGAATCAGTCCATCAGCTTTGTTTTGTTCTGACCAGCCGACCATTTTGAAGCCATGTTGCATGTATGTACTCGTCGTAGAGCTCGTGCATTGTATGTGCTTGGTGCTGTAGTTCATTCTTCAGCCCAAGTCCAGTCCATGAACAGGACGAGGAGGAGTTCATAGACGAAGAATTGGTTGCTCCAGCTTGACCAATTCTGTCACATGCCTTTGCTCCTTGAGAATAACCCTGAGGATTTCAGGAATTTTCTCCGGATGACGGACCCCGTTTTTGGCCATTTGTTGGCTTTGCTGACCCCTTATATCAGCAGGCAGGATACCTGCATGAGGCAAGCCATCACTGCGGAGCAGAGGCTAGTCGCCACGTTGCAGTACTTGGCGATGGGGAGAAGCCTGCAGGATCTTAAGTTCTCGACAGGCATCCCCCCCAGGCTCTGGGGATCATTATCCCAGAGACCTGTTCTGCCATCATCCAGGTCCTGCAGAAGGACTATATTAAGGTAAGAATTTTTATCCTTTAACATCACATTTTATTGTATTTAATGTTTGCTAATGTAATGTATTTCTTTACTCAAACACTAATTACCATGATTGCAATATAGTGTGAATGTCCCCTTTGTCCTCATGCATGCTGTAATATTTTAATGATCTTTTTTGTACTGCATGCATATTAGCATTCACTAATCTACCCAGCATGCTATGCTGGGCCCATATCCACCTAGTGTAGTCACTTAACAATGTATTTTGTCAGCTCCATTGTATTGCTTTACCCTAAAATGTCAGCAAATGGTCTGTGTGTCCTTAAATTGATTTACAATCCCCTCCCCTCAAAAATTTAGCAATGTGCCATCAGAGGGGGTGATGAATCTGATAAGTGGGCCTTATATTTTAGTCTTTAAATATTACTTATTACAATTAATGTTATACTGATGCTGGGCAAGAAAGTTTTTTGTGTAATGTGCTTGCAATGTTATGTGCAAAAGTACTTATATTTTTTTTTCTTATTTGACTCCCAGTTTCCTTCAACGCCACAGGAATGGCAGACTGTGGCATCCCATTTTGCCACCCGTTGGGACTTTCCCAACTGTGGAGGGGCTATAGATGGGAAACACGTCCACATCGTGCCAGCACCCTATTCGGGGTCATACTATTTTAATTATAAGGGGTTTCATAGTATTGTCTTAATGGCGGTGGTGTCGGTACAATATGAATTTCTGTATGTGGACGTGGGAAAGAATGGCCGGATGTTGGCTGGAGGAGTCTTTGCCCAGACACAGTTCTACCAGTGTCTCCAGAGTGGTGGCCTGGGATTGCCACCTGATGTGGATAATGTGGAAGGACTCCCCTTTGTCTTCATTGCAGATGAAGCCTTCGGTCTGGGCAAGCACATGATGAGGCCATTCCCCCAAAGGACCCTCACCCCAGAGAGGAGGGTATTTAATTTCCGGCTGGCCAGAGTGAGAAGAGTTGTGGAGAATGCCTTCGGAATCATGGCCAGCCGCTTCCGCCTGTTTCAGACATCTATCCACATGGCGGAATACAAACTAAATCACCTTATCCTAGCATGCTGCATCCTGCACAATTATTTAAACAAACATTCCAGCAATTATATTGCATCACTTGGGCCTGAGGTCGGACTTATAGAGAATCCTCTGATGGGCCTGGATACTGGCCGTACTGGCCTGGCCCCTCAAAGTGCCCATTAAGTTCGGGATCAATATGTTGATTATTTTGTGGGTAGGGGGGCCATTGCAATGCCAGACAATCTCTATTTTTTTTTAATAAAAAATAATGATAAGATAAAATCTAGAATTGTTTTTTTGCTTGCCTTTCTTTTTGGCTGTCTCCTAGGTTATCCTAGTGCACTTGTAGTGCCAAGTGTATTAGTAAGCCTTTAGTAAATAAGCCCCATTGTCATTGTAAACACCAAATAACTTCCAAAAATGATATTGAGCATTGAAAGAAGAAGCCACATATCTTGTTGTTTGATAACAGATGTTTTAATCTGTGCACATTCACATGTGCGTTTGTGAAAATGTTATGATTTAAAATAGATATACATTTTTGTTCAAACAATCAAATTTATTTTATTCTAAAAATTCTTTTATTTAGAAATTTTTTATAACAACCAGGCCTCTATTTTTTTGTTTTTTAACAAACAGGCCTCTATTTTTTTGTTTTTTAACAAACAGGCCTCTATTTTTTTTTAACAAACAGGCCTCTATTTTTTTTTTTTTTGTTGTTTTTTTTTTAACAAACAGGCCTCTATTTTATTTATTTTTTTTTACCAGGCCTCTATATATTATTTATTTTGGTTTTTGCAATTTTTTTTAAAAAACAGGCATAAAATCTTTAAAAGTCAAAGCCCAGAATGGGGTCAGCAAAACAGGAAATGAAGAAAATGATTGATGTCTTTTGTGAAAAAGTTATTTAGATTCTCCCCAAAACATCGATCCTGTTCTTCATTTCCTGCTGCATATTGTCCAGCCAATTTCACATTAGGTCAAGGCTAGTGCGCATGGCATCTATATCCCCATTCCAGGCCATGATCTGCCCAATTAATCGTTGGGCACTGTCGGTGGTAAATGGTTCCCCTTCCACATCACCTAAAATTAATGAAAAAAATGTATTTAGAAATATGCAGGCATACATAGATTACCGTAAGCTGGAGGTTCAGACACTCACCTGGTGGGGTGCACATGTCGCCCACTTCCTCCATCTCTCCTTCGTCCATATCCTCGGGGGGGGGGGGGGTGCTGGCACTTGGACCAGCTTCCACCACTTCTTTCCCTTCCACAACCACATCACCTAAAATTGATGCAAAGAAGATGTATTTAGAAATATGCAGGCATACATAGATTAACATAAGCTGGGGTGTCAGACACTCACCTGGTGGGGTGCACATGTCGCTCACCTGTCCTTCCTCAACATCCTCTGTGGGGCTTGGGCTGATTTCCCAAACGGGCTGGTGAGGTCGGGGGTCCCTGGGTTCAGGTTGTCTGAGTCTTTTCTCCCCTATGAGAATGAAACAAAAGGTATACTTAGCATACACATATTTGAGTCCAGGAATAGGAATATGAAACATTGCATTGAAGTGGTGTACAATTGTCTGTTTGGGCAGAGATCCTAGTTGAAGACATAATTAAAATTCCCTTGCAAACATAGACACGAGGTGGAGGAGTAGGATGGTGGAAGGTAGGGAGACATCCCAACAAGTATCCACTGGAGCACCTGCATGGGTTAACCCAAAAAAATGTATTCTGGTGTCCCACACTAGTGCTCCTTTGTCCAGATGTGTAAACAGCTGCTGAGTGTCCTCTCCTTACATTCCACTGAACGAGGTTTGCTATTCATTCTAGTTTCAAAAGACATCTAGACAACAATGTCATAAACTTCTTTTAATAAGACAAACTACCAAGACCAAAATGTTGTTTCAACCCTGTATCAACTAAATACATTGTATATGTATATTTTTATGACGATGTTTACTGCGAGCAATGTTTCCTATGAACGTTTAACGAGTAAAACTTGTACAGTAAAGATAAACACGTGGAGCAGCATGCAAGGTAATAATCACAATATGAACACACGACAAGAACTTACTTTTTTTCAGCACTTTCTGGATTCGTCTGTACTGATCCGGCTCCCTGAGTGTGAGGTCGGACCATCGTTTCCTCAGCTGATCTTTAGAGCATCGTACCCCAAATTTATGATGCAGGCTCTTCACCACTTTCGCCATTATTTTTGCCGTTCTTAAATTAGGCTGGGCGTACGGTCCATGCTTCCCATCGTAATCTTTTTTTTTCAAAATTGATACCATCTCCACCATCTCTTCAAAGGCTATATTGGAGGCCTTAAATCTCCTCTTCCCGGATCAGGACATTTCGGGCTCCGGGCTTTCCTCGTTATTGGAGTTAGTACACACCTGCTGTGTCTCCACCATTGTTACTCCTACTGCGCATCGTAGAGAGAAGCTGCAGAGAATATTCGTTAAAAAAGAACGTCAGAGGCGGGCGACGCAGGCGGAGTTTCACGCATGCGCGGTGTGTATACAAAGCTATCACGCATGTGCCGTACGTACGTTCTGTGCATAGAATAAGGGGCGGAGAATATTCGTTAAAAAAGAACGCCATGTGTTTCACGCATGTGCAGTGTGTTTAAAGCTATCACTCATGTGTCGTACGTAACTTCTGCATGTGGAGGATAGAGGAACTGAATTTGCGAGCGTCCGAAATGAAGGTAAATTTTATTAACTTTGTATCAGCCTATACTGCTTAAAGATTGAGGCCTATGTTGGGATAAGTAAGATTATGAGAGTTTAGCCTAACATTAGTGTTTTTGTCTTGTGTATTATCTTTGACAGAAAACATGAATACTAAGTTTAAGGACCCTGAATTTCTGACTCAATTTATTGAGAAGTACAGGGAGATGAGGAATCTATGGGAGATCAAACACCCTGCATATTATATTAAAACAATAAGGCAGTCAACGCTGGAGAAACTTGTCGCATTTGTGCATACTTTCATCCCAAAAACAACCTTTAAGTTTGTGGAAAATAAAATTGGGATCTTGCGAAATATGTATAGGAGGGAGCATAACAAAATCCAGATTTCCCTGAGATCAGGAGCATCAGCAGATGATGTGTATGTACCCAGGCTGTGGTACTACGATAAACTATGTTTTCTTGATAACCAGACTGAAGCCAGGGCATCACTTTCAACCCTTCCCTCCACCCTTCCCTCCACCCCAGCAGAGGCTGATGAAGAGCAAGCTGGGCCTTCCATCCTGGAAGAACGGGATGTGACCATCTGGAGCCAGGTATATTATTTTTAGACATATTTAGTGTCCTAATATTAAGGATGTTAACTACATGTTATAATTGATTACCTATTAAAGGATTTGGGGTTAAAAAATGATGTATACATATCAGTTGACAGTGGTGGCCAAAAATGTTTGTCACCAGCTTTAAAAAATGCTGGTGTCAGATTGATGCTCTTTTATATGTATTAACATTGAATTTGCAAGTCATGAGCTGAAAATTGTGTGTCATTGATGAACCAAAAATTCAAACTATGTCCCTTTTTTATACACAGGATGAGATCAGCCAGGAGGAAGGTGTGGAAAGTGTCATCCAGGAGGAGGCCGGGCCCAGTGTCATCCAGGAGGAGGCCGGGCTTAGTGTCATCCAGAAGGAGGCAGGGGTTAGTGTCAGCCAGGAGGTGGCCGGGCCCAGTAGGAGCCTCACACAATCGCAGGTTCCTCCCCTCCGCCTTCATACAAAAAGGCCCAGAAAGAGGATGGTGACAGAGGAGGCATCACTGCGCCTCATGAGAGAAGCAACAAATTTCCTCAAGAGCCCCCCCGAAGCTGAAGATAGCCACCTATATAGCCATTAGGTTGCTTGAAATGGAGAAGCGACAACGCCTCCTGTGTGAAAAACTATTTTCTGATGTCCTTCACAAGGGGCTGACCAGATTGTGCTCCCTATTATATGGACTCCTCAAGATGCCAATTTTCTTTTCCACAGACTTGATGTGTGCCCTGGGGCCAAAAGTCTTCACAAATTCAAAAAATTTCTCCAGCATTGACTTTATCTTTATTTTGTTAACCATAATAAATGGATATTTTATTTTATTTATTTATTTATTTTTATGAAAATACTTGCCTATGTGTTTTTATTAGCATCAGTTTTTTAGAGACAATGTCAAATTAACAAGGGACAACAACCTCCTTGAGGTTCCAAAAAAAAAATTATATAATGTTCTTGTGGTAACTTTACAAAAAAAAATATACAAAAATAAGGTTCTTTGTGGTAACTTTACACCAAAAATAAAAAGATATTTGGAGATAAATATATAATAATTTTGTAACAATCCTAAAAAATGATCTTGATTAAATAAAAAATATTAAAAGATGACTCCAAAAAACAATTGTGTAAACATTAGTATGGAGATATGGCTTTTAAAAAATACAATGTCATTCATGAGATCAAGAGAAATAATCCAGAAATAAGTTTGTGAGAACTCTGTGTAAATATGAACAGCAAAACAACTTCGTTCTTCATTATAGCATTATAAAGAAGACAATAATGCGCTGCATTAAACGAACACAGAATTTGCAGCGTGAGGAATGTACTACCTACAATACGAACACTAGTTTTACCAGACCACGCGCTTCCGTTTCAAACTTGCTTCAGAGCATGAGTCATTTTTTGTCCATCGGACTAGCATGCAGACAAGCGGATTTCTCGATAGGAACTGGGTCCAGCGGAGTTACGACGTAAAGATTTGAAGCATGTTTCAAATCTAAAGTCTGTCAGATTTTCGACTGGAAAAGTCCGCTGAAGGTCCCATGAAGTCCACACACGATCGGATTGTCCGCCGGACTCGGTCTGTCGGACCAGTCCGATAGAAAAGTTCGCTCGTGTGTACGCTGCATTAGATGCCATCCAATGTCCTGTCGATAGGAACGTTTTTCAATCGGGTACAGGCTGGCAGGCTGGTCCGTTTCTGCAAATCAGGAAGAAATGAAAGGACATACAGTGCAACTTTCCCACAGTCTATGTGGCTTGTTCTATGCATTCTGTGGCTCCTCACAGCCCTCCTATGCATAAAACCGAGGATCAGGCAACCTTCTCCAGCTCTCTCTTTCTTCTTAGCTGGAGACTGAGTGGCTTTTATTGGGCCGACCCACCCTGGACACAAGCACGCTTTCATTCCTCCCGAATACCTTTAAACCGGGCCCAGGCCTCACTGTCTGGCACCCGCAATGGCTTGGGGACGTGTAGGTAGTCCCAGACTAGGTTGTCCTCCCACTCTTCGGAGGAGTTCTCCACAACATCCATAATCTGGGGAGGGACATATGGAAAGTCCAGGCCCCACTCCAGAGCCACCCTCCTTTGTACTTCTTGTTGAAACCAAGAGAATCTTGGTAGTTCTCTAAGATTCCCTGTTCCCTGGAGAATGCAGGCATCTGGAGCCCTCATGACCCACTGACGGTAGGTGGGCACTCTGGTCTGGGTAGTGGAAGGCCTGTGTAGAAAGAGCTGCCTGCTACTTGTCAATGTTCTTGCAGCTTGCTCAGGTCCCACTGCTGGCTCTGGTCCATCTCCTCCCTCAAGGAATTGGGACTCCCCGGTCTCCCACTCCTCTTCAGAACTCTCACAGGGTATGACCACTCCGCTAAACTTTCCAGGGACCCAAACTCAGCCTGCACTCTGGGGGAATCCCAATCAATGATCCAGCCCTCACTTACCTTATCCAGCTCACCTGGAAGCGCACCTCCCTTTGGTAATGGCTCCTTCCGGATGGGTATAGCAATGGACTTAGAGCTGGCTGGCTCCTCAGGGATGTCATCTGGCTCATGCATAGCAATATATACAGTCGCCAGGCCCCTGGCCAGGCCAAAGGTCATGGCAGTCTCTCCTTGACTGATGTCCTCTGTATTCACAAGGGAGTCGCTAGGCTGCAACTCTAATCCGCCTTTTAGGGGTGATTCTAGGCCCTCCCCGGCCCTCCGGTTCCTCCGCGGCTGTAGACTACAGAGTCCCGATAGCAGGTCTACAGTTTAGTACTGTGTCTCTTTCTGGATGGGTCCCAGCCGGGTGAGTGGCTCCCCACAATGGCCGCACCGGGCCCAAGCAGTGACCACCACTGTCGGAATCCGGAAATCAGGACAGGGCAGGCAGAGTCGCTACGCTCTTTCAATCACCCCAAGGTCCTCCACGGAGCTCCAGAAGGACACCTGTGTTCACCAGCGTCTTTTCCTGCACATCAGGCAACCACTGTAGTGTGGATAGCAACCGACTACCTTCCACCATCCTACTCCTCCACCTCGTGTCTGCTGCTAGCAGGGAACACTGAGTCTCCACCAGGGCATGGCACTGCCCCCTCGCTTCCAGACGGGCTGGCACCAGTGGAACTGATAGGTAGACTCCTCCCTGGGCACACTGCTGTGACCCCTTGTTGAACGCACTGAAGTTTGCAGGCAAACTGGCTCTAGCAGGACTTGTTCGGGCATGTTGCTCGGCACCGACTATGCCCAAGCGACTGAAAGCAGATGACAGCTGACTTTCCCGGTAGTTGCCTGTAGCAACAATAAAGTTCACAGTCAATGTCCTACTGAAGGAAACAATTTTAGTACAGTCCCGCCTGCAGGCGCCTGCAGGTGTCTGCAGGTTTACCCTGATCACCCTGGCAACAGAAGACGCTCTCCGGCTTGCTTTACTGTTTGGAGCAGGAGTTTTGAGCAACAGTTTAAGATGTCCAGCACGCTGAACGCTGGACATATTTGCAATCCACAGTGAGATGTCCAGTAATAGCAGAAAGCAGAACGCTGATTTGTAATCCATAGGCGCGGTTACCTCGCGTGGTTGCCACATGGTGAACAGTTCCTAAACTGCCGGATTGGTACAAGTGTCCGTCCCAGCACCAGTTGGGGCAACTGGGTATCAGGAAAAATAGATAGTGACAGTCCTTGCTGGTTGCTATGGACAATGGCACTTGTTACAGCACTAAAACAGGGGAGGTGCTCTGCCTATTGAGTTCAATCCTTATTAGTGGAGGAACAAAGAAGAGTTCCGCCTTCTCTTTCAACTTTGGTTACTAGGGGCAAAGACTGGCAGGTTACTCATCAGGTGATCCCGGATGAGCTCCCAAATGTAGCGGTACCCCCGTAGGGGCTGCTGAGTGATGTGGCCCACCTGTCACCCTGCCCAGCCCGGCATTCACTTCCAGACACTCCAAGACAATGAATCAATCCATCAGCTTTGTTTTTGTGTTTTATTGAGGGATTAAAACCTGGATGGGGTTAAGGATTTCATGGGATGCCCCTGGACAAATTCTTGTATGACTTGGAACAATTTAGATGCTCTCTTCCTGCACAACACTTGCTGCAGACTATCTCTCCTTTTCCCTCCAGCATAGTTCTTCAGGCGCAGCTAGCACATGGTTAGGCCTGACTCTGGTTTCAGCCAGGCCTTAGCAAAAGTACCTTACTACAGGCAGGGACCGCAGGCCCCTATGGTGTAGCAAAAAAAGTTCTGGTGCTAGCGGCCCTCTTTGGTGGACTACTGATCCCAATCAGCCCTCCCAGCTACAGCAGCCCGACTTCACTGCCAGTAACATCACAGTCTCTCCTGCTGGGTCTACATCCATTTCAGACTGCACTCTCCCAGCTCTCCCAACTGTGCCTGTCACTCACCGACACCTAATGGATCCCTCCTGGAGACTTGCCCAGCAGTATTCCCTGCTGTACTCTCCTGCCCCAGTTCAGGACAACCCTTGGGTTGTCTGGGGTTCCTGTTCAGCTCCGAACCCCTGGCCCAAGGTCACCCCCCAGAGTAGGGGGCTTCCTCCAAGGCCCCAACAGCCTAATACTCCATCTCCAGTTCTTCCTCCTGAACAACTGATTCTAGGTATTTAAGGAGGCCTGCCCCTGCCAATCCAGGTTGGGGATTGGTCAGGGCTCCTTAGAACACCCCAGACAGCTCCACCTTCCTTCTAGAAGCCTCTAGAAGCAGAAGGGAGGTAACCGAAAGATGAAGCTAGCTGTGAGTCACCAGCCTACTCTAGGCCGCTCCCAGCCCACAGATCAAAACAAACAGGCCTAGCTTTTGGCTGGGCCTGCTTAAATTTACTTGCACTACAGAAAAATCTCACTCTAGCACCTACACTAGGTGGAGGGTGCTACAATTGTTATAATTACTTCATTTTAGAGGGACATGGTGCTCTGATAAGAGTTCAGTTAAGAGCTCAGTGGTGATGTGGATTTCACTGCATCTTGGAAGTTTAGCATATAGATGATTCACCTAAGTTGGATATATACACGTTCCGAAATATGGCCAGTTCAGCAGGGAACAGGACAAATTTGGTACGTGTATATCCTTGTCTGTTCAACACAAGCTGATCTAAGAACTGACTTCTGTTAAACGGTCCTTCTAGAACAGTGATTATCAACCTTTCTAGTACTGTGACCCCTTGATAAAATTTCCCAAGTTGTGGGGACCCCTAACAGTAAAATTATTTTCATAGCGTGGGTTGTCAGCACCCAAGGCAAGGCAAGTAATTTGAGCCCCTAACCCATTGACATTTAGCGCTCCCTGAGTCCCTTCCACTCGTACAGTATTAAAACCCCTTATGGTACATTTTAGGATATACCACTCTTTCTCTTTGCTCTCCTTTCTTTCCCTTTTATCTCTCTCTATCCTAATTTATAGTTTTTTTCCCCATCCCTCTCTCTAGCCATCTTTCTTGTTCTTTCTCTTATTCTTTTTCTCCTTTTTTCTTTGTTCCTCCCCCTCTTTTCCTGTCCCTTCCATGTATTCTCTCTCTTTTTATTTCTTCTCTTACTCCTTGGTGGGGGGAATGGGATGAGTGGCAGTGCTGGTGGGGCGTATGGATCAGTGGCAGTGCTGGGGGGGAGTGCTGATCAGCCAACTTAGGTGCTCTTAATCAAGGTCATCTGCTAATCTGAGAACTGTACTTTTAATGGCAACTCTAATCACAGCCTGGTAGTGTTACTCAATGTGTCTCCAGCTATGTGGTGTCTCACAGCAGTGACACCTATGTCGAAATCAGGAGATAGGGTCTCCTCTGGCTCCTCCCACTTTACATTCCTCACCAGTCAGCTGACCTCTAGTCTCTCCCCCACACATGTCGTGAACTGAATGGGTGGCTGCGAAGAGGCTGAGTGGGCAGCCGCGGGCCCAAGGATCAGCCCAGCTGGGCGGCCACAGGCTCCAGGGACAGTCCTGCTGGGTGCCCGCGAAAAGGCTGGGAGAGGGTGCAGGCTTCAGGAACAGCGCAGGATTTGGTGACCCCTGGCAAATTTTCATTCGACCCCCGAGGGGGTCCCGACCCCCAGGTTGAGAACCATTGTTCTAGAAAAACAGCATTCACTTAGTGCATGCAGGCTCCCTACATACAAGAGGCCACAAGGGCACCACATCAGATAAACAACATGTGACGAATTACATGTGCTAAATTCCTTGATTTCAAAGGATTCCCCATCCCTATTAGTCACATTGGTTACTCCTCTGTGGTTAACTCTAACAGTCCTGCAACAAATACACCTCCTGCAACTGTAGAATCCTCTAAAGTCAAATTTAAGCAAATTCCTCCTAGGTGGATCTAGTATCCTCTTAACCACTGTGTCATGTAGGTTATTCATTGATCATTAAGAGGTTGTCACCATTATTGCACACAGTAAGGTATACACGTTTTGAGCGCCTTCCATTTAGCCTAGGTGTCGGTGTACCATCTTTGTGGTCCATTAACCGATATGTAGGACTAAATATATTATTGATTTATACTGTACATTGAAGAGGGCAGCTCAACATTTTTGTTTTCACTATTTACCATATAATCACTGTCACAAGTGTTTAATCACCTTCATTGGTGCATCATTGGCGCGGTGGAGGTGTTCCTCGTGCGGAGGGCGTTAGCATATAGGATCCCTATTTTTTCTTTAGTTTCATTTTTTCACCACTCGCAGCCATGGATGCATTTAATTTTTTAACGAATAGACAACTTAGCCCCGAATCTGTGTTTTCCAATGATCAACCAATGATCGAACATGAGGAAGACTTTTCGGTGCTATTAAAAACCCTTGATGGCTTACTGGAGAAGCAAATTAAAACCTGGTGGGATGTGTTCACTTTTGAGCACTATTGTAAGGAGAACCTTATCTTTAGAAGTTTAAGATGGGAGGTTCCTCCACAGGATGGTCTTAATGACCAGTCATTTATGAAAGAATGGCTGGAATTTTTTAATAAAGCAGGAAAGGAATTACAGGCATTAGTCCTGAAAAGGAAACAAATTAAGTTGAAGATGTTGAATGAAAAAATTAAGGATATACAAGACAAATTAGAACCCATTAAGGATACCAATCAAATGAAGGATTTTAACAACAATATAAAGAAGAAATTAGAAAAAATTGATAGAGACACCCAAAAGAAGAAAGTGAAAAAGTATAATAGGGATGCCAATGACTTTAAAACGAATAGAATTTATGCGTGGCAGGTATCATTAGAGAACAACAATGCTGACCCAGCTACCAACATCAATACGGCAGGGGGGGCCAGCATTCTCCCGCCCAAACCTGAGATTAAAAAGAATCTAATGAATAAAGTCAAAGGAGGAAATGAGGGTATGAACCCTAGACCCAATGAAAGAGGGCGAAGTGTAGGGGGTGCTCAATATGAATATGAAAGGGAACACTATCGGTCCCCTAGACCCCCATCACGTGGAAGAGGAAGAAGAGGGTATTACCACTCCCCCAGACCTCCGTTTCAGGGGAGAGAAGGGTACACATCAGGGTACCCTAATAATTACCCATCCCCTAGGAACTATAGGAATGATTTACCACAAGACCACAGGCAGTGGCAACATCACCCTCCACCCTATCAATACTCTGAAGGCTATGGTGAAATCCCCCTGTATAATAGATTTTCACCGTTAGATAGGGAAGAGCGTCCTGGTTATGCTCCTTTTTTAGGACAACGGGGGAGGGGAGGGGGGGCACCGAGGGGGAACACCAGAGGCTCCCATCAGAGAGGGGGAGGGAGACAGGTACCCCCCCCAGGATTCGACAGAGAAAATGTGCCCACCCAAGGAGAAGGAGGGGGTGTAGGGCAAGAAGATCCAAGAAATCCAAGGAAACGACTGAGGGATGCGTAAAAACTGGGATATACAATCTAAGCAGTGTGGAACTCAGTCATAAAGAACTTAACATTTTGAATCTGGGTCTAAAATGCGCCCCTAAAAGGGCAATGAATAAGTTTGATGTGTATATTGATGCACATAAATTCATTAGAACCATGAATATCAAAAAATATTTCCTTAGTCATCCGGTGGAATCCTCAGAGAGGTCTAGGGTACCTCCAAATAGGGTAGATACGGGATTGAGGAATAAATCTATCTTCAATCCCCAAAACCCGAGCAATCACTTTATAGAGGTGTTTAAGAGCCTGGTTTTGAGTGATATTGAGGAGTTAGTCCCACGTAAGGATGTTAATCCCTATTACATTAAGGAAGGTATTAGATCCCTAGAAGAAAGAAAGAATCTGATAGTGCGCCCAGCTGATAAGGGGGGGGTGTGGTTTTGTTGGATAAAACATTCTACCTGAACCAGCTGTTGGAGTTGGTAGGGGACAGAACCACGTATAGAAAGTTACCCGCCGATCCAACAGACGCATATAAGTTGCAGTTAACAGCTCTGGTTGAATGGGGCTTTAGGATGGATGCCCTTAATGTTAAAGAAAAGAGGGATCTAATCCCCAGTGCATGTAGAATCCCTGTTATATACACCTTACCTAAGGTGCATAAGAACATACAGTGCCCACCACCTCGGCCGATTGTTAACGGGATTGGTTCCGTTACGGCAAGACTAGGGGAATTTTTAGATAAATTTCTCCAACCAAGTGTTAAGGACACCAGGGCCTACTTGAAAGACACTGGTGACCTTTTGACACTACTCAATGATGTCAAACTAGAAACCTCGTCGTCAGTGTATTTGGTAACGGCTGATGTGGCCTCCCTATACACCATTATACAACATGAGGATGCGGCCTTGGCCCTGAACTGGGCCTTGAGTAAGAGAGACGACATCCCTGGTGTACAGAAAAGATTTTTGGGACAAGCACTGGACTTTTGTATGTCCCACAATTATTTCTGGTGTGATGGCCATTTTTACTCTCAACAGGTTGGCGTGGCGATGGGAGCTAAATATGCTCCCAGCCTCGCCAACCTGTTCATGGCAGAGTGGGAAGACAGAAAAGTGTTTAACCAGAGAAGACCTCAACTTTTATTTTATCGGCGATTCATTGATGACCTCTTGTTTATTTGGGAGGGTACAGAGGAATCGGCCATTGACTTTTTACAAGAGCTTAATAACAACCATAACAACATCACAATAGAATACCAGATGAGCAATCTATCGGTCAATTTTCTGGATGTAACGAATGAGAGACAGGGCCACTCATTAAAAACTAAAGTTTATTTCAAACCGACTGATTGAAATAGTTTCTTATCAATCAGAAGTGGCCACCACCCAGCTTGGATAAGAAATATTACAAAAGGACAGATGTTACGTGTACGCCGCAATTGTACGGAATTGAAAGATTACTTTGAGCAAGCGGATGTTCTTAAAAGTAAATTCCTACAAAGAGGCTATCGGGAGGATGAATTAAACAAAATTACCCAGGAGGTGGCATTAGTACCCAGGGAACAATGCCTGAAGAAATCTGAGAATACACCTAGTGAGAATAAACATCAATTTGGCTTTATTTCTGGATTCCATTGCCAATATAAAGATATTGAAAACATTTTCAGAAAATATTGGTATATTTTATGTAAGGATAGGCATCTGGGAGAGGTGCTACCGGACCGGCCAATATTTATTTATAGGAAGGCCCCGAGCTTCGATGACCATGTGGTTAAGAGGATACTAGATCCACCTAGGAGGAATTTGCTTAAATTTGACTTTAGAGGATTCTACAGTTGCAGGAGGTGTATTTGTTGCAGGACTGTTAGAGTTAACCACAGAGGAGTAACCAATGTGACTAATAGGGATGGGGAATCCTTTGAAATCAAGGAATTTAGCACATGTAATTCGTCACATGTTGTTTATCTGATGTGGTGCCCTTGTGGCCTCTTGTATGTAGGGAGGACGAAGAGAATGTTGAGAGTTAGGCTTTCGGAACATCTCACCAACATAAAAAATGGCTATAAGTACCATAGTGTCTCCCTACACTTCAAACTAAAACATCAACAAGACCCATCGTTACTACAATTCTGTGGGATTGACATTGTACACCCCGCCTGGAGAGGGTCTAATAGAGTCAGGGATCTATCGCAATGGGAAACCAGATGGATCTATTTATTGAAGAGTTTAACCCCTAGGGGGTTAAACATAGAATTAGAGCTAAACTGTTTCATTAACAATTTTTAGATTAGGTCACATAGGCTCTATGTATGCTACAGGTATTGGAGTCATGTGGTTACGGTTTTTGATCTCTGATTCCTAGTCTGTTTTATTGTAATTGCTACCACACCATATAATATATTTGTAGGGGTGTTGTTCTTTTATTGTTAGTGTATCCTTAGGGAATGTCTTATAAAGCGACAGGCGTAGGTATACCCCCACGTAGACTGGCACTGCAGTAGGGGGATTAAAGGATATGTCTATTATAGATTATATGTCTGGAGTTACCCTGTACACTTAATAAGTTTTGGTAAAGTACTAGTCCCTATGAGGAGGGGAGAGAGGGGAGTTGATTTGGAAATAAATAGATTTTAAACAGACCCCTCATGTTTGTTATAAGTTATCGGTTACTACCCTGACATTCATTTAACACTGAACACCTATTATAGGTGGGGTATGGATTGTTATACTTTTTCTGAGGGTTTGGCTATTATTGGAGGCTACTTCAATTTATTCTTCATTTGGTATCCATATAGAATATATATATAGTATAGATATTTATTTAATCTGTAGAGGTTTATCTATACATTTTATATATATTTTTTTCCCTAAGTGGCATTCAACATCAAACTATATATATTTTTTATATTTTTTTATTTTTTATTTTTTATTAGAGGATCCATATGGATTTTAAGGATCTTTAGTTCTCGTTTGTAGTTCAACATTTTTATGCAATTTTGAATTTCATTGAATTCATAACATACAGGAGGATTTTAATTCTATGTATTTTTATAAATTTTAAAAAAAATTTTTTTATATTTTAATAGTAGCACAACTGGGAAACAAATGGGCCCAGATCGGGTAACACACGATCTTAGTATTGGTCCCTGGGTTGGGCTTGCTATGTAAATTACCATTGCTATTAAGCAGAAGGCTAACCGTGTAAAAGATTGTCCCAAGTGCTGGCCAGTATTTACTGTCATTATCAAGCAGTAGATTAGCGATGTGAAATATCATGGCAACTGCGGGCTGGTATTTAAATGGTAGTCTTATATACATATATATTTTTTAGAATGATGCGGTTTGCACATATATATATTTATTATTCTGGTAAACTGGTTTAAATTCCGTTGATTGTGTCTATCATCATTAGAATGTTCTCATGTGCCTAATTCCTTATTACATCTGCTGTATCTGTCTCTAGTGTTTCCGATGCACGGGGACGCGAGGTGTGCGCATGTGCAGTGCGTAACCCAGGGGGCGTGTATTGTAGATTAGATAAAAGGGAGAGTGACAGCGAACACAGCCAATCCCATGAATAAGTCTATCCATGACGAAACGTGTCGGGGCGTGGCTGTGAGCTGTGACGTACATGCTGTTAGCCACACAGGAGGATAGGATACGAGCGCACGGAGGGACGGAGGAATCCCGAGGGAGGGGTGAGAACATACCCAGCAGCTGTACACCTCGGGTCCGCCGTGACCATTGTTTATTGGTATATCCACAGAGTTGAGGCTTGCTGTTTACCACACGATTTGTGCCTTTTGTTTTTACACTAATGTGAGTGCTATGTGTGAGGATTGCAGTGATTTTAAATAAATTTTTATTGCTGAATTACACTATTGGGGCATTTATTTTCTTTTATGTGGATCCATTGAAAACCATCGTTGTGAACATCGTATACACTATTTACCCTGGAGTGTGGTAAAAAGAGCGTGTTTTGCCTTGCATGAGAGTGCTGGCATTTTATTTCGGTGAGTGCAGGTCTGGAGAGTGTGATTCACTAGCACGGTGGTGAGGTGACAGAAGCACGAAGTTACTCATTTGATACACATCACTGAGGAATCATTTGTGTGGGACATTTGATTTTCAATTTATCGTCACTATCCTTTGTCACGTGCAGCTGGTTAGGAGGCTGCTTTCATTCATGAACTGCAGATAAATTATTTCACTTTTGCAGCATGAATTAGGAGATTTACACGTGTTCATTTTTCATTTTTTGTTGCTGTCACTTATATGTGTATATTAATGTATATGGTCACATTATACATTTGTATGTTATTTTTAAGTTATTTTTAATTTATTTTTCACAGGTTATATGTATATAGATACAATTTTGTGGGTTACTGGTATTTCAGTGTGTCATACTCAGTTGATTGACTCACTTAAAAGAGGGCATCACCACTATTGTATTTAGGTGATTGACTCACGAATAGAGGTTATCACCACGATTGCACACTGCAAAGTACACTGTGTCATGTAGGTTATTCATTGATCATTAAGAGGTTGTCACCATTATTGCACACAGTAAGGTATACACGTTTTGAGCGCCTTCCATTTAGCCTAGGTGTCGGTGTACCATCTTTGTGGTCCATTAACCGATATGTAGGACTAAATTTATTATCGATAAATGTTTAATGTCAAAGCGAAGTTCCTGCCATTTTTTTTTTTAAATAACCTTCATGACATGCTCCACTCGTGCGTTATAAACTGACAATATTCAAAAGTGTACCCTGTGTTTTTTGTGCAGAATAGATTGCTTAAGGCCCATACACACACTTTGATTTTCGGACGTCAATTGTGTTACGACGACCGATCGTCTGCAAATCTTACCGTTAGTACAGTGCTTTCGACAGCCGATTTCACTTTTTTTATCAGACAAAAGCTGGATGTGCAGACTATAAAAAATTTTGTCGGATGTGAACTCAACGTCTGATTTTCGTTTCATTAGTATGGTTTTCGTACGAAAAAAATCGTAAGAGCAATACTATGCATGCACAGAAACGAAAGAATACATACAAAACTATTCAAAACGTTACGTCACTTCTGAAGTTGTATTTTGTTAAACTAAAATTCTCGTATTGTTAGTAACCTCTGCACTTTCGACATAAGACTAGCATGCCACAAAAATCAGACGTTCTGTCATCCGAAAATCAAAGCGTGTGTACGAGGCTTAACTCTAATCTCATAATGTACAACACGGCCATCCTGACTGTGGGCATCTGAAGCCTGCTGGGACTCTCTTCCTCCCGATCTCACGCATGTTCAGTGGGAAGTGCAGTTCCTCCCGCTGCCACCGCCTATGCTACCACCTCTGCCACTCGCTACTGATACAGACAACAGCCTAAAAGCCCAAATTAAAGATGGCGCTTATCTCCTTCTAGCATCACGTCATTTCTGGCTGCCCATTGAATTGGCGAGGTTGGACGGAAGTGCATGGGGCTAAAGTGATTTATCATTGCAGCCACAGTTGTCATGGAAGTCCGCTTTAAGTATTTGATTCACACATATAAAACTTTGGTTTTAGATTTGTCAGATTTAGCGTTGCACATCAATCACCGATATGTTTTATATTGCGTATCAGAATAGAAGGCATGCTGCTTTTTTACTGTCAGTTTGCTGATAGTGTGGTTACCAGCTTTTCTAACATCCAATCATTCGTTTTTTATCGTATGGGATAAGCAATTTGTGCCTTAACCAACAAATTGTCTCTGCAGTTTACTCATAATCATCTGGTCTGTTTAGTGAAAAATTACTGTTGCCCTTGAAACCCTACTGAATTCCTCTCTGTAAGGAGAGATGTCACAGTAACTTACCTTCTATGCTCAGGCACCAGTCCACATTCAAGTGTGTACACTGTTTGAGCTACCAAAGTCATTGATCAAAGACAATTGCATACCTAGCCTCTGTGGCACCCAGCATGATCTTGGCTGCACCTGCAACCCAGCTACCGATGCACCCAAAGCCGATATCTCATCTGCAGACTAATCTCTGATGTATTCACAGCTCTGCCACTGCTGCACCCACAGCCCAACAACTGCTGCTCCCACAGTCAAAGTCTTTGATGCATGCCAGCCTGGTCTCTGCTGTACTTGCACCCCAGCCAAAGCAGCATCGACAGCCAGAGTCCCTACTGCACCCCATTTGGGCCTCTGCTGCATCCAAAGCCCAGCCACTGCTTGCACCACAGCTTAAACCTCCACTGCCCCCCCCCCCCCCACAAACCTAGTCTCTGCACCCGCAGGCAGCCTGAGCCGCAAGCTGCATTATATTCTCCTCTGCACCACAGCTGTAACCACAGTCTCTGCAGCTCCTGCAGTCTTAGCTGTGTCATCTCTGCACTAACAGTCTCCTCAGCATTCATAATCTGAGCCTCCATTGTGCCATTTCAGCACTCAACCTCTAGCCTAGCTTCTGCTGCCAGCAGTCTTGCACCTCACACTTTTATATTCCAACTCTCTTTTATCAACTTTGCCTCTTCCACTACCTAAGGGCTGCCAGGGCTCCCTTTTCAGTTCAGCTGCCAGGTTCCAGGAATGCTCCTCATAAATCTGCATCTAAAGATGCAGAGGTGTGGCAGGTGCTTACCACAAAGGGGAGGCTTTAAGGAAACAGACAACACAATTTCTTGCTTTCAGTATTTTGGCAATTACAACAAAATGCATTCTTCTCCAATGCTCCCTTCCAGCAATAATGCAATACAATATAAGGATGCAGGGCTTACACACAGGAGGTTGCAGGAGGTATGCTTCCTTAAACAGACCTGCATCAATAAGTGTTCCTTTAACAAGAAATAGGTAAAGTAAGGTGATCCTAGCAGTTGGCTCTATCCTAACCTTACCACTTTATGCAAACTCTTCTTACCACTGCTGTCCTCTCCAGGGATGACTTGTCCAGATTTTTCACTATTCCTCTTTGAAGGGAACCTGCCCTATTTCTAGCTCTAATCTCCCCCTAACAAACAGGATCTTGTCCCTACTTTTACTTTCCGCACTGTGGGCCCAGCTAATGATGCAGGCAGGGCTGCACATAGATTCCATGTATCCAAGAGTGGCCAAAAATCTTAGGAGAACGCAATGTCAATTAGACACATGCTGTCCCAAAATGTCCCAAAATGGGGCTGAAGCCTATGGCAGGGGAAATATTAGTCCTATTCCGTGTTCACCCAGCTCCAGTAGTAAGTGGTGGTCACTCAACTGCTTTGTTTACAACTGTGCAACAATCAGAAGTGACTGAGCAATCCTGGATGCCTGCATCACTTTCTGCTTGCTAGCCTACAACTTGCCACTTGCTTACAGGCATTCCTCTCCAGGAATCCTCATCAGCAGAACCCATACAACTTGTTTTGTGGGTAGAAGGGGCATTTCTTTAACCAATATCCACCAGCATCCAGTACATGGGGTCTTGTATGCCTTGAAGTGGGGCCTACTCGACCACTTTCCTTCACCCTCTGCCACCTCTCCCTTCCCTGCATTAATTGATTCAGTTAATATCATTGTGGCACCCCTAGCCATTTCCACACTTCTACATTAGGCAGCCTGTATACTTACCTGTTTGCTTGCAATCCTCACTGGCTGCTCCCAGCAGCAGCTTGTATTCTGGTTGCTAGCAACAGGATGTGGTGCTCTTCTTCTGCTTGGATAGCATCCTGATTGCTGTGCTGTCCAAAGGGATGCAGCCTCCCAGTGGTTATCACCCTGTACCTGCCCCTGGCTAATGGTCTGACGTTTGCTACATTCATGAAAACCTGCTACCAGCCAGTCCAAACTCCTCTAGAATGCCTTTCTTTATGTTTCTCCATTGCTGTGTGATACATCTATTCTTTTCCACCCTGGGTGTCTGAGAGAGATTGGTCCCGAATGTGAACCCAGGACCTCTGTTGTGTCTGGCAGAGCTCTTCTTACTGTGCCACCTGAGATGCTGGATAGCTTCTTGCCTGATCCCATGGACAACCTTACTTTCTATCTTGTTTCTGGTAAACCTTGAAAAAACTCCCATGAATTTCCTAATATATATATATATATATATATATATATATATATATATATATATATATATATATATATATATATGTGTATGTTTCATCTGTCATTTTTCCAAGATCTTTTTCCCATCCTTTTCTGGCTCAACAACTATTTGTTTCTTGTGGCTGCTCAATTAGACAACCATAAAAAGTAGAGATTAAACCCCTATTAACCAGTTTCTTTGCGAGGACATCCATAAGTGGCTTACTTTTGTATCTTAACTTTTTTGTCTTTTTTTTTTTAACATTACTTCTTTATTCAACATTTTCTTATTTACCAGTGTTACAAGAACCATACATACAGCAATTTTAACACTGATTTTACAAAGTATATGTTTTTAAATTCTAATTTCATATTTCCATCGATTCCCAGCAGTGACTATATACCACAAGTAGAATTAACTGCACAAAACCATTCATAACAAAACAAAAAGCCAGAAAAAACAAATAAGAAAACAAAAGAAAACAAAAAGGAGAAGAAAAGAAAAAATAAATAAATAAATAAATAAAACAAGCCCCCTCCCTCTCCCTCTCCTCCTCCACCTCCTCCTCCCACACTGCTCAACACTTCCCATACAGCCTATACTTTTCCTATCTACTCTCTCTTCTTACATTCTTTACTATTATATTTGGAATCCAAGAGAATGAGGCCAGACCTGGTGTTATTAACCAGGGACCCCACAACTTAGCTAATATATCCATTGTACCCCTTTTCTGATAAACCTGTCGCTCCATTAATATTGCCTCATTTACTTGGGAGCGCCATTCCTCAAATACTGGTACACTGGAAGATATCCATTTTCTAGCTATTAGTTTACGGGCTGTAAATAATAGTCTACCAATTGAAATTGACATTTCCCTTGGGTATAACTCTTCATTAGGATAACCCAGTAAACATATTTTGGAGTCTAATTCTATCTGGCTGTTATAAGCCCCATTAATTGTAGACACCACTTCTTGCCAGTACCTAACCAGTTTAGGACATTTCCAAAGCATATGAAGCAAATCTGTCTGGGGTTGCTTACATCTTGGGCAATCCGAAGTTTCCCTCCGCCTCCACTTATATAATTTTACTGGAGTCCTATATGTCCTATAGATAATGAACAGTTGTGATAGGCATTGTGTAGATGATAAAGAAACCATCGGTGCCCTCTTCAAAATATTTTGCCATCCCTCATCCAATATAACCCCCAGATCCATCTCCCAACCCTTTCTGCCTGGGCTATCCAAAATATCTTGATAATTCGCCATAAGTTGACTATATACTAGAGAGGTTAAACCTTTTTTTCTCCCTGCACCTGCTAATAAAGATATCAATGGCATTGGTCTTATCTTCACCCCTCCTCTTTTAAACTGTGAATAGACTGCATGTCGTAATTGTAGATATTTATAAAAGTTATTATGCGGCAATTTATATAATTCCTGTAGCTCCTGAAAAGCCCGTATAGCGCTTTGAGCATAAAGCTGAGGAATATATTGTATTCCTTTAGAACGCCAATATTCAAACCCCTCTAGTTTACAGAGTTCTCCAAAGTACCTATTCCCCCATATTGGAGAGAATTCTGACACCCCTTCATATATCATTGTACGCCTCATTTCCTGCCATACTTTATTCATTAACACCAATGTTGGACTAGAGTGAGTGCAGGCAAATGATCCAGATTCTAGTTGGGCCGTAAGGTTATAGCTTGAACATTGACTTAATAACATAGCCTGTATTGGATCTCTCTAATCCAGCATCCCCCACCCCGCAAAATGCTGCAATTGGGAAGCTATAAAATACACTCTTGGCTGTGGCACTGCTAGACCCCCTCCTTCTTTAGTTCTCTGAAGGATAGACAGTCTAATCCTAGAGCTCTTACCTTTCCATAATAGCTTACGAAACAAAAAATTTATTTTTTTAAACCATTTTAACGGGATCCATATAGGTGAATTATGTAAAACATATAATAATTGGGGGGCCCATATCATTTTTATGAGGTTTGCTCGGCCCACAACTGATAGAGGTAATTTGGACCATGCTATACTCTTTTGTTTAAATTTCTCCAGGATGGGAGTTAAATTATACTGCAAATAATCTTTCAACCTTGGGTATATCCATATTCCTAAATATTTAAAAAACTTCACAACTTTAATTTGTTGGGCCTCCTTCGGTATATCAAAACTGAATTCATCAAGTGGGAATAGGACCAATTTGTCCCAATTAATAGTAAAGCCTGAGAGTAAGCCAAATTTTTTTATAAGGGTCATTAAGGATATCAAGGAATTGTCCGTATCACCAAGGAACAGCAGTGCGTCGTCCGCATATAATGATATCTTTTCGTGCCTTGCCCCTCTAATAAACCCACAGATATCCTCCGATTGCCAAACCGCTTCTGCTAGTGGCTCGACAGCCAATGCAAACAATAATGGGTACAATGGGCACCCTTGTCTGGTGCCTCTTGATAATGAAAAGAACTCTGTCACTACCCCATTAATTTGCATACAAGCCCTTGGGTCAGAGTATAGTAGCTTAACCCATTGTATGAAGTTATGTCCCAGGCCAAATCTATCTAGTACCTCCCACATGTATGTCCACTCGACGCTGTTGAATGCTTTTGCAGCGTCGAGTGACAGAATAGCCCTCCTCCCCAGGTTGTCTACTGGTAACTAGGGATGAGCTTCATGTTCGAGTCGAACCCTTTGTTCGACTCGAACATTGTCTGTTCGCCGAATTGCGAATGATATGGGCCGTTCGCGCCAAATTCGTGTGGTGCATCATGGCCCATAATTCACTGCGGCATCGCAGTGCATTGCTGGCTGATGATTGGCCAAGCATGCACTATGACCCGCATGCTTGGCCAATCACAGCGCCGTCTGAACAGAGAGCCGTAATTGGCCAAAGCCAAGGAGGCTTTGGCCAATTATGGCTCAGGGAATTTAGTACACGCCCCACACTATATAAGGCCGCCTGCACGGCGGCCCTGTGTAGTGTGTGTTCCGGCGAGAGAGAGAGAGAGAGAGACAGACAGTGACATTTGATTTGAGTTAGATAGATTAGGCAGAACAGTCAGTCAGTTTAGCTGCACTTACAGTGTATTGTGTATATATGCATCCCAGGTGTTGCATATATATATATATATATATACACTGTATTCAGTTTAGCTAGATCCGTTCCTGTTATCTTCCTACTGACAGACAGGCTTGTCTTGTTACAGTATTTACAGCTACCTGAAGAAAATTACTGGTGTTCTTTTGATCCTATTAGTACCACAGTCAGGCAGCTAGACTATTTACAGTTAGTGCAGTGCGTCCTGCTCACAGTGTTCAGCTAGATCCGTTCCTGTTATCTTCTTACTGACAGGCAGGCTTGTCTTGTTACAGTATATACAGCTACCTGAAGAAAATTACTGGTGTTCTTTTGATCCTATTAGTACCACAATCAGGCAGCTAGACTATTTACAGTTAGTGCAGTGCGTCCTGCTGACAGTGTTCAGCTAAACCTACAAGTTAGTGGGGTGCGTCCTGCTGACAGTGTTCAGCTAAACCTACAAGTTAGTGTGGTGCGACCACTTCACAGTGTTCAGCTAAACCTACAAGTTAGTGCGGTGCGTCCTGCTCACAGTGTTCAGCTAAAACTACAAGTTAGTGGGGTGCGTCCTGCTCACAGTGTTCAGCTAAACCTACAAGTTAGTGAGGTGCATCCTGCTCACAGTGTTCAGCTAAACTTACAAGTTAGTGGGGTGCGTCCTGCTCACAGTGTTCAGCTAAACCTACAATTTGGTGTGATGAGACCTCTGCACAGTGTTCATCTAAAGCTACAAGTTAGTGCAGTGCGTCCTGCTCACAGAGTTCAGCTAGATCCGTTCCTGTTATCTTCTTACTGACAGGCAGGCTTGTCTTGTTACAGTATTTACAGCTACCTGAATAAAATTGCTGGTGTTCTTTTGATCCTATTAGTACCACAGTCAGGCAACTAGACTATTTACAGTTAGTGCAGTGCGTCCTGCTCACAGTGTTCAGCTAAACCTACAAGTTGGTGTAGTGAGACCTCTGCACAGTGTTCATCTAAAGCTACAAGTTATTGCAGTGCGTCCTGCTCACAGTGTTCAGCTAGATCCGTTCCTGTTATCTTCTTACTGACAGGCAGGCTTGTCTTGTTACAGTATTTACAGCTACCTGAATAAAATTGCTGGTGTTCTTTTGATCCTATTAGTACCACAGTCAGGCAACTAGACTATTTACAGTTAGTGCAGTGCGTCCTGCTCACAGTGTTCAGCTAAACCTACAAGTTGGTGTAGTGAGACCTCTGCACAGTGTTCATCTAAAGCTACAAGTTAGTGCAGTGCGTCCTGCTCACAGTGTTCAGCTAAAACTACAAGTTAGTGCTGTGCGTCCTGCTCACAGTGTTCAGCTAAAACTACAAGTTAGTGCTGTGCGTCCTGCTCACAGTGTTCAGCTAAACCTACAAGTTGGTGTAGTGAGACCTCTGCACAGTGTTCATCTCAAGCTACAAGTTAGTGCAGTGCGTCCTGCTCACAGTGTTCAGCTAAAACTACAAGTTAGAGCTGTGCGTCCTGCTCACAGTGTTCAGCTAAAACTACAAGTTAGTGCTGTGCGTCCTGCTCACAGTGTTCAGCTAAACCTTCAAGTTGGTGTAGAGAGACATCTGCACAGTGTTCATCTAAAGCTACAAGTTAGTGCAGTGCGTCCTACTCACAGTGTTTAGCTAAAACTACAAGTTAGTGCTGTGCGTCCTGCGCACAGTGTTCAGCTAAACCTACAAGTTGGTGTAGTGAGACCTCTGCACAGTGTTCATCTAAAGCTACAAGTTAGTGCAGTGAGTCCTGCTCACAGTGTTCAGCTGAAACTACAAGTTAGTGTGGTGCGTCCACCTCACAGTGTTCAGCTAAACCTACAAGTTAGTTTTTTGCGAGCTCTGCACAGTGTTCAGCTAAAGCTACCTGTAGAAGGTTGGTGGTGTTCTCATACTACAGGCAGGCAGTTGATTTTGCTAGCTGCAGTATCAGTACATCCCAGCATCCCAGCTTAGTGCAGCTACAGGCCATTAGTATGTCTGGAAGGCCAAGAAGGAGAGGCAGACAGTCACAAGCCAATAAGAGAGGGCAAGCAGACTCTGTGTCTAGTGCTGGTCGTGGAGACAGTGCATCCTCATCAGCACGTGGCCGTGGGACACGCTTGGCCTTTTTTTCGGCAGCTGGCCGTGTTGAGCTGCAACATGCGGAAGACTTGGTCGAGTGGATGACCAAGCCGTCCTCATCCTCCTCATCCTCTCTCACCCATGCCCAGGGTACTTTGTCTGGCAAAGCAGCGGCCTCTTCCCTCGGCTCAATGTCATCAGTGACTCCTTCACTAGCCCCACTATGTCCTCCTGAGGAGTCCCTCGAACTGTTTGACCACAGTGTTGGGTACATGCTCCAGGAGGATGCCCAGCGTTTGGAAGGCTCTGATGATGATACTGAGCTCGATGAAGGTAGTAACATGAGCATGGACAGAGGGGGTGCCCAAGAAGGACAGCAATCTGGCAGTCATGCTCCCCCTGCTGCAGCATACTGCCAGGTTTGCTCCAGTGATGAGGAGGGAGGGGATGATGAGGTCACTGACTCAACGTGGGTGCCTGATAGGAGAGAGGAAGAGGAGGAGGCGGCACATCACCAACGAGGCAGGATGGCCAGGGGCCAGCCTAAGAGCAGCACATTGACTGTATCACACCCCAAAGCTTCACATGTGCAGAACGCTGCAGTCTCTGCGCGTTATTCAAAAAGTTCTTTGGTGTGGGCCTTTTTTGAGACGAGTGCATCAGATCGCACCGCTGCTATTTGCAACATATGTCTCAAGCGTATCTCGCGTGGCCAAAACATCTCCCGCTTGGGAACCCCATTCTTGACCAGACATATGTTGACCTGCCATGCAGTTCGTTGGCAAGTGTATCTAAAAGACCCACAACAAAGAACAAAGAGGACCTCTCCTTGCTCCTCATCAGCTGAGATCTCCAACCCCACTATACCTTCAGTCCTCTCAGAGACCTGCACTGAGAGGAATGAAGGTGTAGAATTAGGTGTGTCACAGCCAAGTACTTGTGGGCAATCTGCTTTTGGTACACCAACGTCAGATTGTACCAGGCAAATTTCCCTGCCCCAGCTGCTACACCGCCGAAAGAAGTTTACTCCCAGCCATCCACATGCGCATCGGTTGAATGCTAGCTTGGCAAAATTGCTAGCACTTCAACTGCTGCCTTTTCAGTTGGTAGACTCTGCCCCCTTCCGTGAGTTTGTGGAATGTGCGGTTCCTCAGTGGCAGGTACCCAAACGCCACTTTTTCTCACGGAAGGCGATTCCGGCTCTCTACCGGCATGTGGAAGGCAATGTCCATGCCTCGCTGTACAGGGCGGTCAGCGGTAAGGTGCATATTACCGCTGACTCATGGTCCAGCAGGCATGGACAGGGACGTTACCTAAGTTTCACGGCGCATTGGGTGACTCTGCTGGCAGCTGGGAAGGATGCAGGACAAGGTGCAGTAGTGTTGGGGGTTGTTCCGCCACCACGCCTCCAAAATGCTAATGATTGTGACACACCTCTCTCCTCCACCCCTTCCTCTTCTTCTTCCTCCATGGCCTCTTCCTGTGCTTTGTCCTCGGAACCAGCGGTGCGCCGTAGCCGTTCAAGGGGCTTCGCAAGTACGCAGGCCAAAAGATGCCATGCAGTGCTTGAGCTGGTGTGCTTGGCGGACAGGAGCCACACTGGGGCAGAGGTTCTGTCAGCTCTGCAGGGGCAGGTTCAGAGGTGGTTGATGTCACGCCAACTTAAGGCAGGAATGATGGTTTGCGACAATGGCACCAATCAACCTCCGACAGGGACAAATGACCCATGTGCCCTGTTTGGCTCACATCCTTAACTTGGTGGTGAAGCGGTTCTTGGGCAGGTACCCGGGCTTACAGGATGTCCTGAGGCAGGCCAGGAAAGTCTGTGTGCATTTCCGCCGGTCATATAATGCCAGTGCTCGGCTGACAGACCTCCAAAAGGAGTTTAACCTGCCCAAGAACCGCCTAATCTGTGACATGCCCACCAGGTGGAACTCAACGTTGGCCATGCTGCAGCAGCTGCTCACGCAGCAGAGGGCCATCAATGAGTACCTGTGCGACTATGGCACCAGGACAGGGTCAGGGGAGCTTGTTTTTTTTCCCCACGCCAGTGGGCCATGATCAGGGATGCATGCACTGTCCTGTCACCATTTGAGGAGGCCACGAGGATGGTGAGCAGTGACAGTGCATGCATCAGTGACACTGTCCCCCTTGTCCACCTGTTGGAGCACACACTGCGTGGAATAATGGACAGGGCACTTGAGGCAGAACAGATGCAGGAAGAGGAGGACTTCCTTAGCTCTCAAGGCCCCCTTTATCCAGACAGTGTTCCTGCGTGCCCACCGATCACACAGGAAGAGGAGGAGGAGGAGGAGGAGGAAGATTGTGTCAGTATGGAGGTGGAGCCTGGCACTTAGCATCAGCAGCAGTCTTTAAGGGATCAGTCCCAAGAAACACATGGACTTGTACGTGGCTGGGAGGAGGTGGCTGCGGACCATGTCGTCCTTAGTGACCCAGAGGACTCCGGACCGAATGCCTCAGCAAACCTACGCTGCATGGCCTCCCTGATCCTGCAAAGCCTGCGTAAGGATCCTCGTATTCGTTGTATCAAAGAGAAGGACCAATACTGGCTGGCAACCCTCCTTGATCCACTTTACAAGGGTAAGATTGTGGACCTTATCTTGCCATCGCAGAGGGAGCAGAGGATGAAACATCTTCGGGAGGCCTTGCAGAAAGGTCTGTGCAACGTGTTCCCAGAGACTAGGAGGTTACAAACTCCTGTTTCTGGACAACGTGTTGCTGAGGCTTCGGTCAGTCAAAGAAGGAGCGGTGGAGAAGGTGGCCGTCTGACTGATGCGTTCAGACAATTTTTTGGTCCGCAGCCCCAAGGTATGATCGGTTCCAGCAACCATCGTCAGCGTCTGTTTTACATGGTGCAGGAATATCTAGGGGCAAGATCAGACTGGGACACCTTTCCCACCGAAAATCCTCTGGGTTACTGGGTCTTGAGGATGGATCACTGGGCAGAGCTTGCACAGTATGCAATTGAGCTACTGGCCTGTCCTGCATCCAGCGTTCTTTCGGAACGCACATTCAGTGCTGCTGGAGGCGTGGTAACCGATCACAGGGTGCGTCTGTCCACCGACTCGGTCGATCGACTGACCGTCATAAAAATGAATCAGTCTTGGATCACCACCAGCTACCAAGCACCTGATGCTGATGTAACCGAATAATTTTTTTTGAAATCTCAGATCCCTTCAAAGACTGCCTATGCTGATGCTGAGTGACTATCCCTCAGTAATTATCCTCTTCCTCCTCAATCATCACGCTGATAGCTTGTAAGAACATTTTTGGTTCTGGGCGCCACCACCAGTGCCTAAGGCCCAATTTTTCTGCCCCTGTTTAACAGGGGCGTGTAATTACAATTTTTGATGCAATACTTTGCAGCAGGGCTCGTTCCTGCGTTCCAACTAGAGTGTCTGTGAGGGGTTGCAGTGTTGTGGCACCAGCACCAGTGCCTAAGGCCCAATTTTTCAGCCCCTTTTTAACAGGGGCGTGTAATTACAATTTTTGATGCAATACTTTGCAGCAGGGCTCGTTCCTGCATTCCAACTAGAGTGTCTGTGAGGGGTTGCAGTGTTGTGGCACCAGCACCACCACCACCACCACCAAAGGCCCAATTTTTCTGCCCCTGTTCAACAGGGGCATGTAATTACAATTCTTGATCTAATATTACACAGCAGGGCCCTGTGAGGGCTTACAGTGTTGTGGCCACAACAACACCTAAGGCCCAAATTTCTGCTGAGTATATAGGGCAGGCCCCTACTTACAAACATCTAACTTACAAACGACTCCAACTTGCAAACGGAAGGAGACAACAGGAAGTGAGATGAAATCTACCCATAGGAAGGGAAATTCTCTCCTGTAAGAGTTAATATGGGAAAAACATTTCTCCTTTCCACTGATGCTTTCCAATCCTTGTTCCACAAAAAAACCCAAATTCTCAAAAAGCATTTGTCATTGGGACAAAAAGTGAGGTGAAATCTTCTAAAGAGGAGGAAAGACAGCAAAACAAATGTCACAGGGGTGATAACCCTTCCCTATGTTTTCCAAAACGCTTAACCACTTCAGGCCCGGAAGGATTTACCCCCTTCCTGACCAGAGCACTTTTTACAATTTGGCACTGCGTCGCTTTAACTGCTAATTGCGCGGTCATGCAATGCTGTACCCAAACAAAATTTGCGTCCTTTTCTTTCCACAAATAGAGCTTTCTTTTGATGGTATTTGATCACCTCTGCCGTTTTTATTTTTTGCGCTATACACGGAAAAAGACCGCAAATTTTGAAAAAAATGATATTTTCTACTTTTTGTTCTAAGAAAAATCCAATAAACTCAATTTTAGTCATACATTTAGGCCAAAATGTATTTGGCCACATGTCTTTGGTAAAAAAAAGTCAATAAGTGTATATTTATTGGTTTGCGCAAAAGTTATAGCGCCTACAAACTAGGGTACATTTTCTGGAATTTACGCAGCCTTTAATTTAGGACTGCCTATGTCGTTTCTTGAGGTGCTAAAATGGCAGGGCAGTACAAAACCCCCACAAATGACCCCATTTTGGAAAGTAGACACCCCAAGGAAATTGCTGAGAGGCATGTTGAGCCAATTGAATATTCATTTTTTTTGTCCCAAGTGATTGAATAATGACAAAAAAAAAAAAATTACAAAAAGTTGTCACTAAATGATATATTGCTCACACAGGCCATGGGCATATGTGGAATTGCACCCCAAAATACATTTAGCTGCTTCTCCTGAGTATGGGGATACCACATGTGTGGGACTTTTTGGGAGCCTAGCCGCGTACGGGGCCCCGAAAATCAATCACTGCCTTCAGGATTTCTAAGGGCGTACATTTTTGATTTTACTCCTCACTACCTATCACAGTTTTGAAGGCCATAAAATGCCCAGATGGCACAAACCCCCCCCAAATGACCCCATTTTGGAAAGTAGACACCCCAAGCTATTTGCTGAGAGGCATGTTGAGTCCATGGAATATTTTATATTTTAACACAAGTTTCGGGAAAGTGACAATTTTTTTTTTTTTTTGCACAAAGTTGTCACTAAATGATATATTGCTCACACAGGCCATGGGCATATGTGGAATTGCACCCCAAAATACATTCTGCTGCTTCTCTTGAGTACGGGGATACCACATGTGTGGGACTTTTTAGGAGCCTAGCCGCGTACGGGGCCCCGAAAACCAATCACCGCCTTCAGGATTTCTAAGGGCGTACATTTTTGATTTCACTCTTCACTGCCTATCACAGTTTCAGAGGTCATGGAATGCCCAGGTGGCACAAACCCCCCCCCCAAATGACCCCATTTTGGAAAGTAGACACCCCAAGCTATTTGCTGAGAGGCATGGTGAGTATTTTGCAGCTCTCATTTGTTTTTGAAAATGAAGAAAGACGAAAAAAAATGTTTTTTTTTCTTTTTTTAATTTTCAAAACTTTGTGACAAAAAGTGAGGTCTGCAAAATACTCACTATACCGCTCAGCAAATAGCTTTGGGTGTCTACTTTCCAAAATGGGGTAATTTGGGGGGGGGGTTTGTGCCACCTGGGCATTCCATGGCCTCCGAGACTGTGATAGGCAGTGAAGAGTGAAATCAAAAATTTACGCCCTTAGAAAGCCTGAAGGCGGTGCTTGGTTTTCGGGGTCCCGTACGCGGCTAGGCTCCCAAAAAGTCTCACACATGTGGCATCCCCGTACTCAGGAGAAGTAAAAGAATGTATTTTGGGGTGTAATTTTACATATTCCCATGGCATGTTTGAGCAATATATCATTTAGTGACAACTTTGTGCAAAAAAAAAAAAAAATTGTCTCTTTCCCGCAACTTGTGTCACAATATAAAATATTCCATGGCCTCGACATGCCTCTCAGCAAATAGCTTGGGGTGTCTACTTTCCAAAATGGGGTCATTTGGGGGGGGGGTTGAACTGTCCTGGCATTTTATGCACAACATTTAGAAGCTTATGTCACACATCACCCACTCTTCTAACCACTTGAAGACAAAGCCCTTCTGACACTTTTTGGTTACATGAAAAAATTATTTTTTTTGCAAGAAAATTACCTTGAACCCCCAAACATTATATATTTTTTTAAAGCAAATGCCCTACAGATTAAAATGGTGGGTGTTTCATTTTTTTTTTCCACACAGTATTTGCGTAGCGATTTTTCAAACGCATTTTTTGGGGAAAAAACACACTTTTTTACATTTTAATGCACTAAAACACACTATATTGCCCAAATGTTTGATGAAATAAAAAAGATGATCTTAGGACGAGTACATGGATACGAAACATGACATGCTTTACAATTGCGCACAAACGTGCAGTGGCAACAAAATAAATACATTTTTAAAAACCTTTAAAAGCCTTTACAGGTTACCACTTTAGATTTACAGAGGAGGTCTACTGCTAAAATTACTGCCCTCGATCTGACCGTCGCGGTGATACCTCACATGCATGGTGCAATTGCTGTTTACATTTGACGCCAGACCGACGCTTGCGTTCGCCTTAGCGCGAGAGCAGGGGGGACAGGGGTGCTTTTTTTTTTTTTTTTCCTTTATTATTATTTTTTTTTATCTTATTTTTAAACTGTTCCTTTCATTTTTTTTTTTTTTTAATCATTTTTATTGTTATCTCAGGGAATGTAAATATCCCCTATGATAGCAATAGGTAGTGACAGGTACTCTTTTTTGAAAAAATTGGGGTCTATTAGACCCTAGATTTCTCCTCTGCCCTCAAAGCATCTGACCACACCAAGATCGGTGTGATAAAATGCTTCCCCAATTTCCCAATGGAACTATTTACATCCGGCAAAATCTAAGTCATAAAATGCTCGTAGCTTCCGGTTTCTTAGGCCATAGAGATGTTTGGAGGCACTCTGGTCTCTGATCAGCTCTATGGTCAGCTGGCTGAATCACCGGCTGCATTCTCAGGTTCCCTGTTGAGACAGGAGAGCCAGAGAAAAACACGGAAGACGGTGGGGGGGGGCATTCTCTCCCACTGCTTGTAAAAGCAGTCTAGAGGCTAATTAGCCACTAGGATTGCTTTTACATGAAAGCCGACCGCTGGCTGAAAAGAATGATACCAAGATGATACCTAAACCTGCAAGCATCATTCTGGTATAACCACTCAAAGTCGTAAATGGTGTACCTAAAGACAATAACAATGGTTAACAATAAAGCACAGTAAACGGTAAAGTATAAAAAATTGCATACCTGAAAAGCAAACATGATAAAACATAATAACAATAAAACATTGCAGAATAGAATACAGTAAAAAAGAGCAGAACAATAGAGAGAATAGAGAGAGCGAGAACAATAAAACGACAAGTACAAAGGCTGGCTGAAGGCTAGCCTGCATTTGTGGGAGGAGTCTGAGAGGGCTATTTAAGCCTCCTCCTCTGTCAGGTCAGGGCTCGTGGGCGTTCTGGGTTCAGTAGGGGAGGGGCCTACGCGTCACTTCCGGATCGATTGCAAGATGGTGGCGGTGCCTCTCTCCTCTCTCTGTGCTTCACCAGGGAGTTCACCTCTCCACCCACCTGGTTCCTCCTCAGCACCCACATTCACGGGTCCCCGCTTCTCTTGGTATTTCAGCGGGAGGGGGGGGGCAATCGGCCGCCCGCCCGCCGACTCCTCTCCCCATGCAATGCAGCTCCACAAGGGAGCCTCGTTCCAGCCAGCTCCTCTCTCCCCTTACCAGCTTGCTTCAGGGGGGGGAGCTGCCGACCTCTTCTCCGGGTATTGAGGGTGGGGGGATGTCCAGCCAGCTGCCTGCTCCGCTGCACACGGCACCACGGGGGGGGGGCGCTCGCCCGCTTTTCTCGGTGATCATGCAGGGGGGCCGTCCATCCTCCACCCACCCTCCTTCCCCTCGGCGGCAGCCAGTCAGGTGCGGCCCGCCCGCTTCTCCCGGCGAGCATGCCGGGGGAAGGGAGGGGGGCCATCCATCCGTCCTCCACCACCCTCCTTCCTTCCCCTCGGCTGCAGCTGTCAGGTGCTGCCCGTCCGCTTCTCCCGGCGCTCATGCAGGGGGGAGGGGGGCGTCCTTTCATCCTCCACAGCTCCATGTGGTGCAGCCCGCCCGTTTCTCCCGGAGGTCAGAGCGGGGGGGGGACGTCATTCCATCCTGCACAGCTCTATATGGCCAGCACGCAGCTCGAGCTTCTCCCGGCGCCCATGGGGGAGGGGGGGGGCACGTCACAGCTGTCCATTATCCTTCACCCACACCAACTTCCCTAGGGCTCAGTTTGGGGGGTGGGGGTTGGGTCATCTGTCCATCCACCTTCGCTGGGCCCAATCCCACATGGTCGGGGGGGGGTGCGCCGCCCTCTTCTCCCTCATCCCTGTGTGTCCTGCCAGCGTGGGGGGGGCGGCCGCCCGCCCGCTTCTCCATAGCGTTTTCTGCCTCTGCAGTTCTGTCGCAGCATTCTCCCCCAGCATTTCTTTCAGGGTGTTCTTCCCCAGCATGTCTGTCATCACATTCAACCCTGCATTTCTGTCATGGCGTTTCTGCCCCAGCGTTTCTGTCATGTTCAGCCGGCATTTCTGTCAGCATTTATACCTCAGCATTTCTGTTACAACATCCAGCATTTCTGTCTTAGCGTTCCGCCCCAGCATTTCCATCATTAGCGTGTTACCCCGGCATTTCGGTCTCAGCGTTTGTCTTAGCGTTCGGCCCCAGGATTTCCATCTTAGCGTTCGGCCCCAGGATTTCTGTCTTAGCGTTCGACCCCAGGATTTCTGTCTTAGCGTTCTGCCCCAGGATTTCTGTCTTAGCGTTCGGCCCCAGGATTTCTGTCTTAGCGTTCTGCCCCAGGATTTCTGTCTTAGCGTTCGGCCCCAGGATTTCTGTCTTAGCGTTCGGCCCCAGGATTTCTGTCTTAGCGTTCAGCCCCAAGATTTCTGTCTTAGAGTTCGGCCCCAGGATTTCTGTCTTAGCGTTCGGCCCCAGGATTTCTGTCTTAGCGTTCGGCCCCAGGATTTCTGTCTTAGCATTCGGCCCCAGGATTTCTGTCTTAGCGTTCTGCCCCAGGATTTCTGTCTTAGCGTTCTGCCCCAGGATTTCTGGCTTAGCGTTCTGCCCCAGGATTTCTGTCTTGGCGTTCTGCCCCAGGATTTCTGTCTTGGCGTTCTGCCCCAGGATTTCTGTCTTAGCGTTCTTCTCCAGCATTTCTATCACAACGTCCTTCCCCAGCATTTCTGTTACAACGTTCGGCCCCTGCATTTCTGTTACAACGTTCGGCCCCTGCATTTCTGTTACAACGTTCGGCCCCTGCATTTCTGTTACAACGTTCGGCCCCTGCATTTCTGTCATAGCGTTTGGCCCCTGCATTTCTGTCACAGCGTTTGGCCCCTGCATTTCTGTCACAGCGTTTGGCCCCTGCATTTCTGTCACAGCGTTTGGCCCCTGCATTTCTGTCACAGCGTTTGGCCCCTGCATTTCTGTCACAGCGTTTGGCCCCTGCATTTCTGTCTTAGCGTTCGGCCCCAGGATTTCTGTCTTAGCATTCGGCCCCAGGATTTCTGTCTTAGCGTTCTGCCCCAGGATTTCTGTCTTAGCGTTCTGCCCCAGGATTTCTGGCTTAGCGTTCTGCCCCAGGATTTCTGTCTTGGCGTTCTGCCCCAGGATTTCTGTCTTGGCGTTCTGCCCCAGGATTTCTGTCTTAGCGTTCTTCTCCAGCATTTCTATCACAACGTCCTTCCCCAGCATTTCTGTTACAACGTTCGGCCCCTGCATTTCTGTTACAACGTTCGGCCCCTGCATTTCTGTTACAACGTTCGGCCCCTGCATTTCTGTTACAACGTTCGGCCCCTGCATTTCTGTCATAGCGTTTGGCCCCTGCATTTCTGTCACAGCGTTTGGCCCCTGCATTTCTGTCACAGCGTTTGGCCCCTGCATTTCTGTCACAGCGTTTGGCCCCTGCATTTCTGTCACAGCGTTTGGCCCCTGCATTTCTGTCACAGCGTTTGGCCCCTGCATTTCTGTCACAACGTTTGGCCCCTGCATTTCTGTCACAACGTTCTGCCCCAGCATTTCTGTCACAACGTTCTACCCTCACATTGCTGTCTCAGTGCAGTCTCTGCATTTCTGTCAAGGCGTTTCTGCCCCAGGTTTTCGGTCACAGCATAGCTGCCCAAGATTTCTGTCATAGCGTTTTTGCCCAGGATTTCTATCACAGCGTTTCTGCCCCGGATTTCTGTCATGGCGGCATTCTGCCCCAGCATTTCTGACTTGGCGTTCAGTCTCAGTTTTTCTGTCTTGGTGTTTCTACCCCAGGTTTTTCTGTCATTACACTTCTGCTTTAGCGTTCTGTCATAGCGTTTCTGCCTCAGGATTTCGGTCATGGCATTTCTGCCCTTGCGTTTCTGCCCCAGGAGTTCTGTCATGGCATTTCTGCCTCTGCGTTTCTGCCCCAGGATTTCTGTCATGGCATTTCTGCCTCTGCGTTTCTGCCCCAGGAGTTCTGTCATGGCATTTCTGCCTCTGCGTTTCTGCCCCAGGATTTCTGTCTTTGCTTTTCTGCCTCAGCATTTCTGTCATAGTGTTCTGTCATAGTGTTTTTGCCCCAGGATTTCTGTCGTTTCATTTCTGCCCCAGGATTTTAGTCTCAGCATTTGTCATTACGCTCTGCCCAGGGTTTCGGTTCTCACGTTCCTGCCTCAGCTTTCAGTTTCAGCATTCCTGTCGTAGGGTTTTCTGTCAACATTGCGGTCAGTGCGCTTCTGCCCCGAGATTTCTGGCATAGCCTTTCTACCTCAGTGTTCAGTCTCAGCATTCCTGTCACAGCGTTTCTCAGAGGGGCGTTGTTGTTCAGTCACGGCATACTTCGGTAGCTGGTTTTATCTTCGTTGTTTGTCATGTCTCATTGTATCTTTGTTCATATTTGTACCTGGGTCAGTTAGCTAGGGCTCACATGTCAGGATCTGTCACGTCTACAGATCCATACGGGCTGAGGTTTCGTTTGTTAATGATTGTTGACCACAATCTTCTTGCCTGTATAACATACGTCATACGATGCACGTTCATTCACCACACCTGTACGATTACCCACCACGGTCTGTGGGTACACCAGCCCTGAGTTTTCAGTTAATTACCTGTCTCTGCGCAGCAGGTTACTCAGGCTCAGTCACTACTTACACGAGGGGGGGGTGGTCCATCATCAGCTTCATTCACGCGCAGTGGTCTTGACATTTCTGCTCATGTTCTCATACTTGGGTAGGCTCAGAGGGGGATTGCTGTTCTCTTGTATTGTTGCCTGTCATTTCTCTTGTTCATGTTCTCAGGTGGGCTGCATTGGCAGCCATCATCCCCTTGTTGGTCCTTAAGTGGTAGGTTTGGGCAAACGTCGTCATGATTCTGGATTCTACGCTCGGGCCTGATATCTTGTCTAGGATGTGGCCTGGAAGACTGCTCAGGGACGTCAGTCCAGTCATTTTTTCCGTTCCCCAGCCGGTGTCAGGTAGGGGGGTTTCAGTCACTTTGGGGTATGACTGTTTCAGGCCATGGGACTTATTGCCCCGGTGTGGAGTCTGGCGCTCCTTCCTCGGTTCAGGATTCAGACTCTGCTGCAGCACGACCTGATCAAATCAGGTGGGACCAGCATTCGGTGTCTGGCATGGTTTCTCCACGTTGTCAGTGCTTATTGCCTTAGGGTTTGGGCCTCAACCACCTACTCCATCACATCCTTCAGGTATTTATCATTTTGAACTCCTGCCAGTTGTCCTTTGGCACTTACCCTCGCTCTTTCCCATACCAGTTTGGGTAGGCCAGGGCTTGGGGGGAGGGTTTCACGGAGCACTTCCGAGGGTCTGGTCGAAGTTTTGATCTTCTCGGCTATCATTTTGCAGGGGCTCCTCGGGACAGCCATGGCTCCCCTTCCCCCACGCATCCTCTCATTCACAGTAGTTCATTCTCATGTCTGGGTCGTCTCGGGCGCCAGGCTCTGTCCAATCGTTCATGGGACGTTTTGTTGGGTTCTGGGTAGCTTCGCAGGTTTCTACAAGGGGTTCTGTCTCATCACCGAGTCAGGGGTTTCTCCTGTCATAATGGACACTTATCAGTTATATACTGTTGCCATCCGGGCAAGTACTACTCCACTTGATGGATTGTTACCTTCCCTTTTTCACCTAAATTTGTGTCTTTTTGCCCTCTTTTCAGGCATACTGACCAGTCAGGCCAAGGCACACCTCAGGCCTTGGTGCTTAGGAGTATCACTTTCTAACTCGAAGACTCTGACTACAAGTACAAAGGCTGGCTGAAGGCTAGCCTGCATTTGTGGGAGGAGTCTGAGAGGGCTATTTAAGCCTCCTCCTCTGTCAGGTCAGGGCTCGTGGGCGTTCTGGGTTCCCACCCACCCGTTTCCCCCAATATTCATACTTACTCATATTACTTTTCTTACATTCAGGGTATGCCCTCTTTTCAGGCATACTGACCAGTCAGGCCAAGGCACACCTCAGGCCTTGGTGCTTAGGAGTATCACTTTCTAACTCGAAGACTGTGACTACAACTATTATTTTTTATTTTATATTTTTGTTTGTGTTTTTTTTTTTTTTTTACACTTTTTTTGTAACTGTAACTTTTATAACTGTAACCGGTTCCAGGTTCGGGTCTCTCAAAATGCGATGGCATCTTGGGAGACCCTGTGAAAGTGTGCCTAGTCTGTGCAGTGCTGTACCCTACGCTAATACTCAACTAGTGAATGGTAGAGTTCAAAACATTCACCAATGCAAAGACCAGGATTGACAGGAGGGACAATAATAGCGGGTGTCACGCCTATATCCGCGCTTGCTGCAGACACAACATCTTTTTTGGGGGGGTTTGTTGGGTAGGAGTACTCGGGAGGACATAAAGAAAATGCCTCTCATGCAGCCGACTGCATTTGGTTGGGGATGTGAATGGGGGAATTACGGGCGCTGCAGAAGTGGTGGGTTCTTAATTAGGATTGGCGAATGCAGCAGGAAGGGCACTATGGGCACGACGGGCCTGTGTTTGTCTTTTTGGTGGCAGCGGGACACTACTTGTGCTTGCCACCTCACCAGCTTGAACTGCACTTATGGGACTCGCCACGTCACCAAGTGTTACTGCAGTGCTGGTTTGACTACGACTGGGGTGTACTAGGCCGCTGGTGCTTGCCAGTTCACCAAAACGCTACCAAAAAAACTGTTAGCGATCGCAGGGCTCAGGCCTGACTCTGCGAATGCTGCAGTTATGCGTTTAGTGTTTTGTAAGTGACAGTGATCGATCGATACTGCACTTGGGTGGGCTGGGCTGGGCCGGGTGGAGGGGCAAAACGCAGGTGCTAGCAGGTATCTGGGCTGATCCCGCTAACACTGCGTTTTTGGGAACCCTAAACTGCTGGGGACGCCAGTATAGATCTGATCGGATCAGATATTGATCAGTTCAGATACTATACCAAGGGAGGTGTACGGTGCGTGCATGGGCGTTAGCGCTACTGGCACTAAGCTGACACTGCCTGGGGCTGGTGCTTGCCAGTTCACCAAAACGCTACCAAAAAAAACTGTTAGCGATCGCAGGGATCAGGCCTGACTCTGCGAACGCTGCAGTTATGCGTTTAGTGTTTTGTAAGTGACAGTGATCGATCGATACTGCACTTGGGTGGGCTGGGCTGGGCCGGGCGGAGGGGCAAAACGCAGGTGCTAGCAGGTATCTGGGCTGATCCCGCTAACACTGCGTTTTTGGGAACCCTAAACTGCTGGAGACGCTAGTATAGATCTGATCAGATCAGATATTGATGCGTTCAGATGCTATACCACTAAGGGAAGCGTATGCTGCGTGCGTGGGTGTTAGCGGTACTGGCGCTAATCTGACGCTGCCTAGGACGACGCATATCACCGCCGGGCGATCAGGGGGCTAAACCTTTAATCGGTAATAAACGGCGGGTGCCCTGACACTATAAAAAATAAACGAACTAACCAGCGTCACCCGTAACGGTTATACGGTGATCAGTGGTGAAAGGGTTAACTAGGGGGCAATGAAGGGGTTAAAACATTTATTAAATAGTATATGGGGGTCCCTGTCGCTATAAAACGCTGACGGCGAACCTAAATATTTACGTCCCTAACTAGCGTCACCAGCGACACTAATACAGCGATCAGAAAAATGATCGCTTAGCAACACTGGTGACGGGGGGTGATCAAGGGGTTAAAACTTTATTAGGGGGGGTTAGGGGGGTATCCTAGACCTAAAGGGGGCCTAACACTCACTGCCCTAACACTGTAACTGTCACAAACTGACACCAATACAGTAATCAGAAAAAAAAAAAAAAAACCTGCTTGGTGTCAGTTTGTGACAGGGGGGGTGATTGGGGGGGATCGGGGGGCGATCGGGGGTGTAATGTGTGCCTGGCATGTTCTACTGTGTGTGTGTGTGTTGGTGCACTCACATTACAGTCTTCTCTCCTCAGCCCGAAACGGAAAATACAGAGCCGAGGAGAGATGACATCATTTCCTCTGCCTCTGTGTACAATACAGAGGCAGGGAAATGATCCCATTGGCTGGGAGCGATCGTGGGGGGGGCCACGAATGGATGGCCTCCCCCTCACCACCGATCGCCGGGGGAGATTTGCCGACCACCGCAGGCACCGGGGGGGTCCGATTGGACCCCCCACCCGCGGGCAGGCAAGGACATACAGGTAAGCCCTTTTGCCTGCCCGTGCTGCTCTGTCAACGTACATCGTCGTGCGGCGGTCGGCAACTGGTTAAAAAAGATTTTTTGGCTGGAGCTAAACACGTTAAAAATGTACCTGTTCAAAATGACAAACATATTCTACTTAACAACAAACCTACAGTCCCTGTCTTGTTTGCACCGCCTGTATACTGCTTTTCAGAGTATATAGGGCCTGGTGGCCCCACACCTTTCCTTATTTTAATTTGGGTGCGCGGTTCCCCTTAATATCCATACAAGACCCAAAGGGCCTGGTAATGGACTGGGGGGTACCCATACCGTTTGTCTCACTGATTTTCATCCATATTGCCAGGACCGGACATTACATTAAACCCGCAAGCAGTTTTAAATGAGATTTTTTCCTTTAAAAATGACATTTGGTGCAGGGACTGTTCTAAACATGAGAAACATGCGCCACTTTACATGCATACTATAGACACCCCCCAGGTACGATATTTAAAGGAATATTTCACTTTTTTTTTTTTTACTTTAAGCATCATTAAAATCACTGCTCCCGAAAAAACGGCCGTTTTTAAAAATTTTTTTTGCATTGATACATGTCCCCTGGGGTAGGACCCGGGTCCCCAATCCCTTTTTAGGACAATACCATGCAAATTAGCCTTTAAAATGAGAACTTTTGATTTCGAACGTTCAAGTCCCATAGACGTCAATGGGGTTCTAACGTTCATGTGAACTTTCGGTCCGTTCGCAGGTTCTGGTGCGAACCGAACCGGGGGGGTGTTCGGCTCACCCCTACTGGTAACTGCATATTTAAGAAAAGTCTCCTCAAGTTGATCGCTGTGGACCTAGTATGTATGAAACCAGATTGATCTGGATGGATCAATCCCTGCATGACTCTACCCAATCTAGCTGCCAGGATCCTGGCCAGAATCTTAGCATCCGAGTTTAATAACGATATCGGACGATAAGATTCCAGAGCCAAAGGATCCTTATCTGGCTTTAGTAGCACTATAATACAAGCTTCATTCATAGAATCTGGAAGTTTAAAGGTTTCCCATGCATGGTTAAGTACCTTCAATAGTTCCGGTAACAGAATATCCCCATAATATTTGTACACTTCTGACGGTAACCCATCTAAACCTGGGGCTTTATTATTTGGGGCTTCTAACACTGCCCGTCTTAACTCCTCCAAAGTCAGAGGGGAATTAAGTTCCTCTCTAGCCACACTAGAGAGAGAAGGCAATTTTAAAGGGTCCAAAAAACCTCTAAGAAGTGCCATTGAATATTCAACCTTGCTCTGATACAAATCACTATAGAAAGAGAAAAAAGAGTCTTTAATTTCATTTTGATCATTTGTAATCTCGCCCCCCATTTTACGAATGGCGGAAATAAAATTAATTTTCTCCTGAGATTTTGCTACTGCAGCTAGCATATGTCCTGGTCTCTCCTCTTCCTCCCAGTCACGACATCTGGAGAGAAAACAGGCCTTATCAGCCTTATCCAATACCAATCTTCTATATGATTGTTGTGTATCCCTCCAGGTGCAGCGGTTGGGGGTGGTAGGGTCCTGTATATATTGAGCTTCCTTTTGCCAAACCTCTGCTGCTAATAAAGATTCACTTTCTAAGTTCAATTTTTTTGGACACTTATTGCCTTCAATAGGATCCCCCTCAAAAAAGCCTTCATGGTGTCCCAAACCACCTGGCTTGAAGCAGAGTTCTCATTATTGGAGAAAAACTCCACTAGAGCTCGACTCATTGAATCTCCCTGTGACATTTCCTTTAACCAAAAAGCAGGAGCCCTCCAATTAGGCTTCATCTTAGGCTTTATTTTATTTAGGGAGACTAAAATGGGGGAATGATCTGATAGGCCCATAGTCAAGTATTGTATATTGGACACCCATGGTAAAGCTAGTTCTGTGCCCAAAGTTAGATCTATTCTTGATAGAGTCTGATACGTACTAGAACAACAAGAGTAGGTATAGGACAGTGGATTTTTAAGACGCCAAATGTCCTGTAGACCCCATTCTCTACAATATCTAAGAAAATGAGTATCTCCTTGAGGGCCAGCTGGATATCTATCTCTGCTAGGATCACAAACACTGTTAAAATCTCCCACAATCAAGAGAGGCATCCCTGGATTATCTATCAAGAATTCACCTATCTGGCGAATTACCTTACCATTATATGGTGGAGGGATATATACAGATCCCAATATAAATTCTATGGAGAATAATTTACACACTAGCAAAATGTATCTATCTTGTGGATCCAGCAGCACTTGCCTGCAGGAAAACTGTAACTTAGAAGAGATTAATATACTTGTACCTCTAGCATATGTAGAATATATAGCGTGATACTGAATTGGGTACATTTTATTTTGCAATAGATTAACTGTATCTCGAGTTAAATTTGTGTTTCCTGCAGGCAAACTATCGATGGTAAATATTGCCCCAGTGTATCAAACATAGCCCTCTTCTTAGTACGATCCTTTATTCCTCTTATGTTCCATGATAGTATCAAGATTTCATTTGCCATATTCCTCTATATGAATATATATATATATATATATACACTAGTATTATTTAAAGTCTTAATAAACAAAAAGAAAGACAAGAATAAGGAGTACCTAGGGCCTATATGCAAATCGATGCTTAAACTTTTATCCATATAAATATTAAGCAGATTCCTAGAAGAGAGAATTGATCCATAAGCATATAACCCATTAAATTCTGTATGGGTGGAAAAGGTGGATATAGCTGAAAGAAAGGGAAGAAATGGAGCAAAAAAAACCCCCAAAAAAACAAAAAAACAAAGGGGGGAAAAAAAAAGGGAAGGGAAACAACAACAAAAAAAAAAGAAATAAAAACCAAGGGGGGAAAAAAAGGAAAAAATAAAAAATAAGAGAGAGAAAAAAAAAAAAAAGAAAAAAAGAAAAACCCAGCACATCCACACAAGCATACAAGCATTTTTTGTCTTTTAAATTGACTCTGTAGCGCATGGCATAATTGTAAATATTGATAAGAAGTGTGAGAAGACAGTACATATGTTTTCTGTAAATCTTGAAATGTTTCTAATATATTATCTGTATAAAGCTGTGCAATATATTTTATTCCCTTTTCTCTCCATACTCCAATCCCTTTTACTTTTTTAAACCATTTAAGTGATATCCAGATCGATGAATTATGTAAAACGTAAAGCAACTGTGAGGCCCAGACCATTTTTATTAGGTTTGCACGCCCTAACACCAATAAAGTTAATTTGGACCATACTTTACTATTCATCTTAAGTTTATCTAATATGGGGACTAAATTATAATTAATATATTCCTTTAAATTAGGAGAAACCTGTATACTTAGATATTTGAAAGTTGTAGCAACCTGTATTTTGTGATCTGTTTGTGCTAAAGTCACTGCTAAAAAAATAAACCGGGAGTAGTACTGATTTTTTCCAATTTATAACAAACCCTGAAAATCTACCAAAGGTCTCAATAAATTTCATTGCAGATGTTAGGGAATGATCTGTAGCTCCCAAGAATAATAAGGCATCGTCTGGGTATAATGATATTTTATCCTCTCTTCCTCCTCCTCTCTCAAAACCCCTAATAATAGTTGTCTGTCTGATTGCTATTGTCAGTAGTTCTATAGCCAATGCAAATAATAACGGTGACAACGGGCACCCCTGTCTAGTATCTCTAGTCAGAGAAAAATGCTTTGATATTGCTTAGTTTATCTGTATACATGCTCATGGGGCTGTGTATAATAATTTAATGCATTTTACAAATCCTCCACCCAGCCCAAATTTTTCCAGAACCTCCCATAAATATATCCACTCAACACAGTTGAATGCTTTGGCTGCGTCTAACAATAGTATAGCTCTCTTCCCTACATTATCTGATGGTATCTGTAAATTTAAAAATCATCTTCTCAAATTCGTTGTTGTGGACCTTCCAGGTATAAAACCTGATTGGTCCGCATGCACCAACTTATGTATAACCTTATTTTATCTACATGCCAAGACCCTTGCCAGAATCATAGCGTCAGCATTTAACAGTGAAATTGGATGATAAGACTCTGTCAATAGATGATCCTTATCTGGTTTGGGTAATACTATTATAAAAGCATCGTTCATAGTTTCCGGTAGCCTAAATGATGCATGTGCATGAACCAATACTTTCAAAAGTTCTGGCAGCAAAATATCTCCATAGCTTTTATACATTTCCGATGGTAACCCATCTAGACCAGGAACTTTCTTATTAGGGGAGTCTGAAAATGCCCCAGTTAATTAATCTAATGTTAGTGGGGCATCCAGATGTTCTCTTTTCTCTCTGCTAATAGATGGTATTTTAAAAGGATACAAAAAGTCTGAGTTCATTCAGATGGTAGGCGGCCTTACTCTGGTATAAATCCCTGTAAAAGGTAGTAAACAAGGATAATACATTCTCTTGATTATGAGAAATATTCTTATTTCCCATGGACCACCCATAGCCATGAGGTATCCATACGCCAATAACTTTTGTTATATGGTTTAATTTTTCTCAGACACTGTATATCTGAAACCGTTGGAAGGGCTAGTTCCGTGCCCAGAGCCAAGTCGATCCTGGAAAAGTACCATAAGTAGAGGAGCAACAAGTATAAGCATATACTCCAGGATTGAGAAGGCGCCACATGCTGCACAGACCTATCTCCTGCAAGTGTCTAGCAAAGGGGGTCTCTGACTTTGGACCCACCGGATAGCGATCCATACTCGCATCACAGACTTTATTAAAGTCCCCCATTATCATTATTAGGATGCCAGGGTGTTCAGCCAAAAATATACTAATCCTACACAATATCTCTGAATTATAAGGTGGAGGTACATGCACTAATCCTGTTATGCATCTAGTCGAAAATATAGAGCAAACGAGTAGGACATATCTACCCTGGGGATCTATCAATGTCTGTCTGCAGGAAACTTGTATCCTTGTTGATATTAACACATTAACTCCCCTTGAAAAAGCAGAAAACACTGAGTGATTTTGAGTACGTTTTGTAATAGAGAGAAAGTATCCTTTGTAAGATGAGTTTCCTGCAGACAGACTATTGATGAATTATATTGTTCCATAATGGAGAAAGTAGCCCTTTCTTTAACCTGATCCTTCAATCCTCTCACATTCCAAGACATTAATACTATTTGATTAGCCATCCCCGTCTGTTATACCTAAAGCCATCAGAAAAGAGGTATATAATATATATAGTATTTCTGTTTTGCTTTCTCTAAATATGAAAGAGAACACACAAAAAACGAAAAGAAAAGGAAAACATAACCAGAGTCTTCAAATACAGTGCCTTGCAAATGTATTCACCCCTTTGGCTTTTTCCTATTTTGTTACATTACAGCCTTTAGTTCAATCTTTTTTTAATCTGAATTATATGTGATGGATCAGAACACAATAGTCTAAGTTGGTGAAGTGAAATTAGAAAATATATACATAAAACTATTTTTCAGAAATAAAAAAATGATAATTGGCATGTGCATATGTATTCACTCCCTTTGTTATAAAGCCCATAAAAAGCTATGGTTCAACCAATTACCTTCAGAAATCACATAATTAGTGAAATGATGTCCACCTGTATACAAGCTAAGTGTCACATGATCTGTCATTACACATACACACCTTTTTGAAAGGCCCCAGAGGCTGCAACACCAAAGCAAGAGGCACCACTAGCCAAACACTGAAACATACAAAGAGATTAGGAGGGCGCACCGACCTTGTGCATTACCAAAGATAGAATTTATTCATAAAATATAACAAGAAATATACTCACAAATGAGCTTTAAAACAAGGCTTATCAATACTCCGGCAGTTGCAAGCAGTATCTCTAGACGCCTACAACCTGGACCAGATATTTGGAGGAACCAGATGGCATTGCAAACGGCTTGTGTCCTCTTAATATGCCCACAATCACATGTATATGTGGGTATATTAAGAGGATGCTAGAGGAGGTCAAACTACCATCGCTGTGGCTCTGAGGAAGACGGTTCACCCTCGTAATGCTTAAACCATTTGCGATGCCATCTGGTACCTCCAAATATCTGGTCCAGGTTGTAGGCGTCTAGAGATACTGCTCGCAACTGCCAGAGTATTGATAAGCCTTGTTTGTGAGTATATTTCTTGTTATATTTTATGAATAAATGTTATCTTTGGTAATGCACAAGGTCGGTGCGCCCTCCTGTTCTCTTTGTATGTTTCAGTTCTAAGGATATCCATTATTCTGAGGAGGGCAGCAAGACCTATGCCATTTCATTGACTTTGCTAAGGGGTTAGGTTATAAAAAAAATATATAAATCTTTGATGATCCCTAGGAGCACCATCAAATCTATCATAACCAAATGGAAAGAACATGGCACCGCACGCCAAAACTCACGGGCCGGGCAAGGAGGGCATTAATCAGAGAGGCAGCACAGAGACCTAAGGTAACCCTGGAGGAGCTGCAGAGTTCCACAGCAGAAACTGGAGTATCTGTACATAGGATGACAATATGCCGCACACTCCATAGAGTTGGGCTTTATGGCAGAGTGGCCAGAATAAAGCCATTACTTTCAGCAAAAAACAAAATAGCACGTTTTGAGTTTGCGAAAAGGCATGTGGGAGACTCCCAAAAATTATGGAGGAAGGTGCTCTGGTCTGATGAGACTAAAATTTAACTTTTTGGCCATCAAAGAAAACGCTATGTCTGGCGCAAACCCAAAACATCACATCACCCAAAGAATACCATCCCCACAGTGAAACGTGGTGGTGGCAGCATCATGCTGTGGGGATGTTTCAGCAGTCAGGACTGGAAAATGGTTAGGGTTGAGGGAAAGATGGATGGTGCTAAATACAGGGATATTCTTGAGCAAAACCTGTACCACTCTGTGTGTGATTTGAGGCTTCCAGCAGAACAATGACCCCAAACACACTGTTAAAGCAAAACTTGAGTGGTTTTAAGGGGAAACATGTAAATGTTTTGGAATGGCCTAGTCAAAACTCAGACCTCAATCCAATAGAAAATCTGGTCAGACTTAAATATTGCTGTTCACAAGCACAAACCATCCAACTTGAAGGAGCTGGAGCAGTTTTGCAAGGAGGAATGGGCAAAAATCCCAAAGGTAAGATGTGGCAAGCTCATAGAGACTTATCCAAAGCGACTTGGAGCTGTGATAGCCGCAAAAGATGGCTCTACAAAGTATTGACTTTAGGGGGGTGAATGGTTATGCACGTTGACTTTTTTTGTTATTTCGTCCTATTTGTTGTTTGCTTTACAATAAAAAAAAACATCTTCAAAGATGCCAGGTCCATAATTTTGTCTCTGTCTCTAAAATGCAGCATTTTAACAATAAATGGGCATGGGGACTTTCCTGGAGTGAGGGGGGGGGGGGTCTTGATGGTATCCTATGAGCATGCTCAACAGAAAAAAAGGATAAAAATGCTTTTTGTCATAAATCTCCAACAGCCATTGTTCAATAAATTCTATAGCATTTCTTCCTTCTATCTGTTCCGAGAGACCCAAAATCCTAACATTATTTCTATGTAACCTGTTTTTTAAAGCATCGATGTAGTTAGCATGGTGTTTTGACTGTAAGCCCATTGCTTTTAAGTCCTGTTGCATAAAGGCCAAGGTGTCTTCAACATTACTAATTCTATCCTCCACAGCTGTTGTGCGTTCTGTGACTTTTTCCATATCATGGCGTATGATGGTAACTTTTTTTGTATAGTCTCTTTAATGACGGTTTTGATTCCGATCCTCTTTTCCTCCTCCTCCTCACTCCCTCTTTCCCCCTCTGTATAAGCATCTTTCCCCTGCACCTCTGCTCATATGGATACCAGGATTTGCTCCGGAAAATCTTGCTTTTCCAATATCTGTACCGGTGAGTGCTGTGTGTGCTGTATTGCCAAAGTTTCCATAGTAGTATTTCCGGCAGAACTTTTCAACTTCTCCCCTGAGTTTTTATCTTTTGTCTGGTTTTTCAGATATTTCTGATATTTCTGATGTTTCAGATATATCAAATTTCATTTTTTCCAGATATTTTCAATAATTTCAATATCTCATGTACTTCAAGTATTTCCAATATTTCAAATTTTTCCAGTATTTCAGGTATTTCAAATATCAAAAATTTCAAAACATTTCAGACATTCCAGACATTTCCAAATATTCTAAATGGTATTTCCAGTACTTCAAATATTTCAGGCACTTCAAGTGTTTCAAAATGTTTCAAAATATTTCAGAAGCAAAAGATACACTCTCCATATACCTGCAGATAGTTCAACACAGTTCCTACAGCACAGTTCCTCAAAGTTCTTTTCAGGTATGGCAAAGGAAAAAACAGCAAGGGGGAGCCCTGAACACTCACCACACCACCTTTTTTCCGCTCCAAACCATACACTTCACTGGCGTTGCTGCACTCTGACGGCGTTCCAACACCTCCCGATCTATGATCCAGCACAGGGCTGTTCTAGGATTCAGGGAAAAAGGCAGAGACATGCTCCCACCTCAGAACTCAGTACCAAGGTCGTCCAGCTGGATATCCAGGATCATTCTGTGGGCAGCGCAGGGTTATGTATAGCTATAGACGGGGGCTGACAGATAGATGGCAGAAGACCGAGGACCGAAGAAGACCGAGGATGATCGAAGGTGATCCAGGGTGTTAAGACCGCCTCTGTCTATAACTGGATCGGCGGGATCCATCCTGATCCATCCCGATCTCATTCTGCCAGCAGGGAAACAGAGCAAGGTGGATCAAAAGTACACCCAATACATGGAGCACTAAGAGCGCAAAGCACAGGGTTAAGAGTATGGGGCAGATATATCGGGAATCAGTCAGGAATCCATGCTGAGGTGGAGGCTCACAACGGCTCCCCTCCTACTCAGCATAGCTCTTTCTCCTCTCTGTCCCCGCAGTAAGCACTCATCCACTACAACCACCAGCCTCTATGCTCAGGTGAGCCTGTTCACAGCTGATATCGAACTGGTAATCAGCAAGTCAGGAGCAGATCCAGCACACGTCTGCTCACATTGAAGCAGACGTGTGCTGAATTTCCTATTTCAGCCATGCCTTTGCACTTCCTGTTTTCCAGATTATTGTGCCAATATCTTCCTCCTTACACTCTTGCTGCCATCCATATTTTCATTACTACTCATTACTGACCTTTAGCTTATTCCTTGACTATGCCTTCACTTGATCCCAACCTGCAACCACTTACATAGTTACATAGTTACATAGTTACATAGTAGGCGAGATTGAAAAAAAGACACAAGTACATCAAGTCCAGCCTATGTGTGTGATTTTATGTCAGTATTACATTGTATATTCCTGTATGTTGTGGTCGTTCAGGTGCCTATCTAATAGTTTTTTTTAATTATTGGTGCTTCCCGTTGAAACCACTGCCTGTGGAAGTGAATATCACATCCTAATTGCTCTTACAGTAAAGAACACTCTATGCAGTTTAAGGTTAAACTGCTTTTCTTCTAATTTTAGTGAATTCAAATTCGTTTCCACATGTCTTATTAAATTCCCTTTTGCGGAAAAGCTTTATCCCTATTGTGGGGTCACCAGTACAGTATTTGTACATTGAATTCATATCCCCTCTCAAGCGTCTCCTCTCCAGAGAGAACAAGTATAGTGCTCGTAACCTTTCCTCGTAACTAAGGTCCTCCAGTCCTTTTATTAGTTTTGTTGCACTTCTCTGGACTCTCTCCAGTTCCAGCACATCCTTCCTGAGGACTGGTGCCCAGAACTGGACAGCATACTCCAGGTGCAGCCAGATCAGAGTCTTGTAGAGTGGGAGAATTATGGTTTTATCTCTGGAGTTAATCCACTTTTTAATGCATGCCAATATTCTGATTGCTTTGCTTGCAGGAGCTTGGCATTGCATGCCATTGCTGAGCCTTTCATCTACTAGGACCCCCAGGTCGTTTTCCATCCTAGATTCCCCCAGAGGTTCTCCCCCTAGTGAGTAGATTGCATTCATATTTTTGCCACCCACATGCATTATTTTACATTTTTCTACATTAAACCTTATTTGCCATGTAGTTGCCCACCCCATTAATTTGTTCAGATCTTCCTGCAAGGTTTCCACATCCTGCATAGAAGTTTTTGCCCTGCTTAGCTTAGTATTGTCCACAAATACAGAGATTTAGCTGTTTATCCCATCCTCCAGGTCATTATTGAATAATTTAAATAGGATTGGTCCCAGGACAGAACCCTAGGGGACCCCACTTTCCACCCGTACAATTCTGAGTACTTCCCATTTATCACTACCCTCTGAACTCGCCCCTGTAGCCAGTTTTCAATGCATGTAGTCACCCTATGGTCCATGCCAACGGACCTTAAATTGTACAGTAAACATTTATTTGGAACTGTATCAAATGCTTTTTCAAAATCCAGATACACCATGTCTACGGGCCTTCCTTTATCTAGATGGCAGCTCACCTCCTCATAGAAAGTTAATAGATTGGTTTGGCAAGAACGATTCTTCATGAATCCATGCTGATTACTGCTAACGATACTGTTGTCATTACTAAAATCATGTATATAGTCCCGTGACAAGTCATGAGGATAAACATTGCAGTTTTGGTTACTGAAGCCCCCCGATTTCCTTGTGAAGACCGAGGAGAAGAATACATTCAAAACCTTCGCCATCTCTCCATCCTTAGTAACCAGATTCCCTTCATCCATTCTTTATGGGACCAATATAATCTGACCTCCCTTTTTTTCTATTTATGTACTTTCTTGGGATTTTTTTTACTCTCCTCCACTATGTGCCTTTCGTGTTCTATCTTAGCTGCCCTAATTGCTCCCTTACATTTCTTGTTGCATTCTTTGTAAAGTTGGAATACTGATGATGATCCCTCAGCCTTCCAAAGTTTCCTTTGTTTTTATATGCATTTTTACGTTGAAGTTAAGCCACCCAGGACTTTTATTAGCTCTTTTGAATTTATTTCCCTTTGGGATGCACAGGCTAATGCCCTTAAAGCATACCCATTTTTCCTCCGTGTTCTTTGTTCCTAAGATTTTATCCCAATTATTATCCTCTAGCAAGGATCGTAGTTTAGAGAAGTTGGCTCTTTTGAAATTCAGTGTCTTTGTATTCCCCTTATGTTTCCTATTTGTGTGATTTATACTAAAACTAATTGACCTTAAATCGCTGTTTCCTAAATTGCCCCGTATTTCCACATCCGTGATCAAGTCTTTATTGTTGGTAATCAGTAGGTCTAGTAATGCTTTGTTTTTGGTTGGTGCATTTACCATCTGACCCATGAAATTGTCCTGTAAGACATATAGGAACTGGCAAGCCTTTCATGAATGCACGCAGTGCCTTCTACCTAGCTTATGTCTGGATAATTAACATCCTGTCACGGTCCCTACTGTGGGCCAGATGGCCAGGCATGGCCATGCTTCAAGGTGTTATTGAACTCATGACTGTCTGTTCTTGCTCCTGTTTCTTTACCTCTGAGCCACACCTCAGTTCTATTCTAAACCCACACAACAAACCAAGTTTAGCGCTGTCCCCACTATACCTATTCCAACAATAAACAGTCTGAATGTATATTCCTCGCTTAAGGTGTTGCAGTTCTCCCAAAAGTCCACTGGGTGATAGACATGATTCTGAAAATATATAAAAACAAGAGAGAGCACACGCCAGCCCTAGTGCGTTATCATTCAATAGATGAAGATAAGTGTATAAAAAACGAGGGTTGCACTCACAAACATCCAGCGTTAAATGGCATAAACAGCTCCATAATAGCCTCCTCTCCTGGTCTGTACGGCTCAGTTAGCTCACAGCAACTAGCAGCGTGGTAAAGTATTCCAGTAAGCACAGACCGCCTGCTTGTAACACACACCTCCCAAAGCACTCGCACGGACCAGCCGGCGCTGCCTGACGTCACTAGTGGCCAGGGAGGGGATGCACAGTGATGCAGCTGACTCCTCTAGTAAGCTTCATGCAATTGCTAGGACAACATGTTTCGGAGGCGTGACCTCCTTCTTCAGGTAATGCCCTCATCTCCTCTAGTGATAATATATGCTGAAACCCCCCGCCCCTCCTATCTATGAACCAATGGCATCATAACAGACCAGGAGCACGGAGTACACAGCAAGGAGTATCTACAAGACGGAGTGGGTTATATAGCAACAGCATCCTAAAATGGTGTTTAGTACAAATAAACATAGAGAATTAGCACTATCTTTAATGTAAATCTAAATAAAAAGAATTCTTGTCATATGTAATTAAAACTTATTAAAAAGTACTTATGTGAACAGTACTATAAAATATACACCATATATTAGTTAATATCATCAACAACAGAAAATCACGATGCGAGGGCATAATCATACATATCAAAATACATGAATAAATGATATATAATATATACATAATACAACATCATATCAATAAAGATGCAAGACATCATGGCATATCCAATGTAGAAATTAATTGTATTATATTATATGCTTTTTAGGTGGTGAAGAAATAAAGTTATATTAAGCTATAAAGTATATGGTGGGATCCCATACTAAAATGGACCCCTATCTGATAAAATTATAATCTGTTTAATACAAAACGAAAGTCTAAAACTAAAATAATGAATATGGAGGATTTATAAAGTGAATAAGTATGCAGGGTAGCACAGTGGTGCAGTGGGCAGCACTCTCAACCAGCAGCACCAAGGGTCACCGGTTCCACTCCCATCCACAACACCACCTGAATGAAAGGCCAAACAATGTCAAACAGAATATACAGAATTACATCTATAACATCATGTGAGAGTACCTATTTCAAGTTCTTTGTTTAACCCTTCTGGTGCCATACTGTTTAGAGTGAAAATCCAATAGGATTCACATTTGAAAAAAACGAGCAAAATGTTCACCTTCCGGGATAGACATAGGTATGGATTCTATACCAAAAAGTTCCAACCCTGTAGTGCTGCCATCATGTTTATGCTTTAAGTGACGTGGCACACTATGCATCTCAACCTTTTTTTCTATGAACCTACGGTGTTCACCAAAGCGGGTCCTCATCGCACGCACCGTTCTACCTACATAGAGGTACCCACACGAGCACCTCAACCCATAGATAACAAACTGGGTATTGCATTATATAAATTGTTTAATGTAGAAGGTACAGCCATCTTTACAACTAAATGACTTCTGGCCATGAGAGATAAATTTACACGCTTTGCATTTAATGCCTTTACATCTATAACATCCAGTAATGTTAAAAAATTGAGGAATGTTTTGCATTTTTAAGCTTTGTTTGTCTTTAAGGCAACTGGGGGCAATTAAACTTTTCACATTTTTCACACGTCGGAATACTACCCAAGGTTTATTGGGGAGGATTTTTCCAAGGGTATTGTCCTGCCCCAAAATTGGCCAGTGCTTTTGGACAGCTCTTTTTATAGCCCAGTGCTGATTGTTGAATGCTGTGATAAAGAGAATGTCATGTTGTTCTTTTGCAGATGTAGTCATAATCTTGTTCTGGATGCCTTCTCTATAATGGTCTCTCGCCTTTTGAATATGATGATCTGCATATCCTTTTTCCAAAAACTTTTTTGACAATATGGTTGCCTGATCATCATAATCTTTGGTGCTACTACAATTCCTGCGTAGCCTACAGAGCTGACTGTAGGGTATGTTATCTTTCCATTTAGGGTGGTGGCAATTCCTCCGATGCAAATAGGAGTTGCCAGCAGTTTCTTTGAAGTAGGTTTTGGATGTGATGTTGCCATCTCCATCACTACCCAGTTCAAGGTCCAAGAATACCAGGGAATGAGCATCTAGTACATGGGTAAATTTGATACCAAACATATTGTTAATACAGTATGAGACAAATTTGTCAATAATATCAGGTGGTCCATCCCAAATAATCAGTATATCATCGATATACCTCCCATAGTATACCAGATGTTTGGCAAATAGATTGTGCTGCCAAATACAGGATTTTTCCCAATAACCCATGAACAGATTTGCATAACATGGTGCATAATGTGCACCCATAGCTGTGCCAGCTATCTGTCTATAAAATTTGCCCTGGAAAGAGAAATAATTCCTCTCCAAGGCAAACTTAGTGCAATGGCAGATGAATTTGGATTGATTGGGATTCATATAATTTGCTTCGGATAGGAAGTATTCGACTGCCCTTAGACCACCCTCATGGGGTATTGACGTGTAAAGTGAACTCACGTCCAAGGATAACCATAAGTACCCTGGCTCCCATTTGTATTGCTTTAAGGTGTCCAAGACATGTGCAGAATCCTTTATGTATGCAGGAAGGGAAGTAACAAGAGGTTGGAGGAAAGCATCCACATATTGAGAAACTCGACTAGTAATGCCATCCATACTGGCCACTATCGGTCTACCAGGTGGGCATACCGGGTCCTTATGGACCTTCGGAGTGTGGTAGAAAATGCAAAACATCCCTCAATTCTTTAACATCACTGGATGATATAGATGTAAAGGCATTAAATGCAAAGCGTGTAAAGTTATCTCTCATGGCCAGAAGCCATTTAGTTGTAAAGATGGCCGTACCTTCTACATTAAACAATTTATATGTTGCAATACCCAGTTTGTTATCTATGGGTTGAGGTGCCCGTGTGGGTACCTCTATGTAGGTAGAACGGTGCATGCGATGAGGACCTGCTTTGGTGAACACTGTAGGTTCATAGAAAAAAAGGTTGAGAAGCATAGTGTGCCATGTCACTTTAACCGCTTCAATACCGGGCCAATTCTGACACTTTGCTCCTACATGTAAAAATCATAATTTTTTTGCTAGAAAATTACATAGAACCCCCAAACATTATATATGTTTTTTTAGCAAAGACCCTAGGGAATACAATGGCGGTTGTTGCAACTTTTTATCTCACACAGTATTTGCGCAGGAATTTTTCGAACGCTTTTTTTGGGGAAAAAAACAGTTTTGTGTTTAAAAAGAAAAACAGTAAAGTTAGCCCAATGTTTTTGCATTTTGTGAAAGATGAAGTTACGCTGAGTAAATAGATACCTAACATGTCACGCTTCAAAATTGCACACGCTCGTGGAATGGCGCCAATGTTCGGTACTTAAAAATCCCCATAGGTGACGCTTGAAATTTTTTTACTGGTTACATGTTTTGAGTTACAGAGGAGGTCTAGGGCCAAAATTATTGCTCTCGCTCCAACGTTCGTGGCGATACCTCACATGTATGGTTTGAACACCGTTTTCATATGTGGGCGGGACTTACGTATGCGTTCGCTTCTGCGTGCGAGCACACGGGGACAGCGGCGCTTTAAAAAAATTTTTTTTATTGTTAATTATATTTTATTTTTTTTATTTTGACACTTTTTTGAAAAAAAAAAAATTGATCACTTTTATTCCTATTACAAGGAATGTAAACATATGTCAGGTGCTCTTAATAGTGAGATATGGGGTCAATAAGACCCCATATCTCACCACTAGGCTGGGAAGCCTGGAATAAAAAAAATAAATAAAACGATCGCCGCATCCCAGCCGAAGTGGCGCCGTTTTTTTTTAATGGAGAGGCCGGGCGTGACGTCATAACATCGCGCCCGGCCTCCGACGATCATAGAGACTCCGGGGACCATCTGGTCCCCCGGAAATCTCTATGATCTACATCCGACGCCGGCTGATCCACTCTCCGCCTCCCCGATCGTAACGGTGAGTTGGAGCAAGCACCGGAGGGCGGCGACGTCCCCTCTCGCCTCCAATAGGATCGATCAAGCGGCGGAATGGCCGATATGATCGTTCCTATGGTGTAGAGATTCGCCGGCTGAAACCGGAAATATCTGAATTATGTCTGTAACTACAGGCATCATTCAGATATACCCGCTCAAAGCCCAGGACGTCATATGACGCCCTTGGTATTGAAGTGGTTAAGCATAAACATGATGGCAGCACTACAGGTTTGGAACTTTTTGGTATAGAATTAATACCTATGTCTATCCCGGAAGGTGAACGTTTTGCTCGTTTATGCAAACGTGAATCCTATTGGATTTTCACTCTAAACAGTATGGAACCAGAGGGGTTAAACGAAGAACTTGAAATAGGTACTCTCATATGATGTTATAGATGTAATTCTGTATATTCTGTTTGACATTGTTTGGCCTTTCATTCGGGTGGTGTTGTGGATGGGAGTTGAACCGGTGACCCTTTGTGCTGCCGGTTGAGAGTGCTGCCCACTACACCACTGTGCTGCCCTGAATCCTTATTCATTTTATAAATCCTCCATATTCATTATTTTAGTTTTAGACTTACGTTTTGTATGAATCAGATTATAATTTTATCAGATAGGGGTCCATTTTAGTATGGGACCCCACCATATACTTTATAGCTTAATATAACTTTATTTCTTCACCACCAAAAAGCCATATAATATAATACAATTCATTTCTACATTGGATATGCCATGACGTCTTGCATCTTTATTGATATGATGTTGTATTATGTATATATTATGTATCATTTATTCATGTATTTTGATATGTATGATTATGCCCTCGCATCGTGATTTTCTGTTGTTGATGATATTAGCTAATATATAGTGTATATTTTATAGTACGGTTCACATAAGTACTTTTTAATAAGTTTTAATTACATATGACAAAAATTCTTTTTATTTAGATTTACATTAAAGATAGTGCTAATTCTCTATGTTTATTTGTACTAAACACCATTTTAGGATGCTGTTGCTATATAACCCCCTCCGTCTTGTAGATACCCCTTGCTGTGTACTCCGTGCTCCTGGCCTGTTATGATGCCATTGGTTCATAGATAGGAGGGGCGGGGGTTTGAGCATATATTATCACTAGAGGAGATGAGGGCATTACCTGAAGAAGGAGGCCACGCCTCCGAAACATGTTGTCCTAGCAATTGCATGAAGCTTACGAGAGGAGTCAGCTGCATCACTGTGCATCCCCTCCCTGGCCACAAGTGACGTCAGGCAGTGCTTTGGGCGGTGTGTGTTACAAGCAAGCAGGCGGTCTGTGCTTACTGGAATACTTTACCATGCCGCTAGTTGCTGTGAGCTAACTGATCCCTACAGACCAGGAGAGGAGGCTATTATGGAGCTGTTTATGCCATTTAACGCTGGATGTTTGCGAGTGCAACCCTAGTTTTTTATACACTTATCTTCATCTATTAAACGATAACACACTAGGGCTGGCGTGCGCTCTCTCTTGTTTTTATATATTCTCAGTTCTATTCTGCCTGCTTTCCACCCATGCCTAGTTTAGCATGAAGTACTGGGGGCGATACTCTGTTTGTACCTGTCACTCCTGGATCAGCTGAGGCAGGTTACCTAATTAGCTGGGTATAAAACCTTGTCTCACTCTGAGGACTTTGTCAGTTCATTTTCTCATGTTTGCCAAGTGTTCCTGTCTTGTGTTCCAGTGTTCCTAGACTGACTCTGGCTTCAGACCCTGGCTTTTGTTTATCGTTATCCTGACTTCTGGAATCCCTGACTGCGGCTTTACCTCGACTATCCCTTGGCTATTCCTGTCAAGCCCCCATGCACAGAGTCACAGCCCAGGTAGCTTATCTCTTTGTTACCGTGGGCTGTGTGTATTTGTAAGGGTGAGCGTACATCTCTGCGCCATGGACTCCAACCTAGGTAAGCCCTTACAAATCCCCCATTATAATAACACTTCCCATTCTTGCCACTAATACAAATTGTGAAAGGAGGTCCACCTCCGCCTCCTCCCTCTGGTTAGGGGGCCTATAGCATACTCTCAGTATTACTTTCCCCTTGGTTTTCTGCCTTCTTAGCTCTACCCACAAGGATTGTACCTCCTCCCTTGCTCCCTTAGTGATGTCATCTCTCACATTCACTTGCACATAATTTTTGATATACAGGCATACCCCTCCCCCTTTTTTACCCTCTCTATCCCTGCGATATAGGGAATACCCTTGAATGGTTGCCAGTCAATTATGACAGCTGTCGAACAAAGTCTCTGTAACTCCCAGAAAATCAAAATCCTCCTCGTACAACAGTAGCTCTAGTTCTTCCATCTTACATGCCAGACTTTGTTACTGACCTTTGGCTTGTTTACTGATTATGCATCTGCTTGATTCATGCTTGCTACATCTGCTACCGGACCCCACCTCCTGGTGGAGTGATCCTGAGGACCATGACCTCGTACTAGCACGCAGCCAAACCCATCTCCACCATAAAGAGCTCTGTGCAAGACCGGCTAGTGCATAGGTCCCGCACCCAGGGCCGGTGCTACCACTAAGCAAACTAGGCAGCCGGCTAGGGCGCACTGCTGCCTAGGGGCGCCCGGCCGCTGGTTTCTCTCCATGTCTGCATGCTCTGCAGGCTGCAGCATGTAACTAACTCAGCCCAATCGGTAGTGTAATTAGAGGTGCAACAGGGCACTGGAGCCAGCGCTAGAGAAAGCAGAGCCGATGCTTCCTTATAGCAGCGCCTTCTGTCACATGGGCAGGGTAAAAGGGGTGGGGTCAGGGGTGGAGCCAATGGGGGCGGCAAAATTAGGTTTCGCCTAGTGTGTCAAAAATCCTTGCACCAGCACTGCCCGCACCTCAGGTGAGCCCATGTCACCCACCAGGGGGACTTGCTTGTGTGTTTATCCTGCTAGTTTCTGTGTGAACCTTTCCACTGCTATAGCTACTGGGTCAACTATTGACATTTTACCGCCAGAGTAAATGGTTTTGTGTGTTAAGCCCTGGGGGCAACCTAGTATTTGTAGGCATGTTTGCCTTAAGGTAAGGGTGGGTGCTAAAGGTGAATCTATACTAGCTATTTACTCTGACTGTCAGTGTCTGACAGACTGAGTGCCTGTGCCCAGACCTTACAATATCACAAGTCAGACACCATTTGCTGACGGAACCTGTTCAGGAGCAACTGTTTTCTCGTGAAGTCGAAGACCTTTCCCTCAGAGTGCCATGCCAGCAAATGACCCAGCTTCCATGCAGTCTCCAAACTTAGAACCGAAACCCTAAGTCCAACTTGCAGATCCTTTTTTTGGGGTCCACAAGGTTTGCAGTACTTTGTTTGGATGACATCCTTATTTTTTTCCCTGTCAAACTGCATGTTAAACACATTTGAAGTGTCCTGTCCTAGCTCCTGGAACATTCTCTCAATGTTAAACTCACAAAATGCAGTTTTGATTAGACTCAAGTATTTTTTCTTGAGTATATCATTTCAGACATCGGAATTTCAATGGATCCAGAGAAAGTCTAGGAAATCCTCTGTTGGGCTCTACTCCAAAGTTTGAAAACAATACAGTATTACTTTGGTCTTGCCAGTTTCTATTAAAAAATCATTAAGAATTTCTCTATGATCATTGCACACATTACGACCTTGATACAAAAGGGTGCTTGTACTTTAAATTGGCCCCCCAGGGGCTCTGTCAGCCTCTGAGTCTCTAAAGAAAGCCTTTGTTTCTGGTCCAGTTCAAACTCACTTGCATCTAAACATTTTATTTAGAAGTTGATGCCTTTGTAGTTAGAGCTGGAGCAGTACTCTCTTAATGTGTATCACTTGCCAACAAGTTTCATCCCTGAGCCATCTTCTTGGGGAAATTTCCCTTAGCAGAGAAGAATTATGATATTGGTAACACAGAGCTTTTGCTGTCTAATGGGTCCTAGAAGACTGGTGCCATTGGTCACCATGTATACCAAGCATTAGAATCTTGAATTCTTTTGTAAACAAATACAATTGTTTGAACTCCAGGCAAGCATGTTGCTGCCTGTTTTTCAGTGACATTAACTTCCAGCTCACATACAGACCCATTTACTAGTCCAATTCTCTGGCCTGTAGCTTCCTGCCACCTCTCAATACTCCAACAGTGCTACACAATATCCTTCCCTTCACACAGGTCCTGGGGGGCATTTTCTTCTGACCTATTTTTCCTCAATATTAAGCATGGAAGTGGGCATGGACCTTTAAGCAGGTAATGTGTTTTTTTTCATCCCAGACACAAAGTTATCTTTGAGGTTCATAGTTCCCAAGCAACAGAAGTCTATGCTGGGTCTAAGTCTCCTAAAAAAAAGCCATCCAGTCTCCTCAAGCCTCTTTCGACTCCCAACCCTCCATGAACCTATCTATGGATTTTATCATTCATCTTCCTTTTTTCTTAACTGCACCATTTTATGGGTTACCCTCAGCTAACCAATTAGCAATTTTGTTTATACAATACATTTTCAGATTGCATAGTATCTGGAGTCTGAATGAGGGTGTCCATTTTGTTTTCAAGTTCTGGTAAGTGTTCTGTTCTCCTTCTGGGCACTTTTGGATCTGTTTCATTTGTCTATCACTCCCAGTCTAATGACTATACTGAAAATACTAATTAGTACCTGGAGCTTTTCCGTCGGTGCTTCATCTCATATAACCAACTACACTATAGTTGGAATCCCATTTTCTCTTGACAGAATTTACTTATAATAATCATCCACATTCTTCTTTTGAGATTTCACACTTCTTTTGTATATATGCATATCATCTGAAGATCTCCCAGTACTAGAAGACTTTCCATGAGAATCTGACATCCCAGCGTCTTCCCGGAAGACTTTACTGTTGTTTCTCGTTGCCTTTCTCCTCATTCAAGGTTGGTGACTCAACCAAGAACATTTTTTTCAAAATGCCATTATAAAAATGTGGTAAAACGTGATAAGGTACATTCTTTTTCTTTTTTCTCAGATTGCCTCATTCCATAAATATTCTCAATATGTTCCATATGTCCTTATTGAAACCAGTACACCTTCAGACTAAAGTGGCCTCCCGATTTTCTTTACTTGTGAACAGACAAGAGGAATACAAAGCACAAAGCATTGTGAACTCAAAAAGGGTAAGAAACTTTTTCAGTAGTTCATACATTGGAAAAGGCTATGGCCCTGAAGAATTTTTCCTTGGTCCTGGCCTCTGCTGTTTATGCTAAATGTTTGATAAGAACAGTTTGATAAGAAATTAGCTCTTAAGGGCTTGGAAGCCAATCATCAAAGGGGACATGCAGTCTGTATACTGTATATACCTGTCAGCAAAAAGTCCTCGCTGTCTGTATCCAGCTCCCAGAGGAGGTTAGCATCTTGGTTTCTAGGAAACAGGACAGGCACTATTCCTACTCTGCTCAGTTAGTGCCCTGGATGCTGGACAACAGAACACAGCCTCCAAGTGGTAATTGCCTACCGCCCTGTACCAGCACTGACTGCTGCAGGGTAACACATACCCCCTAGCTGAAATTGGTCCATAGCTCAGAAGTTTCCTCCTGACCAAGTGTGCCTGACTAGTTTGTTTGAATTCTCATGTTGCTGAACTTTGCTACATTACTAAATAGCTCTATTGTCTGCTGCCTGACTTGACCTTTGCTACATTCTCAAGTTTGTTCTGCCGACTGCTGCCCGCCCTGACCTTTGCTACTTTACTGATAGCTATTGTCTGCCTGTTCTAACCTTTGCTACTAATTCAGGGATTATGCCTGCTGTCAACCACTGGTCCTGACACCTCCAGACTGCCTTCCATCTTGTTTCTCTCATTGCTGTATGGTACGGCAACTTTTTTTTTTTGATCCACTAACAACATTTTACAGCAAGAGCATATCGCTTTGTGTATTATGCCCTGGGGCAACCTAGCACCGGTTGGATTGCTTGCACAAATCGAAAGGAGGCTGGTAAAGGTAAAAGGCCTCTTGGCCTCACTGCCATTCCCAGTGCCTTCTCCCCACTCTATTTATGAAAATAACCAAACTGATTAATCACATGATGTGGCTACGGACGAGAGATAGACCAATCATAATGTGTCCCACGCTATCCTTTTCTCTAAGCCTATGGGACAGATTAATGAAACCTTATGCATTTAAATCTTCTGATGCTCCCCTGGCTCCCTTGACTGGTAATCCTGACTTCACCCCGGGTCCAATCCTCAAGGGCTCGCATGGTGAACTAACAAGTACCAATTCTCCCAGTGCATCATTTGACGACTTTACAGCGTACAAATGATTTAACAACTTCAACCCCAATGGAATATCTATGAAGGTCTTTCTATAAGCATACCGGCCATATCTCAAAAATATATAGCATCTTGTCCTCTAAGTCGGAAAAATTGTTTTATATGAACAAGTTGGAACAGGATATAGAGGAAACGTTTGAAGTTGATAAATGGTTTAAAATGGCACAATTCGCTTCAAAATCATACATTAATACTTCACTGATTGAAGAGAACTACGAAGTATTGCTACGACGGTACATGGTACTGGTGAGAGTGGTGGCATGTGTCCCAGGCACTTCCCCCTTACGTTTTAGGGAATGTGGCATGGAAGGCACAGTATACCACATATGGTGGACGTGCCCTAAAGTCAGGCAATTTTGGATTCGCACTAACAGTTTTATTTTTTCACTAACCCAGGTGAATTTGATTAAATCACCACAGCAGGAGCTACTAGGATGCCCAGTGGAGGGTGTGTCAGTACACATGAGGAAATATATCATTCATCTTTACAGCATCCAGGATAGCGGTAGGTAGATCTTGGAAGGCGCCCATGATCTTCTTTGATTTGGTGAGAACTAAGTTGTCATGGATCATGACCAATGAATGCCTTTCAGCGATATTACTTGATAAGCAGCAGCCCATCTTTGATAGAGTCTGGGAATCTTGGATTAAATATCTGACCAAAGGCTTAAGAGGCATCCGTACAGTTATGTCTGGAATGACAGGGGTGCACATCCCCCTTTTATCCTTCCCTCCTTTCTTCTTTCCCTTTCCTTCCTTCATTTTGCAGGCTTTTCTTTCCTTTCCCTGCATCCTTTTTGAGTGACCAGTGAGCTAAATGGTATATTGATATACGTAAAATATGGTGGGGATTCTATCAGACTCAAATTACAACATGGACTGATGACTTAGCCTCCTCTCCCCCAATCATGTTACATCACATGCCCATATGGACATTGGCCACATGGTCATATAGTTTTGGATCCCTCCGCTTCATCCTCATGAAGTCTAAAGGAGTGACAGGGACCCAAGAGTGTGCTAACTTTTTGTAGTTTATTATGTTATAGTATATAGAGATAAGAAATGTAACGAGTACATTTGTTGGAATATACCAATCTGCCCATACCTCTAGTACCTTGAGCAATCACTTTGTATACAGAAATACCTATCTTATGTAAACAATCTTTTGTCTTGGAAATTGATATGTAAAATATTTAATAAAAATTATTGGAAAAGAAAAGAAAATAGTGCCCCTGGCCCATGCTCTGCCCATTCCACAGGTTCCTTCTGTCTGTTAATTTCCCTGATGTTTTCTCTGAGCGTTCTACTGACATCTTGCTTCATCATCACTCTTTCGACTGTGTCATCAACATGAATCCCAGACCTAACACAATAACTTACCTGTTCTCTATTTCTGAAATGCAGGCCATGTCTGAATATATTTCAGCAAATTTGAAAATATGTTTTATTCATAAGTCCACTTGGCTGGTTGGGGTGGCTTTTTCTTCTTTAAAAAGAAGGATGGAGGATTGGCTGGGTCCCACCAGTTTAAAATCCACTAAGTGAAGACTTTAATCAAAAGTTTGAGTTACTAGCATACTATGTGTGATAGAACTCCTCCTTTCTTCCTTAACAGTGGATATAAAAACTTTGGCGAACAATCTCTCCCCCAATCTCTGCTCCAGATGACATCCCAGTGATGAAATGCGTAGGGCGGAGCTATAGCTTTATTGCATCACTTCCGGTTTTTGGGCCATGGAACGCAGAACATTATGGCTTTCTGATTTTAAAACTTTTCGCTTTGTATCTACTTATCAAATGTGAGTACCCACTTATTATGTGCATAAAATCTTTAATGTTTTACGGTAATACATTATGGAGCTTTCTTCTTCTCTATGTGTGGGCAACATGAGATGCTAGCTGCAAGGAGATTACTCCCACCGCAGACACAGAAGCATTTGCAGATACAGGACAACAGATTTTCCTATCCCGTATGCTACACAGTGGCTTATACTGTGAAAGTGGAATACCTCCTTGTGGGGTGAATAATAGCGGTGAGTGCGTTCCTATGGGGCACCTTTTCTAAGAAGCACTGAATAACAATTTACAGAAGCACTTTGTCACTTTATTTTGGACTTTGTAATACACCAGCATTTAAGGACTTTATATGCACGCTGGGTTTAGCACTACAGTATTTACATTCGTCGTTTTGTCATTTTTGCATAGGTATATAAAAAATTTTTTTCTTTTTTGTATGTACTTTCACTAGCATTAGTATTAGAGGATGGCCCTCTGACTAGGAGGCTCACACTATACCACTACACAACAGTTTTTCACAGTGTGGATGCTGGTCAGTGTTTTTGAGTTTTTTAGTGTTTTCTTGCTTTTTGTGTTTTTTACCATTTCTGTTATATTTAGACATCAACACTGCCAGTTTGTTGCACATTTGCACTTTTTTAAATGACTTTTGCACTTACCAATTTTGGGAATCCCTCATGCACTTAGAGGGTCTGGAGCATTTAAAGTAAGAACAGTGACATTTCTATTCCCCTTTTCCCATATCATTCTATTTTCAGCCTAGGGTGAATTTATTGATAGAGGCTGCAGTTCTTTATTCTTTGTATTTTCTCACCATAAGTGTGGGAGTCAACACCATTAAATCTCTCCCCTACAGTTTGTACCAGTGGCGGTCGGTGCTCAAAATTTTTGGGGGCGCAAACAAACTGAAAAATTCTGAAAAAAAACATCAGTTGCAACCTCACTGTGCCCATCAAACGCAGTGACTGAGCCATCAAATGCAGCCACTGTGCCCATCAATTGCAGCCACTGTGCCCATCAAACTCAGCCACTGTGCCCATCAAACTCAGCCACTGTGCCCATCAAACTCAGCTACTGTGCCCATCAAACGCAGCCACTGTGCCATCAAACGCAGCCACTGTGCCCATCAAATGCCGCATGGCGCTTGCAGGTCACCTGTAATTTAGGCGCCCGGTGCCCAAAAAGGGGATGGCAGCGCCCTGAATAGGGGGTGGCAGTGACGGCCATGGATAGATTCATGCAATGCATGAATCTATCCATTGGTCATAGAGGGGGTGGCTGGAGAGAGGGGGCGGCGCCCGTGCACCCTTATGGACACATCGCCACTGGTTTGTTCCCATTAGGGGTGGGGCGGAAATTGATTACCAAGAAAAATGATAATACATTATACTTGATCACTTCTTCACCTGTTCTTTTAATATATGTTTAAACAATGGAATACCCAATGTTTTTATAAGTTACTATAAATTTTCTGTGTTAACAATGTTGGATAATGTCAACTGAGAAATTAATAAAAATTTAAAGTTGAGAAAAATAAATCCACTAAGTGATTCCTGATGTTCACAAACTTTTAATAAAGGAAATGCCTCTTTGGTGGCACCTATTGCTGCCCTGACCCATAAAGGCAATGATCCCAAGAATTAGTCATCCAAACCAGAAGAAGCTTTTGACCCTATGAAATAAGTGTTCTTAACAGGAACAGCTTACTTAAGCCTTATACTGCTTAAATCTTCTACTTGGTATTTGATGCACCCACCATAGACATCAGTGCTGCAATACTGCACACTTGAGGCAAAAAGTGCCCCTGTGCTTTCATCCCTAGAAAGCACAGGCCCTTTTGTGCCTCTTCCTATTCCCAAGGAATCCTGGGAATATTCATTTATGGGTTTTATATTGAACCTTAAAGTGGATATAAACCCAATGTCATCCTTTCTAAACTACTGCCATAGGGGTTATCTATAAGGATATACATGCCTCCTGCATGTATCTTTACCCGTCAAAAGTCTCCCCTCTGTCTGTTATGAGACCTGAAAAACTGCAGATTCTGTGGGTGGGTCTGTTGTCTGGAGCTCGGTGGGTGGAGTCATGATGTCTGTAGACTCCCCGCCCACCTCTACACTCCCTTTGTCATTATGCATTTTCTCCTGTGTATTTCTTACACTGAACTTCTGCTATGATCTCTAACATCCAGTGAAAAGACAGGAAAGTAACCACATGACTTCAGCATGCAAAATCATGCTGAGGTGTGGAACAGCCAATCCTTGCAGACGTGCTGAAGAAAGGAAAGGGGGTGGGAATTAAAAAATAATGCATGTCTTAGGCTAGTGCACAAGATATGTAAATCACCTGTCACTCACAGCAAGGGGGAGGATTTTACAAAGTTTTTCTCTGTTTGTTAAGCTTTATCTCACTGAACAATAAAAGAGGATTGCTCAGAGCTGGATTAACTCTTTGTGGAAAGACTGGGCTCAAATAATAGGAAATCTTATACTCTATATTATGACATAAAAAAAAAAAAAATCGGGTTTATATCCACTTTAATCCTCAGTTATCTGGATGGTGGTCAACTGATCCTATAAAATGGCTTACTTTGTCTCTCTTCCCATTATACCATCTGCAGAATCCCTGGCACCCCTGTCCCTGCCTGGCTTCACCTAGGAAGTTTTTAGTCTTCATGGCATACCATATGATCTCGGATGGGGGGAGGGGGGTTAAGTTTATGTTCCAGGTATGGAGGGTGTTTTATAAATCCATAAACATATCCTTTCAATTTTCATCTAAACAAATGGCCAAATAGAGAGAGCTAACCAGACCCTGGAATAATACCTTTGTTCTCTTATCCTTATTCACCATGAGGACTGGGTCTCCCTCCTGTCTTGGGCCGAGCTGGCCCATAACAACTTTGTAAGTTTTAGCTCCAAGGCAACATCATTCTTTGTAGTCTATGGCAAGCATCCCTGGATCTTGGTTCCAATCCCAGTGACTTATTATATGCCTGCTCTGGCCACTTTGCAGATTTACTTCAAAGCAATTTGGTCTCAGGTACTAAGGTGTGCTATTAATTCTGCATCCAGATACAAAATATGACCGCCACCACAAAGTCCCTGGCTTTCAGGCTAGTGATAACGTCTTCCTCTCCACAAAAAGATCTTCATCTCAAGACACTTTTTTCTACATTTCCTTTACATTACATTACATTCCAAAATCTCAGCCAAGACCAATCCTGCGTTTTTCAAGTTACACTTACTACCCCATCTCTATGTAGCCAATTCCTTTCATGCCCCTCTTCTAAAGCCACAAATTCTCGACAGATTTTTTTTTGCTCTACCTCAGTTGTTTCTCTACCAGTAGCTTCCTCTCATAAATATGAGATACAGTAAATTTAAATTTCAAGTTCCCCAGAGACAAGTTGTATTATCCATTGTATAATACATGTGCTGTCCTTAATAACTTAGTGATATATGATCAAATTCAAAACATTACAGTGATAAATAAAAAAGAACATGCCATAACAGAGTGATCAGAGTGATAAGTCAATTCATCAAATAATGAATAAAGTTTGATTTGTGTCACTTTCTTGAAAAGCAACAACAATGTGTGCACAGCCCTGTGATGAAAAATCATGTCCAGTTCACTCAATCCAGCATTTTTTCCAAAATGTGTTGTGAACTCTGCTCTAAAAGCAGAAAGCCTCCACTGACTACCCAAAGGTGTCTGCTCACCTTCAACATATACCTTCTCAACAAAGGTCAAATATGGGTGTTAAAAAGCATCAGAATTTAGGAAGAAGTCTTCCAAATCACACTGAGTTTTGACCCAGATCAATTATTTCTCAAAGGTCAGCCTCGTGGACCAAACAGCCAGTCTAGCCCAAGGGAATGAATCCCACATATCAACTCAAAGGGAAAGCAGAAACATCTAAGTGTTCGCCATATCATTTTTATTTAATAAAATAAAACTCAAATAAAAAAAGCAGTAAATCACTTGTATGTACAATCTCTTGTGGTAAAGCACTTGTTGTTAATGCAATGGATGACACACATTTAAAGCACATGTCACTCCATACAGTCACAGCAATACCTCTCCCTTAGAACACCAAGTTCAACCCAACAATGCTTTCTAATTAGCCTCGCCTTCAGGGAAGTACCTTATTTTTCATGGTAATGTTTTGAATTTGATCACATATCACTAAGTTATTAAACACAGCACATTTATTATACTATTATTGGTTGATTTTATTTTCACTAGGTGCGAGCACATAGAAAATAGTAACTGTTACACGGATTTTTGTTTATATGTCACTTGAGTTTGGTTCTTCTGAATTTGCAGCCTAGTGTGGTATTAATTGTTGGATTGGAAAGACTATGGCCGGAAAACATCTCAACACTTTCCACTAAAACCAGGCCCTTGGCGGATGGGGAGACCCCATTAGAGGGGGGTAACGTCATGATTAGGGATGAGCCAAACATCCCCCGGTTCGGTTCATACCAGAACCTGCGAATGGACCGAAAATTTGCACGAACGTTAGAACCCCATTGACGTCTATGGGACTCGAACGTTCAAAATCAAAAGTGCTCATTTTAAAGGCTAATTTGCATGGTATTATCCTAAAAAGGGTTTGGGGACCCGGGTCCTGCCCCAGGGAACATGTATCAATGCAAAAAAAACTTTTAAAAACTGCCGTTTATTCAGGAGCAGTGATTTTAATGATGCTTAAAGTAAAAAAAAAAAGTGAAATATTCCTTTAAATATCATACCTGGGGGGTGTCTATAGTATGCCTGTAAAGTGGCGCGTGTTTCCCGTGCTTAGAACAGTCCCTGCACAAAACGTTATTTTTAAAGGAAAAAAAGTAATTTAAAACTGCTTGCGGCTTTAATGTAATGTCGGGTCCTGGCAATATGGATAAAAATCAGTGAGACAAACGGCATGGGTACCCCCAAGTCCATTACCAGGCCCTTTGGGTCTTGTATGGATATTAAAGAGAACCCCGCACCCAAATTAAAAAAGGAAACAGCAGTATACAGGCGGTGCAAACAAGACAGGGACTGTAGGTTTGTTGTTAAGTAGAATCTGTTTGTAATTTTGAACTGGTACATTTTTAACGTGTTTAGCTCCAGCCAAAAAATCTATTTTAATCTTTTTGGAAAACATAGGGAAGGGTTATCACCCCTGTGACATTTGTTTTGCTGTCTTTGCTCCTCTTCAGAAGATTTCACCTCACTTTTTGTCCCAATGACAAATGTTTTTTGAAAATTTGGGTTTTTTTGTGAAACAAGGATAGGTGATAAAGCATCAGTGGAAAGGAGAAATGTTTTTCCCATATTAACTCTTACAGGAGAGAATTTCTCTTGCTAGGGGTAGATATCATCTCACTTCCTGTTGTCTCCTTCCGTTTGCAAGTAGGAGTCGTTTGTAAGTTGGATGTTTGAAAGCAGGGGCCTGCCCTATATACTCAGCAGAAATTTGGGCCTTAGGTGTTGTTGTGGCCACAACACTGTAAGCCCTCACAGGGCCCTGCTGTGAAATATTAGATCAAGAATTGTAATTACATGTCCCTGTTGAACAGGGGCAGAAAAATTGGGCCTTTGGTGGTGGTGGTGCTGGTGCTGGTTCCACAACACTGTAAGTCCTCACAGCTACTCTTGGTGGGCGCAGAAATGGGCCCTGCTGTGAAATATTAGATCAAGAATTCTAATTACATGTTCCTGTTGAACAGGGGCTGAAAAATTGGGCCTTAGACACAGGTGCTAGTGCCACAACACTGGAACCCCTCACAGATACTCTATTTGGAGCGCAGGAACTAGCCCTGCTGCAAAGAATTGCATCAAAAATTGTAATTACACGCCCCTGTTAAACAGGGGCTGAAAAATTGGGCCTTAGACACTGGTGCTGGTGCCACAACACTGCAACCCCTCACAGATACTCTAGTTGGAGCGCAGGAACTAGCCCTGCTGCAAAGAATTGCATTAAAAATTGTAATTACATGCCCCTCTTAAACAGGGGCTGAAAAATTGGGCCTTAGGCAATGGTGGCAGGACTGGCAGCACCCATAACCAAAAATGTTCTTACAAGCTATCATCATGATCATTGAGGAGGAAGAGGATAATTACTCAGTATAACAAGATAGTCACTCAGCAGCAGCATAGGCAGTCTTTGAAGGGATCTAACATTTCAAAAAAAATGTATTCGGTTACATCAGCATCAGGTGCTTGGTAGCTGGTGGTGATCCAAGACTTATTCATTTTTATGAAGGTCAGTCGATCGACCGAGTCGATGGACAGACGCACCCTGTGATCGGTTACAAAGCCTCCAGCAGCACTGAATGTGTGTTCTGAAAGAACGCTGGATGCAGGACAGGCCAGTAGCTCAATTGCATACTGTGCAAGCTCTGGCCAGTGATCCATCCTCAAGACCCAGTAACCCAGAGGATTTTCGGTGGGAAAGGTGTCCAAGTCAGATCTTGGCCCTAGGTATTCCTGCACCATGTAAAACAGATGCTGGCGATGGTTGCTGGAACCGATCATACCTTGGGGCTGCGGACTAAAAAATTGTCTGAACGCATCGGTCAGACAATTACCTTCTCCACTGCTTTGACTGACCGAAGCCTCAGCAACACGTTGTCCAGAAACAGGAGTTTGTAACCTCCCAGTCTCTGGGAACGCATTGCACAGACCTTTCTGCAAGGCCTCCCGAAGATGTTTCATCCTCTGCTCCCTCTGCAATGGCAAGATAAGGTCCGCAACCTTACAATTGTAATGTGGATCAAGGAGGGTTGCCAGCCAGTAACGACCCCCCTCCTTGATACCACGAATACGAGGATCCTTCTGCAGTCTTTGCAGGATCAGGAAGGCCATGCAGCATAGGTTTGCTGAGGCATTCGGTCCGGAGTCCTCTGGGTCACTAAGGACGACATGATCCGCAGCCACCTCCTCCCAGCCACGTACAAGTCCATGTGTTTCTTGGGACTGTAAATGATCCCTTGAAGACTGCTGCTGATGCTGAGTGCCAGGCTCCACCTCCATACTGACACAATCCTCCTCCTCCTCCTTCTCTTCCTTTGTGATCGGCGGGCATGCAGGAAAACTGTCTGGATAAAGGGGGCCTTGAGAGCTAAGGAAGTCCTCTTCTTCCTGCCTCTGTTCTGCCTCAAGTTCCCATGTCCATTATTCCATGCAGCGTGTGCTCCAACAGGTGGAAAAGGGGGGCAGTGTCACTGATGCATGCACTGTCACTGCTCACCATCCTCGTGGCCTCCTCAAATGGTGACAGGACAGTGCATGCATCCCTGATCATGGCCCACTGGCGTGGGGAAAAAAAACAAGCTCCCCTGACCCTGTCCTGGTTCCATAGTCACAAGGTACTCATTGATGGCCCTCTGCTGCGTGTGCAGCCGCTGCAGCATGGCCAACGTTGAGTTCCACCTGGTGGGCATGTCACAGATTAGTTCTTGGGCAGGTTCTTGGGCAGGTTAAATTCCTTTTGGAGGTCTGCCAGCTGAGCACTGGCATTATATGACCGGCGGAAATGCACACAGACTTTCCTGGCCTGCCTCAGGACATCCTGTAAGCCCGGGTACCTGCCAAAGAACCGCTGCACCACCAAGTTAAGGACATGAGCCAAACAGGGCACATGGGTCATTTATCCCTGTCGGAGGGCAGAGAGGAGGTTGGTGCCATTGTCGCAAACCACCATTCCTGCCTTAAGTTGGTGTGGCGTCAACCACCTCTGAACCTGCCCCTGCAGAGCTGACAGAACCTCTGCCCCAGTGTGGCTCCTGTCCCCCAAGCACACCAGCTCAAGCACCGCATGGCATCTTTTGGCCTGCATACTTGCATAGCCCCTTGAACGCCTACGGAGCACCGCTGGTTCCGAGGACAAAGCACAGGAAGAGGCCATGGAGGAAGAAGAGGAGGGGGTGGAGGAGAGAGGTGTGTCAGAATCATTAGTAGTGGCATTTTGGAGGCGTGGTGGCGGAACAACCTCCAACACTACTGCACCTTGTCCTGCATCCTTCCCAGCTGCCAGCAGAGTCACCCAATGTGCCGTGAAACTTAGGTAACGTCCCTGTCCATGCCTGCTGGACCATGGGTCAGCGGTAATATGCACCTTACTGCTGACCGCCCTGTCCAGTGAGGCATGGACATTGCCTTCCACATGCCAGTAGAGAGCCAGAATCACCTTCCGTGAGAAAAAGTGGCGCTTGGGTACCTGCCACTGAGGAACTACACATTCTACAAACTCACGGAAGGGGGCAGAGTCTACCAACTTAAAATGTAGCAGTTGAAGTGCTAGCAATTTTGCCAAACTAGCATTCAACCGCTGGGCATGTGGATGGCTGGGAGTGAACTTCTTTCGGCGGTGCAGCAGCTGGGGCAGGGAAATTTGCCTGATACAATCTGACGTCAGTGTACGGAAAGCAGATTGCCCACAAGTACTTGGCTGTGACACACCTAATTCTACACCTTCATTCCTCTCAGTGCAGGTCTCTGAGAGGACTGAAGGTATAGTGGGGTTGGAGATCTCAGCTGATGAGGAGCAAGGAGTGGTCCTCTTTTTTCTTTGGTGTGGGTCTTTTAGATACGCTTGCCAATGAACTGCATGGCAGGTCAACATATGTCTGGTCAAGCATGTGGTGCCCAAGCGGGAAATGTTTTGGCCACGCGAGATATGCTTGAGACATATGTTGCAAATAGCAGCGGTGCAATCTGATGCACTCGTCTCAAAAAAGGCCCACATCAAAGAACTTTTGGAATAACGCGCAGAACCAGCAGCGCCCAGCACATGCGGAGCTTTGCGGTGTGATGCAGTCAGTGTGCTGCCCTTAGGCTGGCCCCTGGAGGGCATCCTGCCTTGTTGGTGATGTGCCTCCTCCTCCTCCTCTCTCCTATCAGGCACCCACGTTGAGTCAGTGACCTCATCATCCCCCCCTCCTTATCACTGGAGCAAACCTGGCAGTATGCTGCAGCAGGGGGAGCATGACTGACAGATTGCTGTCCTTCTTGGGCACCCCCTCTGTCCGTGCTCACGTTACTGCCTTCATCTAGCTCAGTATCATCATCAGAGCCTTCAAAATGCTGGGCATCCTCCTGGAGCATGTACCCAACACTGTGGTCAAACAGTTCGAGGGACTCCTCAGGAGGACATGGTGGAGCTATGGAAGGAGTCACTGATGCCGTTGAGCCGAGGGAAGAGGCCGCGTTGGCAGCTGCTTTGCCAGACAAAGTACCCTGAGCATGGGTGAGAGAGGATGAGGAGGATGAGGATGGCTTGGTCATCCACTCGATCAAGTCTTCCGCATGTTGCGGCTCAATGTGGCCAGCTGCTGAAAAAAAGGCCAAGCGTGTCCCACGGCCACGTGCTGATGAGGATGCACCGTCTCCACGACCAGCACTGTTCCCTCTAGACACAGAGCCTGCTTGCTCTCTTTTATTGGCTTGTGACTGTCTGCCTTTCCTTGTTGGCCTTCCAGACATACTAATGGCCTGCAGTGAGATGTAGCTGCACTAAGCTGGCATATATAGATATATATATATATATATATATATATATATATATATATATATATATATATATATATACTGGTACTTCAGCTAGCAAAATCAACTGCCTGCCTGTAGTATGAGAACACCACCAATCTTCCACAGGTAGCTTTAGATGAACACTGTTCAAAGGATGCACTACACTAACTTGTAGCTTTAGCTGACCACTGTGCAGAGGACGCACTACACTAACGTTAAAATAATGTAGCTGCCTGCGGTAGTGATGGGATCAGGAAAACACCACCAACCTTCTACAAGTAGCTTTAGCTGAACACTATGAAGAGGACGCACTACACTAACTTGTAGCTTTTGCTGAACACTGTTCAGAGGACGTACTACACTAACTTGTAACTTTAGCGCACTACACAAACTTGTAGCTTTTGCTGAACACTGTTCAGAGGACGCACTACACTAACTTGTAGCTTTAGCTGAACACTGTGCAGAGATTGCACTACACTAACTTTTAGCTTTAGCAGAACACTGTTCAGAGGACGCACTACACTAACTTGTAGCTTTAGCTGAACACTGTGCACTACACTTACTTGTAGCTTTAGCTGAACACTGTTCAGAGGATGCACTACACTAACTTGTAGCTTTAGCTGAACATTGTGAGGAGGACGCACTACACTAACTTGTAGCTTTAGCTGAACACTGTGCAGAGGTTCCACTACACTAACTTGTAGCTTTAGCTGAACACTGTGAGGAGGACGCACTACACTAACTTGTAGCTTTAGCTGAACACTGTGCACAGGTCGCACTACACTAACTTGTAGCTTTAGCTGAACACTGTGAGGAGGACGCACTACACTAACTTGTAGCTTTAGCTGAACACTGTGAGGAGGACGCACTACACTAACTTGCAGCTTTAGCTGAACACTGTGCACTACACTAACTTGTAGCTTTAGCTGAACACTGTTCAGAGGACGCACTACAGTAACTTGTAGCTTTAGCTGAACACTGTGCAGAGGTCGCACTACACTAACTTGTAGCTTTAGCTTAACACTGTGAGGAGGACGCACTACACTAACTTGTAGCTTTAGCTGAACACTGTGAGGAGGATGCACTACACTAACTTGTAGCTTTAGCTGAACACTGTGAGGAGGACGCACTACACTAACTTGTAGCTTTAGCTGAACACTGTGCAGAGGTCACACTACACTAACTTGTAGCTTTAGCTGAACACTGTTCAAAGGATGCACTACACTAACTTGTAGCTTTAGCTGAACACTGTGAGGAGGACGCACTACACTAACTTGTAGCTTTAGCTGAACACTGTGCAGAGGTCGCACTACACTAACTTGTAGCTTTAGCTGAACACTGTGAGGAGGATGCACTACACTAACTTGTAGCTTTAGCTGAACACTGTGAGGAGGACGCATTACACTAACTTGTAGCTTTAGCTGAACACTGTGCAGAGGTCGCACTACACTAACTTGTAGCTTTAGCTGAACACTGTGTGGATGACGCACTACACTAACTTGTAGCTTTAGCTGAACACTGTGAAGAGGGCGCACTACACTAACTTGTAGCTTTAGCTGAACACTGTGCAGAGGTCGCACTACACTATCTTGTAGCTTTAGCTGAACACTGTGAGGAGGATGCACTACACTAACTTGTAGCTTTAGCTGAACACTGTGAGAAGGATGCACTACACTAACTTGTAGCTTTAGCTGAACACTGTGAGGAGGGCGCACTACACTAACTTGTAGCTTTAGCTGAACACTGTGTTGAGGACGCACTACACAAACTTGTAGCGTTAGCTGAACACTGTGCAGAGGTCGCACTACACTAACTTGTAGCTTTAGCTGAACACTGTGAGGAGGACGCACTACATTAACTTGTAGTTTTAGCTGAACACTGTGAGGAGGATGCACTACACTAACTTGTAGCTTTAGCAGAACACTGTTCAGAGGACGCACTACACTAACTTGTAGCTTTAGCTGAACACTGTGCACTACACTTACTTGTAGCTTTAGCTGAACACTGTTCAGAGGATGCACTACACTAACTTGTAGCTTTAGCTGAACATTGTGAGGAGGACGCACTACACTAACTTGTAGCTTTAGCTGAACACTGTGCAGAGGTTCCACTACACTAACTTGTAGCTTTAGCTGAACACTGTGAGGAGGACGCACTACACTAACTTGTAGCTTTAGCTGAACACTGTGCACAGGTCGCACTACACTAACTTGTAGCTTTAGCTGAACACTGTGAGGAGGACGCACTACACTAACTTGTAGCTTTAGCTGAACACTGTGAGGAGGACGCACTACACTAACTTGCAGCTTTAGCTGAACACTGTGCACTACACTAACTTGTAGCTTTAGCTGAACACTGTTCAGAGGACGCACTACAGTAACTTGTAGCTTTAGCTGAACACTGTGCAGAGGTCGCACTACACTAACTTGTAGCTTTAGCTTAACACTGTGAGGAGGACGCACTACACTAACTTGTAGCTTTAGCTGAACACTGTGAGGAGGATGCACTACACTAACTTGTAGCGTTAGCTGAACACTGTGCAGAGGTCGCACTACACTAACTTGTAGCTTTAGCTGAACACTGTGAGGAGGACGCACTACATTAACTTGTAGTTTTAGCTGAACACTGTGAGGAGGATGCACTACACTAACTTGTAGCTTTAGCTGAACACTGTGAGGAGGACGCACTACACTAACTTGTAGCTTTAGCTGAACACTGTGCAGAGGTCGCACTACACTAACTTGTAGCTTTAGCTGAACACTGTTCAAAGGATGCACTACACTAACTTGTAGCTTTAGCTGAACACTGTGAGGAGGACGCACTACACTAACTTGTAGCTTTAGCTGAACATTGTGCAGAGGTCGCACTACACTAACTTGTAGCTTTAGCTGAACACTGTGAGGAGGATGCACTACACTAACTTGTAGCTTTAGCTGAACACTGTGAGGAGGACGCATTACACTAACTTGTAGCTTTAGCTGAACACTGTGCAGAGGTCGCACTACACTAACTTGTAGCTTTAGCTGAACACTGTGTGGAGGACGCACTACACTAACTTGTAGCTTTAGCTGAACACTGTGAAGAGGGCGCACTACGCTAACTTGTAGCTTTAGCTGAACACTGTGCAGAGGTCGCACTACGCTATCTTGTAGCTTTAGCTGAACACTGTGAGGAGGATGCACTACACTAACTTGTAGCTTTAGCTGAACACTGTGAGGAGGATGCACTACACTAACTTGTAGCTTTAGCTGAACACTGTGAGGAGGGCGCACTACACTAACTTGTAGCTTTAGCTGAACACTGTGTTGAGGACGCACTACACAAACTTGTAGCGTTAGCTGAACACTGTGCAGAGGTCGCACTACACTAACTTGTAGCTTTAGCTGAACACTGTGAGGAGGACGCACTACATTAACTTGTAGTTTTAGCTGAACACTGTGAGGAGGATGCACTACACTAACTTGTAGCTTTAGCTGAACACTGTGAGGAGGACGCACTACACATTAACTTGTAGCTTTAGCTGAACACTGTGCAGAGGTCGCACTACACTAACTTGTAGCTTTAGCTGAACACTGTTCAAAGGATGCACTACACTAACTTGTAGCTTTAGCTGAACACTGTGAGGAGGACGCACTACACTAACTTGTAGCTTTAGCTGAACACTGTGCAGAGGTCGCACTACACTAACTTGTAGCTTTAGCTGAACACTGTGAGGAGGATGCACTACACTAACTTGTAGCTTTAGCTGAACACTGTGAGGAGGACGCATTACACTAACTTGTAGCTTTAGCTGAACACTGTGCAGAGGTCACACTACACTAACTTGTAGCTTTAGCTGAACACTGTGAGGAGGACGCACTACACTAACTTGTAGCTTTAGCTGAACACTGTGAAGAGGGCGCACTACACTAACTTGTAGCTTTAGCTGAACACTGTGCAGAGGTCGCACTACACTATCTTGTAGCTTTAGCTGAACACTGTGAGGAGGATGCACTACACTAACTTGTAGCTTTAGCTGAACACTGTGAGGAGGATGCACTACACTAACTTGTAGCTTTAGCTGAACACTGTGAGGAGGGCGCACTACACTAACTTGTAGCTTTAGCTGAACACTGTGTTGAGGACGCACTACACTAACTTGCAGCTTTAGCTGAACACTGTGCAGAGGTCGCACTACACTAACTTGTAGCTTTAGCTGAACGCTGTGCAGAGGTCACACTAAACTAACTAGTATCTTTAGCTGAACACTGTGAGGAGGACGCACTACACTAACTGTAAATAGTCTAGCTGCCTGACTGTGGTACTAATAGGATCAGAAGAACACCAGTAATTTTCTTCAGGTAGCTGTAAATACTGTAACAACACAAGCCTGCCTGTCAGTAGGAAGATAATAACAGGAACGGATCTAGCTAAACTGAATACAGTGTATATATATATATATATATATACAACACCTGGGATGCATATATATACACAATACACTGTAAGTGCAGCTAACTGACTGACTGTCCTGCCTAATCTATCTAACTTAAATCAAATGACACTGTCTCTCTGTCTCTGTCTCTCAACGCCGGAACACACTACACAGGGCCGCCGCGCAGGCGGCCTTATATAGTGTGGGGCGTGTACTAAACCCCCTGAGCCATAATTGGCCAAAGCCACCCTGGCTTTGGCCAATTACAGCTCTCTCTACCGACAGCGCTGTGATTGGCCAAGCATGCGGGTCATAGTGCATGATTGGCCAATCATCAGCCAGCAATGCACTGCAATGCCGCAGTGAATTATGGGCCGTGACGCGCCACACGAATTTGGCGCGAACGGCCCATATCGTTCGCAATTCGGCGAACGGGCGAGCAGATGATGTTCGAGTTGAACATGGGTTCGACTCGAACACGAAGCTCATCCCTAGTCATGATTGCTAACTCACCATGTTGCAATGTCAGCATCTCTTCAATCACCTGCAGCTATGAGCACTTGGGTGTTTTACCTTGAGTGTCGCAGTCACATCGCATGAAGTGGCACACGACACAGTGGATCTGTAATAAAACTTGAGCAGTCTCCACTAAAGCATTGTGTTCACACATTCCACTCTCTACAATCCCTAGCATGCAACTTAGTCTGCACCTGCAGCTTAGACATTGACTAGCCTCTGTGGCACCCAACCCGATCCTCACTGCACCAGCAGCCGGTCACTGCTGAACTTGTAGCCAAAATTTCCACTGCACCCTGGAACAAAGCCACTTATGTAACTGTAGCCTTTCAGAGTTTCTTCTTTACTCCAGCCTGCTCTCCACAACACCCTCAACCAAGCCACTGCTGCATCCACAGCAAAGTCTTAACTGCACCTGAACCTGGTCTCTATAGCATTTGCAGCCTAGACATTGCTGCATCTGCAGCTAAAGTTACTGCTGAGAGGAGCTGGGTCCACATCTCGGTTTGTGACAAGAGATATATAAATCTTTGCGTTAAAGGCCTGGTCAATTTGCCATTTGGAAAATAATGTAAAATTTAACTTAGGTTAATTTAGTGGACTTTGTAGTTTAGTACAGTAACAAAGATTTCAATAGCAGTCCAAGCGTTTTGTCTGGAGTGTGTTTTTAACTAAAATACCAATTACCTAAATACCCCACTCTATCCAAAACAAAATAAAAAGGTTTGGCTAAAGTTGGGCTTTAACGGTGACAATGTTCATGTCTTTTTTAATCACTCAAGCATATGGCCAACCTTGCTTGACAAACTGCCTGATCTGAAATGCTTGACATTTCCTGTTTTCAAATGTTTTCTTTATGGTCACTCTGTCACCACTGGACTTTCTTAGAGACATAGAGGAAGTCTTATGTATAAATGGCTGAATTTTTAAACATGCTCCATTGCTCTCACTCCTCCAAAAGTGGGATGATATTAAAAAACTTCACCCAATCCCTCTCCACTTACTTCCAAACAGCGTCTCATCAGTATGGGTTCCTAGCAGCTTGACATCAAGTCTTAACTTGATTTATCTGCTTCCATTCTCCACAACATGAGGACATGAGGTGTTTCCCAGATATAAATGCAGAGGTGAGGAGTTGATGTGGTATTTGTCACTGCTGGTGGTCTCCCTAATTAAACATAGGAAGTAATAGGCCAATAGGATTTTCACTTTTTTCTATAGACCGTGAAAAAGAAATGAGTCATGTTTTCCAAAAATCTGAAACTATTCTTGTGGTTTGCATGGTCCTATTGGATTCTATCAATAAATGTGGAAACAGCTGACGTGTTCATCTGCTTGCTGCCGGTACTACCTTCTCTCCACATGAAGCATTTGAATTTGATTGAAAGGGGTTACTGGTATTACCTCTGTTTTATCTACACCCGCCAATTCTTTTTTGCGTAACATCTGAACCTCCTTACCAGTACCTTGAATGTACCCTTTTTCTATGCCCTGTAAAAAAAGTAACTATTTATGGCTCCCCAAAGAATATTTTTTTAACAGAATTGAAGACAATGACTTTTAATGCATTGGATTACACTAATTGTTTAATAAGCAACATTATGTAAACACACAGTGGCGTGTAAAAGGCCATACAAAGAAATACAGCATGCTCAGAAAAGATAACTCATCCTTTCACTTCCAGATTATTTGAATTTATTATATTATTTTCATTCATATATAATTACATAGTTGGTAAGGCTAAAAAATACACCAGTCCATTCAGTTCAACCTGTGGTGTGTGTGTGTGCATTCTATTTTATTTTACTTCTGCAGTTTCGTGCAACATTGTGAGTATATTCTTATTAAAAGCACGGTCTAAAATCAAAATGAAAAAACAGCATAGTATTTACAAGTAAATCTGAAGGAGTGATGTCTTCAATGCGAACTACTTATAGTAAAACTCCAGTCAAACAGCTAAATGTCCAGTTGAAATATAAATAGTTTACCTTTATCTCCCAAAGGATTAGGAATTCTGTACAGCCAATAATGTGAGTTATACACATTTTCCACATTGCACAACCAGAAGGTTAACATATTTAATTCCTGGTTGAACAGTTCATCTTCTTAGTTTGGCATGCAGCTTTCTATGCCTCATTGCACATAAATCAGCACCATCACCTCTGTCCAGTAAGCAGAGAGCTCACCCAGGAAACAGAAGCGTTAGTTGATGAAGAGAGGCTCAGGAGGAGTAAGAAGATTTGACTTTTACAGGAAAAGTCAAAATTTTAATACAAAGTCACCTGCCTATATCATTAGATCTATGGATCTTGATGGATCATGATGGATCATGATAGCATGCAGTTTTTGCTTTATAAGCTTTGGTTTATTATTATCCAGGTTTGTGACAGGTTTATTTTAGGATATATTTCAATAAGACACTTAGGGAAATTAGTTGTAACCAAATAATTTGTGTCTGTCATGCTTGGGTTTACAGAGCAGGAAGGTTGAGGCTCCAATGGTGAGAGACCTCGGGTTCTAATGAATGACAACAGGGAATTGAGGCTACCTGCGCATGAGGAAAAACGTCCTTCCTCTATGACATTGATATGTACTGAGAAATTCATGATATCATATCACTATGAGTCAAATATAAGAACAGTGGAAATGTCATGCAATGTTGCATTTTCTAATCAAAGATGAAGTGGTTTCCCTAATATGGTGGGTTAAAGGACTCTAACCTTTGTATTTTGTGTACTTTCTTTGTCCGAGTGTTTTAGTTGGATGATTTTATGCAGCATTAAGGCAATTCTCATTTAAGTTGCCTAACTGTTAAATTACATTAAACTTGTTAATGTTTTCAGTAATTCAGCTTTATTTTGACATATGATTCTAATATTACATGTGCTTTTTATCCAGAAACAACTGGACGCTAACAGCAAGCATTTAGTGCCAATGAATTCTTGTCCAGTAGCTAGGGACAAATATATTATTAAAAACATAATTTTAATACTGCATAAAAGAGATTAACAGGTTATTCGATACTACACTCGTTTCCAGTAAGCTATACCTATGTTATTAAATTCACATGTGTTGTGTTGTTTTTACCATTTATGAATAATCTTTTCACGCCTCTTCCAACTTTTCTTTACTAAAGCCATCAAAAGGATCATCAACATATGTCTTTAATATTCATGACATCTTAAGTATTTTGATGCCAATGCAAAATCACAAAAATGTCCTGAAAAGGTTTTTTCTTTTATTTCAGTATTATTATGAATATTCCTACTATTTATTTATTTTTTTTCAATTTCCTAATTTAATTTTTTAATATTCCTAATGTAATACTTGCTATACTTTCAAGTTCTGTATAATTGTGGTTTCTCCTCTACAGCACTGGAGTAGCACTAGAACATCAGTATTACTGCACTAGGTAATTGTTGTTTCCTACCCACCAATTCAGATGGTTGCTAAGGATTAAGTCTTCACTAAATTATGCCTCATCTTGGTCTTTAAAAGATGTAGACACTGTTCCAATAATCCCAAACTGTTAGCGTCTTTATTTGGCTCCATAAAACATCCATAAACAATGGTCAGAAAGTTGATAAGATTCGGTTACGCGTTACTATCATGATAGTACCCTACAGTTTCAGGTAATTTTCCTCCAATCTATGGTTCCGTGCAGCAATATGCAGAGAGTACAAAATCTGGTGCAGCTGTGCATGGTAGACAATCATCTTCTAAGGCCTGGTTCACACCTATGCATTGTTTAGTGCGTTTTCAGTTTTGCAGAAACACACTACAGACCATTTAACATGGTTTCCTTTGGGTCAAGTTTACATCTGTGCATTTCATGGAAAGGGCCAGGGACTTTTTCCTGGTTTTTGGTTCCATAGACTTCAATGGATCAAAAAACGGGTATTTAAAAACGCAAAATGCACATGGAGTATGCAAACTGAAACCTGCATAGGTGTTAACCGGGCCTAACTTCAGCTTGTTCAATTAAGCTTTGACAAAAAAATCTGGAAGCTGGTTGGTTTCTATGAATGCTGCACCAGATTTTGCACTCTCCAGTTTTAGCAAATCCACCCCATAGTGCCTTGTGTAGAGAACCAATAGAAAAACTAAAAGATTTTCACCTTTAATTTTAGTTAGTGGTATATTTGGGGGCAGTGGTCACTTGTAGCTGCTGTCCTATCCATAGTAAACATTTTTTTTTTTTATTGCTGCAAGGCTTCCCATTTCCCTTTTTCTTGGGGGGGGGGGGGGGGGTTCTTTTATTGGGTTATATTGGTGTTTATTTTATGTTGATTCAGGGCTTGGGGTACTCAAAGAACAGCATTCACTTGTTGTTAACCAAAAGAAAAGGACTCAAATTTACTTCATCGTTCTGATTCTTCAGCAAGGTACACAGGAAAACACTTTAATTGCCCAGCAAAATGTACATAAAGTCCAGCACTCCAGGTCAGAGATACTTTCTTTTGGTCAGCAACAGTTAATGCCATGATTCTGAAAGAAAAAAAGTGCGCAAACAGTGTGCACCTAAACCACCTCTTATTTTGGGACTCACATTCACCATTCCCTATAGTAAAATTTAATTAGGCACACAACTGTTAGGTCTATTATCTGTAATTAAAACTGTCCTGTTGCTGGCCAGTTTTCACTGCTGTATCATCTGCTACATCTTGTAGTAAAGCACTTGTGTGTTTTTTTTGTCTCTAATAACTTTCAGCCAATTTTCCCTTATGCTGTCCAGTTTTACACTGCTATATTCTCTGTGGTCTCCTAATTCTTGTAATAAAACATCGGTCTATGCTTTTTGTCTTTAGTACATTTGGGCTTAGTCTTGCTCATTTACGCTGTCTTGCTGATGGCCAATTTACACCGCTATATCATCTGCAGCCTTCTTAAAGAATATGTACCATGTACTTGTAGGACATAATACCATGTTCTGTTTGTATTGCTTCCTTTGTGTGAAATACCTGGTGTTCCTATCAGTCCTTCTTCTTTTTTAACTGACCACACTAGGCATGAGGGCATAGTGTGGTCAGTTTTCTGGCTGTGCTGGGAGCTAATTCATTGATCAGGCTTGTGCTGACACTCCTCCCTGGACAGCCATTCACTGGCAAGATTAGCTTGCTGCTGTGTCTCATCCCCTAGCTCTTATACAGCTAAAAGCAAAGGGTATGTGATCACTTATAAAAAAGGGGAAAAAACAGTATTTGTATTTTTGTTTTTATACGCAAATATTTTGCTTTTCATTTCTAATTTAAATTGAATCTGTTGTTTTACAAGGTGAGGGTTTACATATACTTTAATTCCTAATGAGAATTGGACAGGAATTGGCAGGTAGCAAGACAGTTGTTCATCAGTGAGACTCAGCAAACCACTGGCCAGTTTCTATCTGTCAAAAGCAGGCCTAGCACCGCTTGATAAAAATGATGTATTGCTGATAAAACCTCCTGAAAAAAAAAGGAAAATTTATTATCAAATACTTACCGTAATTTTCCTTTCCTGATGGACTCCATGGCAGCCTACGTGTGGGTTAACCCCGCCTCCTCTCCAATGCTATAGGACCCCCTACCCTATAAGAATGAGCTCACCTGTACAGACTGTGTTCCGTAACTAGCCTACTCATTGACCGATGGGTGGGAACTCCGTCTGCCATGGAGTCCATCAGGAAAGGAAAATTACGGTAAGTATTTGATAATAAATTTTCCTTTTTCCTGACAGACTCCATGGCAGCCTACGTGTGGGAAATAACTAGCCACTCCACACGGGTGGGTATGCTGAACAGCAATAATATAATTTGACCCGTCAACCGACAGGATTTCTAAACCAAAGCTCACAGAAGAAAGCGAAGCAGGCTCAGAACAGTAATCTGACATTAAGGCTTCAATAGGGGCCCTTGAGGTCGCTTGCAGATAACGCCTGAACACACGTACCGGGCTGCTGCCCATGAAGCCGCTATACCCTTGGTGGAACGTGCTGTCACCGCCTCCGGAGGAGTCAGGATCCTATCTCTATAAGGCTGATGAACAAACTGTACAGTTCTGGACGAGGCTTGATCCAGTTTGCTACTGCCGAAATGCAGGATGGACAGGTAGACAGAATGTCCAAAAGGAAGGAAGTAGCTTGCAGGTATACCTTCAGAATCTCGTCTATGACCAGAGGATAGGACGATTTCCTGGATCCTATGGAACCTTGAGGTAATTCTTGGATTTGAGCTGAGCATGGGAAAAAAGAACCATCTGGTCCGGGAAGAAGGACAGAAAAAAGATTCTTCTTAACCTAGGGACGTGACCTCCGAGACCCTCTAGCCAAGGTAATGGCTACTATGATATTGATTTTAGTTAAAAAGGCCTCCCATAGAAAGCGGGGAGGACCCCGTATTACTGAGTTCAGACAGTGAGCCAATGACAAGGGGAAGGTCTCAATTGGGAAATCTTGGTCTCCTTTTGAGGGCTAAGCTTTAGCTGCCCATGGGATGGATGGTGGACTAAAGGGTAAACAGCCCACGAAGTTCTGGAGAAGGCCAACAAGGCTGAGACTTGGACCCTAAGAGAGCTGATGGATAGAGATAAATCTAGGCCGAAAAAGCTGAAGATATCCTGAGCTTTTGGATTTCTGCATGACCTGCTCAGAGAATGAGAACTCAACCGACTTGTCCTGAATTCTCCTGTCAACCTAATTCATGCTCGTCCCGGTAGAGTTCATGAGAGTGGCAATCACCCTTGAGGCGCATCCGAGCCGGACAAGGGTGCAGAACTGTCCCTTGAGAAAGAAGGACCAGCCTGAGAGGGAGAGACACCGGATCCCGGAAGCTGAGCTGGCTCAGGAGGGGGAATCAAGGGCGATTGGCCAGTAAGGGGCTACTGCCACCACTTTGACTGCTTCCTCATGAGATCTTTGTAAGAACCTGAGAATTATTGGGATTGATAGAAAAGGCGTATGCCCTCTTGAAGCTGAAAACGATCTGTCAGGGCATCCACTCCAGAGGCCTAGCTGTAATGACCCAGGGTTGTAACACCTCACCAGCTTGAGGTTGCCTGTGAAGAAAAAGAAAAAGAAAAAGATCCACTTCGGGATTGACTCCCAGGAACAGAATCCGCTTGAATGTCTGCACACGAGAAGACCATTCTTTAGTGTTTGCGCCTAGAAATACGATCAGACGATCTAGATTCGAGGAATATAGGCCATTGAAATGCCGGTCAGGCTGGGCCCAAGATATGATGGGCTTGATCTTCCGACATAGTGTGGAGCTTCGAGTGCCCCTATGACTCTTCACATAGAAGATCGCCATTGTGTCATTCCATTCTTTATAATGCTGACTCTCCCTTCCAGAGATGGGAGAGGAACTGAAGGGCACACTAGGCTGTCCGAAGATCCGGGACATTCTAGCCCGGGTTGAGAAGACGCGTACCCAGCTTGCCTTAAGCCAGATCCTAACTGCAGAGGGCTCCCCAACCGGAACCACTGGCATCAGTCGTGACCTTGACCATGAGATGGGGCAATGAAGTGGCAATTGAGCAGATTTTGCGCTGAAGACACCAGAAGAGGCTGCTCCACGCCGTTGATATGTAAATAGGTTGACTGTTGCCCCTTGAACTCCCTCGCTGCAGAAAACCTGACTGGAGCGGGTATAACCTCTGCAGGGGCCACTTGACCATAGGGGTCGTGAAGACCGTCGAGGCGGTAGTTCTTTTTTTTTTTTTTTTTTAGGAGCCAGCTGAAGCTGGTCAGGGTGTAGATAGCCGGTTCCCTGGGAACCAGCAACTGGTCTTTGTGTTAGGATAACAAGGCGAGGTCACCGAAATAGTGATAAAGACGTACCCCTCTCGTTTAAATGAGGGCCACTATGGCCGGAGAAATTTTTTTTTTTTTTTTTTTTTTTTTTTTTATGAAGACACGTGTGAGGTCATCAGCCCGATAAGGAAGAAGAAGAACTGTAGATGGTCTCGCCCAATTTAGAACTAGAGGTAACATCTTTTAAGTCAATTGGGATTAGCCAATGTCCTGGCCGTATAGAAGGTCGACAGAGCCTTCCAACGTATCTACAAATTTTATATACTTGTATAGGTAAGATAGATCTAATACTAGACACCAAAACTGTTACTTTTGTGTTTGAGAAGAGGGGAAAGTATACCCCTGGAATTCTACGTCCCTCGGGGCGTGTACAGTAACACCTGCTCCTGCTCTTCCAACTGAGTTAGCAGAGTGGAATAAATCTGGGGAAAGGGGTATTAGTGAAGGACCATGTGTGGCTCGATAAAACCATCTTGACAGTCCAGTAACCAGTGATGGAGGCCACCCAGACATGCCGGAAGAGGAGCAGACGAGCCTCCCCGCCCAGGCACCCGTGGGCGGGTGTAACTCAAAAGTTTCGGCTGGTTCCCGACCAACAGACGCCCTACTCTTAGCGGGTTTTATGGAAGGATGCTTGTACTCTGCTCCAGTTCTTTATGAAGACCCAGCCAGGACTTAAAAACACAAGCTTCTCATGAGCGTTCAACACCTCCCGTACTGGGGACTCTTCCGACCGAGCAGACGCTTAATCTGGGGAAGGCATAACTATAAGGCCCGTTGAACCATGACCGAGGATCATTTAGTCCAGGCCAACAGGTGAAGCAGATTGTCGCCGGCTTCAGCTCCTTTACTGCTAAACTTCTGGAGAACTCTTCCGAAGCTCCCCTGAGTACGAAGACTGCAATCTCTGTCCAGGCTTCCATAACCTTTGGACATAGCTGCCAGGGCAGGGTTACAAGCCATACTGGCAAACCTGTAAGCTTCCTTGAGATCTTGATCTGACTTCTCTCGAGCCTGTCCTGCAGGACACGGCATCTTCTAAGGTAGAGCAACCTGTAATGTCAGACGCAACAACGCTGCATTTATAAGGGGAGTGTTTCCCCGACACTCCACTTCTTCTGTCTTGAAGGGATACACTCTGGAGGTATAGTTTGATGTGGAAGTTCTCTCGTCCACTTAGTTGCACTCCTCATCCTTTCATCCGTGAGGAGCAAAAAGAGAGAGAGAGAGAGCGCGCCCTTCCCCCAGGTGCTTAAAGAACTATTATGCTTAGGGGGGAGGAAGGGTCTACTCACTTAAGGGCTTCCTTAAATCGCTTTGACTTGTGAAGGAATCAGAGAGACATCAGAGTTTCCGACACATTCATCCCCTTCCAACTTGATGTCAGAAGAATCCGGAAAAGCAGCGTAGGGCTGGGAAGGACCTGAAACCCTTGGGCTATACCAGCCAAGGAGCCGGGTGGGATGGACAACTGGCTCCATGTGAGGGATGTCTCCCATCTCCTAGGGATTACTTCCTCACCTGTTTCACAAGAGACTCCATAATCTTGTTTTCTGTTTCTTATCCCCAACCGCCCAGGCACAACAGTGGACACATACAGACTCGTTTTCCGAGACTCGTGTCCCATATCTCCAGCAGACTCTGCCATCCGAGCGGCTGATAGGGCGGTGGGTACGGTGACTGGAGGAGGAATGGCACCATCTCCTCTTAGATGAAGGAGGAATGGCAACATCTCCTCTGGATGGAGGAGGAATGGCAACATCTCCTCTGGATGGAGGAGGAATGGCAACATCTCCTCTGGATGGAGGAGGAATGGCAACATCTCCTCTGGATGGAGGAGGAATGGCAACCTCTCCTCTGGATGGAGGAGGAATGGCAACCTCTCCTCTGGATGGAGGAGGAATGGCAACATCTCCTCTAGATGGAGGAGGAATGGCAACATCTCCTCTGGATGGAGGAGGAATGGCAACATCTCCTCTGGATGGAGGAGGAATGGCAACATCTCCTCTGGATGGAGGAGGAATGGCAACATCTCCTCTGGATGGAGGAGGAATGGCAACATCTCCTCTGGATGGAGGAGGAATGGCAACATCTCCTCTGGATGGAGGAGGAATGGCAACATCTCCTCTGGATGGAGGAGGAATGGCAACATCTCCTCTGGATGGAGGAGGAATGGCAACATCTCCTCTGGATGGAGGAGGAATGGCAACATCTCCTCTGGATGGAGGAGGAATGGCAACGTCTCCTCTTGTAAATGTTGTGGCCTGGCAAGGTCTCTGTCAACTGAAAAAAGAATGGGGGGGGGGAACAAAACGCGATCTCAATCCCTTGAGACTTCAACCTCGGCCCCTCCCCTCGCCTGCACACACCTTGTGCATGAGGGCTGGCTGTATGAAGGCAGTGACCTATCCATAACCGCTTGGACAGAACGTCACCATGACACTGATGGTCTATAGATGACCCGGAAATGCTACACAAACCGAGCCAACCGGAATATTATATAAGATATATATATATTTACATATATATTTTATTTGTGATTATTATTATATATATATATATATATTTTCACTCACAATCCAAACAGGAGTGTAGATACATGCTGTATAAAGTAAGAACGAGTATATAGAAGTATAAAGTCCTCTTTTATTTCTTTATTTATTTTCTTCAATATATGCATATATGTTTATAAATTTTTATTTATTTTATCTTCAATTTTTACCTTTTAAGGGGAGAAAACTCAGTTAGACCAACACTGACCAGGCTGGGGGAAGTTGTCGCTTACTGTCTGCGGGAAATCCCGTCCTTGACAGGCGATGACAGACAATCAAGTCCCCCGCCTGAGTGACGTCACCGCTCCTCCACCACGCGCCTGCGCCGTGGGAGACAGCTATACGGTGCCTGTGCGGCCGTCGGAAGATTCGCCACTCCGTGCATGCGCGAGCCAAGCCTCGTTTCCACGAAGGCCCCGCGCATGCGCAGAACGACTGCGGCGGCCGCTACCCGGAAGCACCGCAGCGGCCTGGAACGCGGAAGCGTTCCGAATGCCATGAGGGGATACAGAGGTACCGGGGAGAACCGCGGAGAACCGGGAGACAAACAACATAATAGTATATACAAAGAAACGACTGCCATGGAAGAAGTAAAAAAAAATTTGCAGACCTTGCCAGCCGATGATGCGTCCACCTTCAAGCATAATGAGGCATCCAACCTCCACGAGTGGGGTATTTTAGTGCCATGAAAGCTACTCGCCCGCTCATAGCTGGGCCCTGAGCCACACTGTACCATGGAATGCTAGATTCTGGAACAATCCGACCGGACGCCAACAGGAACAATCGTGATGTAGGTCCATGGAGGAGGACAAAAAAGGAACACAGTCTGTACAGGTGAGCTCATTCTTATAGGGTAGAGGAGGCGGGGTTAACCCACACGTAGGCTGCCATGGAGTCTGTCAGGAAAAAGTGTTTTTTACTACACTAAATCAGATTGGGATTTTGCGTATGTACGTAAGCCAAGTTAATTCTAAGATTAAAAAAAATGATATCCACAACCAAATGTAAAAGAATTTGTGTACAATGTCGCCCTCAAGCTGCATGAAAAGGACCCTCTATCCACTGTACAGTATTTTTTTTTATACATGCATTGGTACATGTCCTCTATAGCTGTGCCCATGTTCCCATGTAATTTTGGACATTAACTTACCTTGACTTACTTTTCTACTAGCCCGTAAAATGGCAAGAATTTGCAAACAGGATTCACCTCCTATAAATTAACCTGGAAAGTTTCACTCATCCCTAAGGCTCGATTCACATCTATGCATGTTGCTTTTGAGCATTTCTGCAGTGCTTTTTGCAGTGCTTTCAACGTTTTTGGACACGTGTTTTAACCGCAATTTTGCCACGATTTGCATTTCCCGTTTTTTTTAAACTGTATATAGCTGGTTGCTAAGGAGAAGGCCGGGAAGCCAACTGCCACATCCTTAACAACCGATAAGTCATCAGCTGTCAGTGGGCTTCCCTGCTGACAGCTGAATGCAAAAAAAAAAATTGTGAAAAAAAACAGCGTGGGGTTCCCCCCAGGTCCATACCAGGTCCTTGGGTCTAGTATGGATTCGGAGGGGACCCACCAGGCCAAAATTGAAAAAAAAATGGCGTGGGGTCTCCCCCAAAATTCATACCAGACCCTTATCCGAGCATACAGCCCGGCAGTTCAGGAAAGGGAGTGGACAAGCAAGCGCCCCCCCGAACCATACCAGTCTGCATGCCCTCAACATGGGGGGGTGGGTGCTTTGGGGCGGGGGGCCTCTGCCCCCCCACCCCAAAGCACCTTGCCTCCATGTTGATGGGGACAAGGGCCTCTTCCCAACAACCCTGGCCATTGGTTGCCAGGGTCTGTGGGTGGGGGGCTTATCGGAATCTGGAAGCCCCCTTCAACAAGGGGGCCCCCGGATTCCGGCCTCCCCCCATGTGAATGGATATTGGTTACATCGTACCCCTACCCATTCACCCAAAAAAATTTGTGTAGTGTGAGAAAAGACAATAGACAGTTTTCGACAAGTCTTTTATTAAAAATGTCTTCTTCTTCTTCCCTGTTTCTTCCTCCGGTCTTCTCCTTCTCCCATCTCTTCTTTCGGTCCTCTTATTTCTCCTGTCTTCTTTGTCCGGTGTTCTTCTTCCTCCGCCACCACTCCCGCTGATGACCCTCCTCCGATGCTGCGTCCCTCTGATCTGTCCACGCCAATGTCAAGCATTTCTTAGGTTACTATGGGGTGTGGCCATTGGATGACATCATACAGAGGCCTGCCTCCTTGTGACTTCGCCACCCATGGCATGATGGGTCTGTGACATTACGGGGGCCTCCGGATGACATCATCTGATGGCCACGCCCCATAGTTATCTAAGAACTGCTTGACATTGGCACAGACAGATTAGCGGGATGCAGCATTGGAGGAGGGTCATCGGCAGGAGCAGCAGCGGAGGAAAAAGAACACGGGACAAAGAAGACAGGAGAAAGAAGAAGACTAGAAGAAGAAACGGAGAAGTAGAAGACCGGAGGAAGAAGCGGGAGAAGCCGGGAGGAGGAAGAAACGGGGAAGAAGACATTTTTCATAAAGGACTTTTCAAAAACTGTCTATTGTCTTTTGTCACACAACACTACTTTTTTTGGTGAATGGGTAGGTAAAATCACAGTAAAAACGCTGTAAAAACACATACCTGGGATTTTGCTAATGTAAGTAAGCCAAGTTAATTGTAAAAAAAAAAATGATATCCACAACCAAATGTAAAAGAATTTGTGTACAATGTCACCTTCAAAGCTGCATGAAAAGGACCCTCTATCCACTGTACAGTATTTTTTTATATATATGCATTGGTACATGTCCTCTATAGCTGTGCCCAGGTTCCCATGTAATTTTGGACATTAGCTTACCTTGACTTTAGCTTTTCTACTAGCCCATAAAATGGCAAGAATTTGCAAACAGGATTCACCTCCTATAAATTAACCTGGAAAGTTTCACTCATCCCTAAGGCTCGATTCACATCTATGCATGTTGCTTTTGAGCATTTCTGCAGTGCTTTTTGCGGTGCTTGCAGTGTCTTTGGACACAAGTTTTAACCGCAATTTTGCCATAATTTGTATTTCCCGTTTTTTTAAAACTGTATATAGCTGGTTGCTAAGGAGAGGGCTGGGAAGCCAACCGCAACATCCTTAACAACCAATAAGTCATCAGCTGTCAGTGGGTTTCCCCGCTGACAGCTGAATGCAAAAAAAAGAATTGCCGGCTAAAAAAAAATTGTGAAAAAAAAACAGCGTGGGGTTCTAGTATGGATTCAGAGTGGCACCCAGGGATAATCTGCACCAGTTGGTTCAACAGTTGATGCCCGGTGAATGGTGGTGATTGCTTTATTAGTAGGGGAGAATTTTTGAAATAAATGTTTCATTTTAGAATTGGTATATTATGATTTGATTACACGTATGACCATTATGTAACTATAGATTGTCTGTTGTTTATACAGTTAATATGAATCAGTGATATCGTGTCTAGCCCTGATGAAGCGAAAAGTTCTTTGCGAAACATGTTGGCTGATAGTCACTAGGGATGAGCCAAACACCCCCCGGTTCGGTTCGCATCAGAACCTGCGAACGGACCGAAAGTTTGCACGAACGTTAGAACCCCATTGACGTCTATGGGACTCGAACATTCGAAATCAAAAGTGCTAATTTTAAAGGCTAATTTGCATGGTATTGTCCTAAAAAGGGTTTGGGGACCCGGGTCCTACCCCAGGGGACATGTATCAATGCAAAAAAAACTTTTAAAAATGTCCGTTTTTTCAGGAGCAGTGATTTTAATGATGCTTAAAGTAAAAAAAAAAAGTGAAATATTCCTTTAAATTTCATACCTGGGGGGTGTCTATAGTATGCCTGTAAAGTGACGTGTGTTTCCCGTGTTTAGAACAGTCCCTGCACCAAATGTCATTTTTAAAGGAAAAAATCTCATTTAAAACTGCTTGCGGGTTTAATGTAATGTCGGGTCATGGCAATATGGATGAAAATCAGTGAGACAAACGGCATGGGTACCCCCCAGTCCATTACCAGGCCCTTTGGGTCTTGTATGGATATTAAGGGGAACCCCGCACCCAAATTAAAATAAGGAAAGGTGTGGGGCCACAAGGCCCTATATACTCTGAACAGCAGTATACAGGCGGTGGAAACAAGACAGGGACTGTAGGTTTGTTGTTAAGTAGAATCTGTTTGTAATTTTGAACGGGTACATTTTTAACGTGTTTAGATCCAGCCAAAAAATCTTTTTTAAGCTTTTTGGAAAACATAGGGAAGGGTTATCACCCCTGTGACATTTGTTTTGCTGTCTTTCCTCCTCTTCAGAAGATTTCACCTCACTTTTTGTCCCAATGAAAAATGTGTTTTTTGAAAATTTGTTTTTTTTTGTGGAACAAGGATTGGAAAGCATCAGTGGAAAGGAGAATTTTTTTTCCCATATTAACTCTTACAGGAGAGAATTTCCCTTCCTAGGGGTAGATTTCATCTCACTTCCTGTTGTCTCCTTCCGTTTGCAAGTAGGAGTCGTTTGTAAGTTAGATTTTTGAAAGTAGGGTCCTGCCCTATATACTCAGCAAAAATTTGGGCCTTAGGTGTTGCTGTGGCCACAACACTGTAAGCCCTCACAGGGCCCTGCTGTGAAATATTAGATCAAGAATTGTAATTACATGCCCCTGTTGAACAGGAGCTGAAAAATTAGGCCTTAGGCACTGGTGCTGGTGCCACAACACTGCAACCCCTCACAGACACTCCAGTTGGAACGCAGGAACGAGCCCTGCTGCAAAGTATTGCATCAAAAATTGTAATTACACGCCCCTGTTAGACAGGGGCAGAAAAATTGGGCCTTAGGCACTGGTGCTGGTGCCACAACACTGCAACCCCTCACAGACACTCTAGTTGGAACGCAGGAACGAGCCCTGCTGCAAAGTATTGCATCAAAAATTGTAATTACAAGCCCCTGTTAAACAAGGGCTGAAAAATTGGGCCTTAGGCACTGGTACTGGTGCCACAACACTGCAACCCCTCACAGACACTCTAGTTGGAACGCAGAAACGAGCCCTGCTGCAAAGTATTGCATCAAAAATTGTAATTACACGCCCCTGTTAGACAGGAGCAGAAAAATTGGGCCTTGGGCACTGGTGCTGGTGCCACAACACTGCAACCCCTCACAGACACTCTAGTTGGAATGCAGGAACGAGCCCTGCTGCAAAGTATTGCATCAAAAATTGTAATTACACGCCCCTGTTAGACAGGAGCAGAAAAATTGGGCCTTGGGCACTGGTGCTGGTGCCACAACACTGCAACCCCTCACAGACACTCTAGTTGGAATGCAGGAACGAGCCCTGCTGCAAAGTATTGCATCAAAAATTGTAATTACACGCCCCTGTTAGACAGGAGCAGAAAAATTGGGCCTTGGGCACTGGTGCTGGTGCCACAACACTGCAACCCCTCACAGACACTCTAGTTGGAATGCAGGAACGAGCCCTGCTGCAAAGTATTACATCAAAAATTGTAATTACACGCCCCTGTTAAACAGGGGCTGAAAAATTGTGCCTTAGGCACTGGTGGTGGCGCCCAGAACCAAAAATATTCTTACAAGCTATCAGCGTGATGATTGAGGAGGAAGAGGATAATTACTCAGGGATAGTCACTCAGCATCAGCATAGGCAGTCTTTGAAGGGATCTGAGATTTCAAAAAAAATTATTCGGTTACATCAGCATCAGGTGCTTGGTAGCTGGTGGTGATCTAAGACTGATTCATTTTTATGAAGGTCAGTCGATCGACCGAGTCTGTGGACAGACGCACCCTGTGATCGGTTACCACGCCTCCAGCAGCACTGAATGTGCGTTCCGAAAGAACGCTGGATGCAGGACAGGCCAGTAGCTCAATTGCATACTGTGCAAGCTCTGGCCAATGATCCATCCTCAAGACCCAGTAACCCAGAGGATTTTCGGTGGGAAAGGTGTCCAAGTCTGATCTTGCCCCTAGGTATTCCTGCACCATGTAAAACAGACGCTGGCGATGGTTGCTGGAACCGATCATACCTTGGGGCTGCGGACCAAAAAATTGTCTGAACGCATCGGTCAGACGGCCACCTTCTCCACCGTTCTTTCTTTGACTGACCGAAGCCTCAACACCTTGTCCAGAAACAGGAGTTTGTAACCTCCCAGTCTCTGGGAACGCGTTGCACAGACCTTTCTGCAAGGCCTCCCGAAGATGTTTCATCCTCTGCTCCCTCTGCGATGGCAAGATAAGGTCCGCAACCTTACCCTTGTAACGTGGATCAAGGAGGGTTGCCAGCCAGTATTGGTCCTTCTCCTTGATACCACGAATATGAGGATCCTTACGCAGGCTTTGCAGGATCAGGGAGGCCATGCAGCATAGGTTTGCTGAGGCATTCGGTCCGGAGTCCTCTGGGTCACTAAGGACGACATGGTCTGCAGCCACCTCCTCCCAGCCACGTACAAGTCCATGTGTTTCTTGGGACTGATCCCTTAAAGACTGCTGCTGATGCTGAGTGCCAGGCTCCACCTCCATACTGACACAATCTTCCTCCTCCTCCTCCTTCTCCTCCTCCTCGTCCTCTTCCTGTGTGATCGGCGGGCATGCAGGAACACTGTCTGGATAAAGGGGGCCTTGAGAGCTAAGGAAGTCCTCCTCTTCCTGCCTCTGTTCTGCCTCAAGTGCCCTGTCCATTATTCCACGCAGCGTGTGCTCCAACAGGTGGACAAGGGGGACAGTGTCACTGATGCATGCACTGTCACTGCTCACCATCCTCGTGGCCTCCTCAAATGGTGACAGGACAGTGCATGTATCCCTGATCATGGCCCACTGGCGTGGGGAAAAAAAACTAAGCTCCCCTGACCCTGTCCTGGTGCCATAGTCACACAGGTACTCATTGATGGCCCTCTGCTGCGTGTGCAGCCACTGCAGCATGGCCAACGTTGAGTTCCACCTGGTGGGCATGTCACAGATTAGGCGGTTCTTGGGCAGGTTAAACTCCTTTTGGAGGTCCGTCAGCCGAGCACTGGCATTATATGACCGGCGGAAATGCACACAGACTTTCCTGGCCTGCCTCAGGACATCCTGTAAGCCCGGGTACCTGCCCAAGAACCGCTGCACCACCAAGTTAAGGACGTGAGCCAAACAGGGCACATGGGTCATTTGTCCCTGTCGGAGGGCAGAGAGGAGGTTGGTGCCATTGTCGCAAACCACCATTCCTGCCTTAAGTTGGCGTGGCGTCAACCACCTCTGAACCTGCCCCTGCAGAGCTGACAGAACCTCTGCCCCAGTGTGGCTCCTGTCCCCCAAGCACACCAGCTCAAGCACCGCATGGCATCTTTTGGCCTGCGTACTTGCGTAGCCCCTTGAACGACTACGGAGCACCGCTGGTTCCGAGGAAGAGGCCATGGAGGAAGAAGAAGAGGAGGGGGTGGAGGAGAGAGGTGTGTCACAATCATTAGCATTTTGGAGGCGTGGTGGCGGAACAACCTCCAACACTACTGCACCTTGTCCTGCATCCTTCCCAGCTGCCAGCAGAGTCACCCAATGCGCCGTGAAACTTAGGTAACGTCCCTGTCCATGGCTGCTGGACCATGTGTCAGCGGTAATATGCACCTTACCGCTGACTGCCCTGTCCAGCGAGGCATGGACATTGCCTTCCACATGCCGGTAGAATCGCCTTCCGTGAGAAAAAGTGGCGTTTGGGTACCTGCCACTGAGGAACCGCACATTCCACAAACTCACGGAAGGGGGCAGAGTCTACCAACTGAAAAGGCAGCAGTTGAAGTGCTAGCAATTTTGCCAAGCTAGCATTCAACCGCTGGGCATGTGGATGGCTGGGAGCAAACTTCTTTTGGCGGTGCAGCAGCTGGGGCAGGGAAATTTGCCTGGTACAATCTGACGTCGGTGTACCAAAAGCAGATTGCCCACAAGTACTTGGCTGTGACACACCTAATTCTACACCTTCATTCCTCTCAGTGCAGGTCTCAGAGAGGACTGAAGGTCTAGTGGGGTTGGAAATTTCAGCTGATGAGGAGCAAGGAGAGGTCCTCTTTGTTCTTTGGTGTGGGTCTTTTAGATGCGCTTGCTAACGAACTGCATGGCAGGTCAACATATGTCTGGTCAAGCATGTGGTACCCAAGCGGGAGATGTTTTGGCCACGTGAGATACGCTTGAGACATATGTTGCAAATAGCAGCGGTGTGATCTGATGCACTCGTCTCAAAAAAGGCCCACACCAAAGAACTTTTTGAATAACGCGCAGAGACTGCAGCGCCCTGCACATGTGATGCAGTCAATGTGCTGCCCTTAGGCTGGCCCCTGGAGGGCATCCTGCCTCGTTGGTGATGTGCCGCCTCCTCCTCCTCCTCCTCCTCTCTCCTATCAGGCACCCACGTTGAGTCAGTGACCTCATCATCCCCTCCCTCCTCATCACTGGAGCAAACCTGGCAGTATGCTGCAGCAGGGGGAGCATGACTGCCAGATTGCTGTCCTTCTTGGGCACCCCCTCTGTCCGTGCTCATGTTACTGCCTTCATCGAGCTCAGTATCATCATCAGAGCCATCCAAACGCTGGGCATCCTCCTGGGGCATGTACCCAACACTGTGGTCAAACAGTTCGAGGGACTCCTCAGGAGGACATGGTGGAGCTAGGGAAGGAGTCACTGATGACATTGAGCCGAGGGAAGAGGCCGCTGCTTTGCCAGACAAAGCACCCTGGGCATGGGTGAGAGAGGATGAGGAGGATGAGGACGGCTTGGTCATCCACTCGACCAAGTCTTCCGCATGTTGCGGCTCAACACGACCAGCTGCCGAAAAAAAGGCCAAGCGTGTCCCATGGCCACGTGCTGATAAGGATGCACCGTCTCCACGACCAGCACTAGACACAGAGCCTGCTTGCCCTCTCTTATTGGCTTGTGACTGTCTGCCTCTCCTTCTTGGCCTTCCAGACATACTAATGGCCTGTAGCTGCACTAAGCTGGGATATATATATATATATATATATATATATATATATATATATATATATATATATATACTGCAGCTAGCAAAATCAACTGCCTGCCTGTAGTATGAGAACACCACCAACCTTCTACAGGTAGCTTTAGCTGAACACTGTGAGGTGGACGCACCCCACTAACTTGTAGGTTTAGCTGAACACTGTGAGCAGGACGCACTGCACTAACTGTAAATAGTCTAGCTGCCTGACCGTGGTACTAATAGGATCAAAAGAACACCAGTAATTTTCTTTAGGTAGCTGTAAATACTTTAACCAGACAAGCCTGCCTGTCAGTAGGAAGATAACAGGAACGGATCTAGCTGAACACTGTGAGCAGGACGCACTGCACTAAATGTAAATAGTCTAGCTGCTTGACCGTGGTACTAATAGGATCAAAAGAACACCAGTAATTTTCTTCAGGTAGCTTTATATACTGTAACAAGACAAGCCTGCCTGTCAGTAGGAAGATAACAGGAACGGATCTAGCTGAACACTGTGAGAAGGACGCACTGTACTAAATGTAAATAGTCTAGCTGCCTGACCGTGGTACTAATAGGATCAAAAGAACACCAGTAATTTTCTTTAGGTAGCTGTAAATACTTTAACAAGACAAGCCTGCCTGTCAGTAGGAAGATAACAGGAACGGATCTAGCTGAACACTGTGAGCAGGACGCACTGTACTAAATGTAAATAGTCTGGCTGCCTAACCGTGGTACTAATAGGATCAAAAGAACACCAGTAATTTTCTTCAGGTAGCTTTGTATACTGTAACAAGACAAGCCTGCCTGTCAGTAGGAAGATAACAGGAACGGATCTAACTGAACACTGTGAGCAGGACGCACTGCACTAAATGTAAATAGTCTAGCTGCCTGACCGTGGTACTAATAGGATCAAAAGAACACCAGTAATTTTCTTTAGGTAGCTGTAAATACTTTAACAAGACAAGCCTGCCTGTCAGTAGGAAGATAACAGGAACGGATCTAGCTGAACACTGTGAGCAGGACGCACTGCACTAAATGTAAATAGTCTAGCTGCCTGACCGTGGTACTAATAGGATCAAAAGAACACCAGTAATTTTCTTCAGGTAGCTTTATATACTGTAACAAGACAAGCCTGCTTGTCAGTAGGAAGATAACAGGAACGGATCTAGCTGAACACTGTGAGCAGAACGCACTGCACTAAATGTAAATAGTCTAGCTGCCTGACCGTGGTACTAATAGGATCAAAAGAACACCAGTAATTTTCTTCAGGTAGCTTTATATACTGTAACAAGACAAGCCTGCCTGTCAGTAGGAAGATAACAGGAACGGATCTAGCTGAACACTGTGAGCAGGACGCACTGTACTAAATGTAAATAGTCTAGCTGCCTGACCGTGGTACTAATAGGATCAAAAGAACACCAGTAATTTTCTTTAGGTAGCTGTAAATACTGTAACAAGACAAGCCTGCCTGTCAGTAGGAAGATAACAGGAACGGATCTAGCTGAACACTGTGAGCAGGACGCACTGCACTAAATATAAATAGTCTAGCTGCCTAACCGTGGTACTAATAGGATCAAAAGAACACCAGTAATTTTCTTCAGGTAGCTTTATATACTGTAACAAGACAAGCCTGCCTGTCAGTAGGAAGATAACAGGAACGGATCTAGCTGAACACTGTGAGCAGGACGCACTGCACTAAATGTAAATAGTCTAGCTGCCTGACCGTGGTACTAATAGGATCAAAAGAACACCAGTAATTTTCTTCAGGTAGCTTTATATACTGTAACAAGACAAGCCTGCCTGTCAGTAGGAAGATAACAGGAACGGATCTAGCTGAACTCTGTGAGCAGGACGCACTGCACTAACTGTAAATAGTCTAGCTGCCTGACCGCGGTACTAATAGGATCAAAAGAACACCAGTAATTTTCTTTAGGTAGCTGTAAATACTGTAACAAGACAAGCCTGCCTGTCAGTAGAAAGATAACAGGAACGGATCTAGCTGAACACTGTGAGCAGGACGCACTGCACTAAATGTAAATAGTCTAGAAGATAACAGGAACGGATCTAGCTAAACTGAATACAGTGTATATATATATATATGCAACACCTGGGATGCATATATATACACAATACACTTTAAGTGCAGCTAACTGACTGACTGTCCTGTCTAATCTAGCTAACTCAAATGAAATGACACTGTCTCTCTCTCTCTCTAAGCACACCGGAACACACTGCACAGGGCCGCTGTGCAGGCGGCCTTATATAGTGTGGGGCGTGTACTAAATCCCCTGAGCCATAATTGGCCAAAGCCTCCTTGGCTTTGGCCAATTATGGCTCTCTGTTCAGGTGGCGCTGTGATTGGCCAAGCATGCGGGTCATAGTGCATGCTTGGCCAATCATCAGCAAGCAATGCACTGCGATGCCGCAGTGAATTTTGGGCTGTGACGCGCCACACGAATTTGGCGCGAACGGCCCATATCGTTCGCAATTCGGCGAACGACCGAACAGCTGATGTTCGAGTCGAACATGGGTTTGACTCGAACACGAAGCTCATCCCTAATAGTCACCTATGAATTCTGAAATATACTACTGGATGGTCATATTCTCTTATAATGTCAATTTTTGTGATATATTTTATTTATATTTAAATAAAATTTGTATATTTTTGTCAACGTGATTGATGTTTACCTACTATTGATGGACGTAGTATTTCCTTGCAAAATCCCACTTGATTTGGAGAAAGAGGTGGTCCTCTTCTCTCTTTCCTTTTATTATTATTATTATTATTATTATACAGGATTTATATAGCGCCGACAGTTTACGCAGCGCTTTACAACAACATTAGGGCAGACAGTACAAGTACAATACAGTTCGATACAGGAGGAATCAGAGGGCCCTGCTCGTTAGAGCTTACAATCTAGGAGGGAGGGTCAAGTTATACAAAAGGGTAATAGCTGTGGGGGATGAGCTAATGGAGAAAATAATGCAGTTGTTAGATGGAGGCAGGATAGGCCTCTCTGAAGAGGAAAGTCTTCAGGGATCGCCTAAAAGTGGATAAATTTGGAGACAGTCTGACAGATTGGGGTAGGGAATTCCAGAGGATGGGCGAGGCTCGGGAGAAGTCCTGGAGGCGGATATGGGAGGAGGTGATGAGGGAGCTAGAGAGCAGGAGATCTTGGGAGGAACGGAGATGGCGTTTAGGTTGGTATTTTGAGACTAGGTTAGTGATGTAGCTGGGGGCACAGTTGTGGATGGCTTTGTAACTTATTGTTAGTATTTTGAATTTAATTCGTTGGGCGAGTGGCAGCCAATGGAGGGACTGGCAGAGAGGGGTAGCAGACACTGATCGGTTTGTAAGGTGGATGAGTCTGGCAGCAGCATTCATGATGGACTGAAGGGGGGATAGTCTATTTAAAGGTAAGCCAATGAGGAGTGAGTTGCAGTAGTCAAGGCGAGAGATAACCAGGGAGTGAATCAGGAGCTTTGTAGTTTCACTGGTTAGAAAGGGACGTAGTTTAGAGATGTTGCGGAGGTTGAGGCGGGAAGCTTTGGAAAGTGATTGGATGTGGGGCTGAAAGGAGAGTTCAGAATCTAGGATAACACTGAGCACCCTGACATGTGGGGATGGGTGGATGGTTTTGCCATTGCTCTTGACAGAGAAGTCAGGGGAAGTGGCACATGGGGGAGGAAATATTATAAGCTCAGTTTTGGACAAGTTGAGTTTGAGGAAGTGGTGTGACATCCATACAGATATGTCGGTTAGTAAGTTAGTGATGCGTGAAGAGACTGATGGAGTGAGTTGAGGGGTGGAGAGATAGATTTGTGTGTCATCAGCATAGAAATGATATTGAAAGCCATGAGAGGCTATCAGCTGACCCAGGGAAGAGGTGTAGATTGAAAATAAAAGAGGTCCAAGAACAGAACCTTGGGGGACCCCGACAGAGAAGGGAACAGGAGTGGAGGAAGTAGAATTGTAAGTGACACTGAAGGTGCGTTGGGATAGGTAGGATGAGAGCCACTGAAGAGCACAGTCACGGAGACCGATGGAGTGAAGTTTTTTGAGGAGGAGGGGGTGGTCAACTGTGTCAAAGGCAGCTGAAAGATCCAGAAGTAGGAGTACAGAATAGTGTCCGTTGGTTTTTGCAGTTAGTAGGTCATTTGTGAGTTTTAAAAGAGCAGTTTCTGTGGAGTGTTGAGGGCGAAATCCAGATTGAAGGGGATCAAGAAGGTTGTTTTTAATGAGGTGGTCACTCAGTTGGTTGTAAACCAGGCGTTCAAGGAGTTTAGAGGAAAAGGGGAGCAAGGAGATAGGGCGTAGGTTGTTAAGATTGGTAGGGTCCAAGGATGGTTTTTTGAGTATGGGAGTGACCAGTGCATGTTTTAGAGCATCGGGGAAGACGCCAGAGGTGAGGGAGAGATTGAAGATGTGGGTTAGAGAGTGTAGGATGGGGGTCAGAGGGTGACCGTAGCATTTGAGAGGGAACAGGGTCCAGGGGACAGGTAGTTAGGTGGGCGATAGAAAGGAGTTTAGCAACTTCGTCTGGAGTAGTAGATTTGAATAGAGGTAGTGTCAGTTGTATCTGTTGACATGGGGTCTTAGCTGGGGGAGATACCTGTAGTGGCATAAAACAAGTATAAATTCGCGCTGAACTGAAAAAAGCAAGCGGCCAGCAAAGTTCGTAGATAACAAACAAAAAGTCACATGCATAAAAATTATTGCGGCGCTGAAAAGTTCAAAAATGAAATTGAAGAGTGGGAGGAATCCAATCACCAAATATATTGTGCAGATGTAGAAAGATTCACTCGTCACCACGTGGTAATGTAGTCTGCTTACCAGAAGGTGTTAAGGATTAGGCATAGATGATAAATTCTCAATAGCATCCAGCAAATCCAGCCCACTGGAACCCCTCATCAGACCACAACATCCGTGGGATTTCCTTCACATATAAACATCTCCCAATGGTCACTTCAGAATTAGGCATTCAGGCATGTAGTCATCATATATCCGAGAAAAGAAAATGAAGGACCCATAGTGAAGCCCGTAATGATAGATAAAAAAACTTTTATTATAGTAACTTACAGTTGAAGCTTAAAACAGCATGCATCAATGATAGGAACAAACGGCTGCAGCAATCAGCGTACGGATGTCAACCTGCCTGACATGTTTCATCGTAACAGATGTCTTCAGAGGCATGGCTACAGCTACAACCGCACGCTATATATATGGTATGGTTAGTGGGTGGATCAGAGGGGATATAATCAAACTCATCACTAACAGCTGGGTAGGATGTGTGTCTTGTGCAGAGTGCCCTGGTGCTAACAGGATAAACCTGGTTAGCAACTGATGACAGCACACGGCCAATCAGAAAAAACAGAGGATAGGAACAAAAAGAGGATGGCAACAGATGACTCAGTGCCACCTCATTGGTTAACCTATCTCTCAGTGAACAGAAAAAATTGAAAAATGCCAGATAAGCATGAACAGGTGACGAGGAAGAGCGCCGGCTGTGCGGTCCGGCTCAGGGACATGAAAAAGGCTAAAAATGTATTTTTGATTGATCAGACAAAAACCTGATATCATATAACTCAATATACACAATAAAAAATGGAAGAGAATTAACACCCGCACAGATAAGCTATGGGATTAACGCCTGTCATGCAGTATAGATCAAAGGCATAGAATAAAACGCTAGACTTTGTATAACAAATCAGTGCCTGCATGGGATAAAAACACTAACCTATGTATAACAAACCAGCGACTCACATGCAACTAAGCAATAGACATTGTGAATGCGATTAATCGCACACACTTCAATAAAAATACATGCATGCAATATACATCAATATATGTGTTAAAATCAATACAGATGATTGTAAACATCATTTAAAAATATTGTTTTCAAAAAATATTGTTTTAAAAAATATTGTTTTAAAAAACTGACCTAGACCCAAGATTTGCAAATAAATAAAGGAGAAAAAACAAAAAGTAAATAGAATGAATAAAAGAGTGTATTGATGCTAACTGTTATTAATGAAGCTATTAACATCCCACTCTACGTTTAACCCATATGGCGTATAGCATTTGAGGGTGTGTATCCATCGCGTTTCCAACCTCGAGATTTCTCTCTTGGTGTAACTACCTCTCCAATGGGGTGTGAAACGATCAATGGCGGTAATCAGAGTCCCTACTGGATTTCTGTTATGACATTCTAAATAGTGACGTGAGACCGTGTGCTTAGGAAAACCTTTCTTTATGTTTTTTATATGTTCCTTTATTCGCACATTCATGGCTCTCATAGTGCGGCCTACATACTGTAGACCGCATGGACAAGTCAATAAGTACACAACATTTTTTGAGGTGCAGGTGATGAAAGTATCTATATCATAGACCTTTGTGGTGGAGTTAGATTTAAATTGACAAATTTTCCTATTTTTATCGCCATTTATGCGACACACTTTACATTTGCGACATGGGAAAAAACCTTTTGAGTTCTGAAAAAAGGAGACCCTATTGGGGGCATCAAGAACATTAGGGGCAACCTGCAGCCTTAGGGGGGGTACTCCCCTATAGATAACTTGTGGGCGTTCAGGTAAGGATGGGCCCAACACTTTATCGTTTTTTAACACGGCCCAATGTTTTCTAAGAATTTTCTTTATATCATAATGTTGTCGAGAGTAGGTGGTCACTAAAGAAAACTCATGAATATTATTATTCTTAGTGGTTCTATCTGTGCCCTTTATCATATTGGCCCTATCCAAGCCAGCAACCTCATTTATGGTTTTGTCCAAGTCTGCACCAGAGTACCCCTTCTCCACAAATTTGGTTTTTAAGTCAGAGGCCTGCATCAAAAAGTCATGTTTAAAGGTACAATTACGCCTTAGGCGAATAAACTGGCTTTTAGGAACCGCTTTTAACCAGGAGGGATGGTGACAACTCCCCTGACTAATATAGCCATTACGATCTGTCTCCTTGAAAAAAGTGGTGGTTGTAAATTTATTGTCACAGATCCGTATATTCAGATCCAAAAAATGGATAGCAACCTTGCTCATTTCAAATTGCAGAGAGATACCAAGGGTGTTCTGATTCAGCTCCTGCATGTAATTGGTCAATGATGTTTCATCTCCATCCCATAGGAGGAGGATGTCGTCTATATACCTGCCCCAGTACACCAATTCTGGCCATCTGTCAGCATAGACGACATCCTCCTCCCACTTGGCCATGAACAGATTAGCCATACTGGGCGCAAATTTTGCGCCCATGGCTACACCTCTGGTTTGGAGGTAGCAAGAACCCCCAAACCAGAAGTAGTTATGCATCATGGCAAACCTTAGCAGGAGTAAGATGAACTCCCTCTGTGGGGGGGCCAGTTGGTCATCTCTACCAAGGAAGGTCTCAACTGCATGCATACCATCTGAGTGGGATATGATGGTATACAAAGAGGACACATCGGCAGTAGCCATGATGTAACCCTCCTTCCACACCAAGGTATCCAGTATCTGTAAGACCTGGGAAGAGTCCCTCAAAAAAGAAGGGGTCTGGGATACCAGGGGTTGTAAAAATCCATCTATATATTTCCCAATACGGGAAGTGACAGAATCTAGCCCGCTGATAATGGGCCTCCCAGGTGGGTTAACTAAACTTTTGTGAATTTTTGGTAAAAAGTAAATTACCGGAATCCTGGGAGCCATAGGGACCAAAAAGGCTTTTTCTTTTTTGTTAATCAGTTGTTCGTTAAACCCCTTTTCAATAAGTTTCTGCAATTCCCTTTTATATCTGACAGTAGGATCATGAGGAAGGGGAAAGTATGTGTCAGTATCCGAAAGAATTCTCCTCATCTCTGAGATGTAGGCAACCTTGTCCAAGACAACTATCCCTCCACCCTTATCAGCAGGGCGAACGATTATGTCGTCCCGATCTTTAAGGGTTTTCAACCCGTCCTGAAATTTCTGATTGTTTGGATCCCTCCGAATTTTCAATTTTTCCAGATCATTCAAGACTAGATCTTTAAAAACTGAAATGGATGGTGGCACAAAACCCGGCGGGTTGAATAACGAGGCATTCGCAAGGGCAGAATATCTAATTCCATTAGTAGTATGTTCGGATCTAGCAATGGGTTGAGACAGGAAGTGTCTTTTAATGCTCATCTTCCTGATATATTTCTGTACATCAATAAAAGCATTGAATTTACTCAATGGTTTATCAGGTGCATATTTAAGCCCATGATTTAGTACAAATTTTTCATTTTCACTTAATGTGGCCTTGCTGAGATTAAAAATCCCAATATTGTTTACATTCTCCTTCTTTTTCGTTCTGTGCCTCCTCCCCCCTCTGGACCCTCTTTTGGTTCGCCGTCCCTCTTGTTCTTTTGGGAACCCTTCGGAAAAAAAGGGGTGGAAGGTGGACCCAGGGGGGGTGGAGGACCTCTAGGTGGATATTGAGAATTTCTAGGCGGATAATAACCAGGAGAATCCCAATTAGAGCATTCCCTGGTGTGATAACCAGCCCTGGGAGTGTGCTGTGATGGATGATCCACAATAATTCGATTGTCATATCCATCATAGTGGTCAGTGTATTCCCTATTAAGGGGTTCATAATAATTGTTAGTAGGAAAATTAGCAGAATTATTCCTAGGTGGATGGCTATACTGAACGTGGATTTGGATGATCAAATGGTTCCTAGAAGCCTCAGGTTTGAGGTTTCACCCCATGAAGATGACACTGATATCCCTGGGTGGTATAAATATTTCAACGATGTTGGATTGGATCTCTTACGCTTTCTAATAGGGAGAAAAAGGAGAAAACTTAATAAATTAGACGAAGAGATCAGTGAGGTTAAAACCAAATTAATACCCTATAAGGAACTAGATGAATATAAAAATAAGTCTGACAACCTTAAAAAAACTTTGGAAAAAGAGGATATTGATCAGAAATTTAAGAAAAAGAAAAAGTATTCCAGAGATCAGGAGGATTACAGAACCAATCAGGTTTTTAAATGGCAAATTAGAAGAGCCGCTATGGCTAATGGAAATACTGAGTCTCTGAATAGACCACACGTTGAATCCACTTCTATGCCTGTGATTCCTTCCCATCATGCTGGCAATTCTCGGGGGAGTAAGCCCGGGAATGGCTGGAAGAAGGTGGGTCCTAGAAAAGGACCTAAACCAAGGCAGCCGCGGACTAGGACCCATGATGGGAGGGAAGGTCACGTTCAGTATAGCCATCCACCTAGGAATAATTCTGCTAATTTTCCTACTAACAATTATTATGAACCCCTTAATAGGGAATACACTGACCACTATGATGGATATGACAATCGAATTATTGTGGATCATCCATCACAGCACACTCCCAGGGCTGGTTATCACACCAGGGAACGCTCTAATTGGGATTCTCCTGGTTATTATCTGCCTAGAAATTCTCAATATCCACCTAGAGGTCCTCCACCCCCCCTGGGTCCACCTTCCACCCCTTTTTTTCCGAAGGGTTCCCAAAAGAACAAGAGGGACGGCGAACCAAAAGAGGGTCCAGAGGGGGGAGGAGGCACAGAACGAAAAAGAAGGAGAATGTAAACAATATTGGGATTTTTAATCTCAGCAAGGCCACATTAAGTGAAAATGAAAAATTTGTACTAAATCATGGGCTTAAATATGCACCTGATAAACCATTGAGTAAATTCAATGCTTTTATTGATGTACAGAAATATATCAGGAAGATGAGCATTAAAAGACACTTCCTGTCTCAACCCATTGCTAGATCCGAACATACTACTAATGGAATTAGATATTCTGCCCTTGCGAATGCCTCGTTATTCAACCCGCCGGGTTTTGTGCCACCATCCATTTCAGTTTTTAAAGATCTAGTCTTGAATGATCTGGAAAAATTGAAAATTCGGAGGGATCCAAACAATCAGAAATTTCAGGACGGGTTGAAAACCCTTAAAGATCGGGACGACATAATCGTTCGCCCTGCTGATAAGGGTGGAGGGATAGTTGTCTTGGACAAGGTTGCCTACATCTCAGAGATGAGGAGAATTCTTTCGGATACTGACACATACTTTCCCCTTCCTCATGATCCTACTGTCAGATATAAAAGGGAATTGCAGAAACTTATTGAAAAGGGGTTTAACGAACAACTGATTAACAAAAAAGAAAAAGCCTTTTTGGTCCCTATGGCTCCCAGGATTCCGGTAATTTACTTTTTACCAAAAATTCACAAAAGTTTAGTTAACCCACCTGGGAGGCCCATTATCAGCGGGCTAGATTCTGTCACTTCCCGTATTGGGAAATATATAGATGGATTTTTACAACCCCTGGTATCCCAGACCCCTTCTTTTTTGAGGGACTCTTCCCAGGTCTTACAGATACTGGATACCTTGGTGTGGAAGGAGGGTTACATCATGGCTACTGCCGATGTGTCCTCTTTGTATACCATCATATCCCACTCAGATGGTATGCATGCAGTTGAGACCTTCCTTGGTAGAGATGACCAACTGGCCCCCCCACAGAGGGAGTTCATCTTACTCCTGCTAAGGTTTGCCATGATGCATAACTACTTCTGGTTTGGGGGTTCTTGCTACCTCCAAACCAGAGGTGTAGCCATGGGTGCAAAATTTGCGCCCAGTATGGCTAATCTGTTCATGGCCAAGTGGGAGGAGGATGTCGTCTATGCTGACAGACGGCCAGAATTGGTGTACTGGGGCAGGTATATAGACGACATCCTCCTCCTATGGGATGGAGATGAAACATCATTGACCAATTACATGCAGGAGCTGAATCAGAACACCCTTGGTATCTCTCTGCAATTTGAAATGAGCAAGGTTGCTATCCATTTTTTGGATCTGAATATACGGATCTGTGACAATAAATTTACAACCACCACTTTTTTCAAGGAGACAGATCGTAATGGCTATATTAGTCAGGGGAGTTGTCACCATCCCTCCTGGTTAAAAGCGGTTCCTAAAAGCCAGTTTATTCGCCTAAGGCGTAATTGTACCTTTAAACATGACTTTTTGATGCAGGCCTCTGACTTAAAAACCAAATTTGTGGAGAAGGGGTACTCTGGTGCAGACTTGGACAAAACCATAAATGAGGTTGCTGGCTTGGATAGGGCCAATATGATAAAGGGCACAGATAGAACCACTAAGAATAATAATATTCATGAGTTTTCTTTAGTGACCACCTACTCTCGACAACATTATGATATAAAGAAAATTCTTAGAAAACATTGGGCCGTGTTAAAAAACGATAAAGTGTTGGGCCCATCCTTACCTGAACGCCCACAAGTTATCTATAGGGCAGTACCCCCCCTAAGGCTGCAGGTTGCCCCTAATGTTCTTGATGCCCCCAATAGGGTCTCCTTTTTTCAGAACTCAAAAGGTTTTTTCCCATGTCGCAAATGTAAAGTGTGTCGCATAAATGGCGATAAAAATAGGAAAATTTGTCAATTTAAATCTAACTCCACCACAAAGGTCTATGATATAGATACTTTCATCACCTGCACCTCAAAAAATGTTGTGTACTTATTGACTTGTCCATGCGGTCTACAGTATGTAGGCCGCACTATGAGAGCCATGAATGTGCGAATAAAGGAACATATAAAAAACATAAAGAAAGGTTTTCCTAAGCACACGGTCTCACGTCACTATTTAGAATGTCATAACAGAAATCCAGTAGGGACTCTGATTACCGCCATTGATCGTTTCACACCCCATTGGAGAGGTAGTTACACCAAGAGAGAAATCTCGAGGTTGGAAACGCGATGGATACACACCCTCAAATGCTATACGCCATATGGGTTAAACGTAGAGTGGGATGTTAATAGCTTCATTAATAACAGTTAGCATCAATACACTCTTTTATTCATTCTATTTATTTTTTGTTTTTTCTCCTTTATTTATTTGCAAATCTTGGGTCTAGGTCAGTTTTTTAAAACAATATTTTTTAAAACAATATTTTTTGAAAACAATATTTTTAAATGATGTTTACAATCATCTGTATTGATTTTAACACATATATTGATGTATATTGCATGCATGTATTTTTATTGAAGTGTGTGCGATTAATCGCATTCACAATGTCTATTGCTTAGTTGCATGTGAGTCGCTGGTTTGTTATACATAGGTTAGTGTTTTTATCCCATGCAGGCACTGATTTGTTATACAAAGTCTAGCGTTTTATTCTATGCCTTTGATCTATACTGCATGACAGGCGTTAATCCCATAGCTTATCTGTGCGGGTGTTAATTCTCTTCCATTTTTTATTGTGTATATTGAGTTATATGATATCAGGTTTTTGTCTGATCAATCAAAAATACATTTTTAGCCTTTTTCATGTCCCTGAGCCGGACCGCACAGCCGGCGCTCTTCCTCGTCACCTGTTCATGCTTATCTGGCATTTTTCAATTTTTTCTGTTCACTGAGAGATAGGTTAACCAATGAGGTGGCACTGAGTCATCTGTTGCCATCCTCTTTTTGTTCCTATCCTCTGTTTTTTCTGATTGGCCGTGTGCTGTCATCAGTTGCTAACCAGGTTTATCCTGTTAGCACCAGGGCACTCTGCACAAGACACACATCCTACCCAGCTGTTAGTGATGAGTTTGATTATATCCCCTCTGATCCACCCACTAACCATACCATATATATAGTGTGCGGTTGTAGCTGTAGCCATGCCTCTGAAGACATCTGTTACGATGAAACATGTCAGGCAGGTTGACATCCGTACGCTGATTGCTGCAGCCGTTTGTTCCTATCATTGATGCATGCTGTTTTAAGCTTCAACTGTAAGTTACTATAATAAAAGTTTTTTTATCTATCATTACGGGCTTCACTATGGGTCCTTCATTTTCTTTTCTCGGATATATGATGACTACATGCCTGAATGCCTAATTCTGAAGTGACCATTGGGAGATGTTTATATGTGAAGGAAATCCCACGGATGTTGTGGTCTGATGAGGGGTTCCAGTGGGCTGGATTTGCTGGATGCTATTGAGAATTTATCATCTATGCCTAATCCTTAACACCTTCTGGTAAGCAGACTACATTACCACGTGGTGACGAGTGAATCTTTCTACATCTGCACAATATATTTGGTGATTGGATTCCTCCCACTCTTCAATTTCATTTTTGAACTTTTCAGCGCCGCAATAATTTTTATGCATGAGATACCTGTAGAGTTGAGATTTCATCACGGATTATATCAATCTTGTTTTTGAAGTGATTAGCGATTTCCTGGGCAGTGAGTAAATCAGTGGGGGGAGGCGGTGGAGGACAAAGTAGAGAGTTGAAGGTAGAGAAGAGTTTAAGGGGATTGGATGAGAAGGTATTAATAAGAGTTGTAAAATAGGTTTGCTTGGCAGTGTGGAGGAAAGAATAGTATTTTTGGAGGGCAGATTTGTATTGGTTGAAGTCTTTGAGAGACTTAGTCTTGTGCCACAGACGCTCAAGAGCGCGACTACGTTTTTTGAGAATTTTAGTGTCATCTGTTTGCCAGGGTTGTAGGGGTTGAGGCCTGATTCTGCGTGTAGTGAGGAGAGCGAGCTTGTCCAGGGTAGATCCATGATTTATGATCCATGTTATGCATGTTATGCATTTCTACAAAATTTATCAAATCAGTGCCCTGATTACAATAGTGACACCAGTGCCACAAATCAGTGCCAGCGATGAGTGCCACCACTGCCAGTAATCAGTGCCCACCACTGCCAGAAATCAGTGACCACCACTGCCCACAAGTGCCACCAATCAGTGCCCATTAGTGATGCCAGTCCATGCTGGCTATCAGTCCCGCCTATCATTGCTGCCCATCAATGCCCATCAGTATTACCCATCAGTGCCACCCATCACTGCCCATCAGTACCACCTATCCGTGCTGCCTATCAGTGCCCATCAGTGCCACCTAGCAGTGTCCCTCAGTGCCGCCTATTAGTGCTCATCAGTGCCACATATTAGTGCCACCTAATCATTGCCACCTCATTAATGCCTACCTGTTCAGCCTATCAGTGCCCATCATTGCCACCTCATCAGCGCACATCAGTGAAGGAGAATAATTACTTAATTACAAAATTTACTGACAGAAACTAAGTAAAAAAAAATATTTTTCAAATTTGTTGGTCTTTTTTTTTAGTAAAAAATAAAAAACCCAGCAGTAATTAAATACCACCAAAAGAAAGCTCTATTTATATGAACAAAATAATAAAATATGAATCTGGGTAATTCAAGGTGCGACAGCGCTGAAAGCTGAAAAATGGCCTGGGCAGGAAAGGGGTGTAAGTGCCCTGTAGGCAAGTGGTTAAATAACATTATGTGTGCCTCTGTAGTATAAAAAAAGATGCAGATTTGTACCTATATCAGAGCGTCTCCTGGCACTCACGTGACTCCTCAGCTCACTCCCCTCTCCTCCTTCCCGGGTGATGTCAGCAGGAGTTCTCGGCCCCTCCCGCTATAGGAAGAAATGAACACCGCTCTAGGAACTCTTAATAGGCCAAAAGTAGATCAATCTCGGTTTGGAGGTCACAGGTGCTGGCTTAATGCTGATCGCAATAGGCATGAATGGATTCTGGACAGCCGCACTCAAATAATAGCCTTGTTTATTGAAAAATACACATCAAAATTCAAAGGATCACAGCAGACAAATACGAGCTGCCATTTTGCACTAGCGTCAGTGCTTACTCATAGCTATGAGTAAGCACTGACTCCAGTGTGAAACGTCAGCTCTTTTTTGTCTGCTGTGATCCTTTGAATTTTGATGTGTATTTTTCAATAAACAAGGCTATTTGAGTGCGGCTGTCCAGAATCCATTCATGCCTATTGCCCCTCCCGCTATAGCTGTCAGCCTGGGAGAGGAGAGAGATGAGGACTCATGTGAGTGGCAGGAGACACTCTGATATACTGTAGGTACAAATCTGCAGCTTTTTTATACAGCACATGCACAGGGACACATAGGGGGTTATTTACGAAAGGAAAATCCACTTTGCACTACAAGTGCAAACTACAAGTGCAAAGTGCACTTGAAATTGCATTGAAAGTGCACTTGGAGGTGCAGTCGCTGTAGATCCGAGGGGGACATGCAAGGAACATAAAAAACAGCATTTTAGCTTCCAAGTGCACTTGCAGTGCAATTTCAAGTGCACTTTGCACTTGTAGTTTGTGCTTGTAGTGCAAAGTGGATTTGCCTTCCATAAATAACACCCACAATGTTATTTAACAGAGGGGATGGCATGCTTATACTATAGTGGCTTAACAACCACTTTAAGGCTATTTTTGCAATTTAAACCAATAGAACCCAAAGCCTCCAAAAACCTTATAAATCAATTTTTGGAAGAATACTTTGTGCCCATCTCTCTTTTTTGGATTCTCCATGTGCTCCAACCCCCAAACTTGCAACAAACAAGTGTCACCTTAATGGATAATGTTTAATGGGTGCAATAACCCCAGTGATAATAGTGAATATATAAAAACTTGTCTTTCTTTATCTGTATCACATTTGTGGGAGAATCCACCATTCTCCCACCCAGAGGCGTTACTAGGTCTACAAATGATCTGGGGCTAGAGCCCATAGCAACGTAGTAAAGAAAGTCATACGCTTGGGCGGGCATACACATGTATATAACCCCTTACACCAGGGTCCCCAGAGAGCACCCCTTACATTAGGATCCCCAGAGAGCCTCCCCCTTGCATCAGGGTCCCCAGAAAGCTTCCCCCTTAATCAGAGTCCCCAGAGAGTCTACCCCTTAAATCAGGGTCCCCAGAGAGCCTCCCCCCTGCATCAGGGTCCCCAGAGAGACCCCCACTTACATCAGGGTCCCAGGAGAGCCTCCCCTCCCCTTGGGGACCCCTAGAAAGACTCGGGGCTATAGCCCCAAAAGCCACCCCCTAGCGACGCCACTTCTCCCACCCATCATTCTTCATTGAAAAATCAAGAGCTGGATGGAAAATTCTCAGCCAAACAGTGCTGCATTCAATCAGATGCAATCAATATTCAAATATTCTGACATCCATATGTGCCAGCTATCATAATAAAATACCTGCAACAGTAGATTTGTCCAACCGGATTGTAGAACATTAATGGAGGAATACTACAAACTGAATACAAGCAAAACTCCAGCTCACACTCCAGGTACACAAGCAGTTACATCAATAGTTTTTTTTTTCTTTTGGGATAAAGATTTTACATGCATAAATAAATCATTGTAAGTACCCCCTGTCAGTGGTAAATGGTTTGTCTCAACCCTCTAACTGGTACATCTGCAGGACAGCTTGTTCTGTTGAAAAACAAAAGACTTATGCCGCGTACACACGAGCGGACTTTACGGCAGACTTTTCACGGCGGACGAATTTCGTCGGACAATTCGATCGTGTGTGGGCTCCAGCGGACTTTGTTTTCTCAAAAGTTGGACGGACTTAGATTTGAAACATGTTTTAAATCTATCCGTCGAACTCGAGTCCGGTCAAAAAGTCCGCTCGTCTGTATGCTAGTTCGACGGACAAAAAGCCACGCTAGGGCAGCCATTGGCTACTGGCTATGAACCTCCTTGTTTTAGTCCGGTCGTACGTCATCACGTACGAATTCTTCGGACTTTGGTGGATTGTGTGTAGGAAAGTCCGTCATAAAGTCCGCCGAGCAAAGTCTGCAGTAAAGTCCGCTCATGTGTACGCGGCATTACTTGACAGGTCACCAGGTTAATCTAGAAGAAAGAAAAACTAAAAAAGAAAACTAAATCAGCTAGTAAATGTATGAATTGGTAAGCTGCAATATAATAAATGTTTGCTTTTGGACTTAATACTTTAACCACTTCCCATCTGGGCCAATTCTGGCACTTCGCTCCTACATGTAAAAATCATAATTTTTGTCTAGAAAATTACTCAGAACGCCCAAACATTATATATGTTTTTTAGCAGAGACTCTAGGGAATAAAATGGTGGTCGTTGCAACTTTTTATGTCACATTGTATTTGCGCAGCAATTTTTTTTGAAAAAAAACTGGTTCATGAATTAAAAAAAACAAAACAATAAAGTTAGCCCAATTTTTGTTATAATGTGAAAGATGATGTTATGCCAAGTAAATAGATACCTAACATGTCGCGCTTTAAAATTGCGCACACTCGTGGAATGGCGCCAAACTTCGGTACTTAAAGGTCTCCATAGTCCACGCTTTAACCACCTCAATACAGGGCACTTGCACCCCCTTCCTGTCCAGACCATTTTTCAGCTTTGAATGACAATTGCACGGTCATGCTACACTGTAACCATGTGAAATTGTTATAATTTTCTTCACACAAATAGAGCTTTCTTTTGGTGGTGTTTAATCACTCCTAGGTTTTTTATTTTTTCCAAAAAAAAAGACTTTTGAAAAAAAAAGTTTTTCTTAGTTTCCGCCAGTAAATTTTGTAAATAAGTAATTTTTCTTCGTCACTGATGGGCAATGATGAGGCGGCACTGGTGGGCACTGATGAGGTGGCACTTATGGGCACTGATGAGGCGGCACTTATGGGCACTGATGAGGAGGCACGAATATGCCGCACTTATGGGCACTGATAGGTGGCACTGATATGTGGCACTGATGAGCACTGATAGGGGGCACTGATGGGTGGCACTGGTGGGCACTGGTGGGCACAGATAGGTGGCACTGGTGGGCACAGATAGGCAGCACTGGTGGGTGCGGATATGCGGCACGGATAGGCGGCACTGATGGGCACTGATGGGTGGCATTGATGGGCAGCAGTGATGAGCATTGATGCGCAGCAGTGATGGGCATTGATGGCAGCACTGATAGCCAGCACTGGCTGGCATCACTAATGGCCACTGATTGCTGGCACTTGTGACACTGATTGCTAAAACACGTGTGGGCACAGATTGGTGGCAATTGTGGGCACAGATTGGTGGCAATTGTGGGCACTGGTTGGCACTGATTGCTGGCAGTGGTGGGCAATCATTGCTTGTACTGGTGGGCACTAATTGTAATCAGGGCACTGATGATCAGTGCCCTGATTACATACCTAGCTGTCCCCTGAGGGGGTTCCGCTGACTGGCTCTCCTATCCTCATACTCTGTCAATGTGAGGCGAGGAGTGCTGATTACTGGCATCTCCGTGTTTACATGTGACTGGTTGTGATTGGTCACAGCCGATCACATGGTTAAAGAGCCGCAGCCGCGTTGTCATTGTAATAGATTATTTCTCTCACGTGGCATGTGTATACCAAAAATGAAGCCCAAAAATACATTCTGCTACTCCTTCTAAGTATGGCGATACCACAAGTGTGGGACTTTTTCACAGCCAAGCCACATAGAGAGGCCCAACATGCAGGGAGCTCCATTAGGTGTTCTAGGAGCATAAATTACACATCTAACTTGTTGACTACCTATTACACTTTTTAAGGCCCTGATGCACCAGGACAATGACATGTGACACTGATGTGGCACTGATGACAGATGGCACTGATACGTGGCACTGATGACACGTGACACTGATGTGGCACTAATGACAGATGGCACTAATACGTGGCACTGATGACACATGACACTGATGTGGCACTGATGACAGATGCCACTAATACATGGCACTGATGACAAGTGACACTAATCTGTGGCACTGATGACAGATGGCACTGATGACAGATGGCAAGAATACGTGGCACTGATGACAGATGGCACTAATACGTGGCACTGATGACACATGACACTGATGTGGCACTGATGACAGATGGCACTAATACATGGCACTGATGACACGTGACACTGTGGCACTAATGACTGATGGCACTGATGACAGATGTCACTGATACGTGGCACTGATGACATGTGACACTAATAACAGATGGCATGTGACACTGACAGGTGGCACTGGGGACAGATAGCACTGGGGACAGGTGGCACTGGGGACAGGTGGCACTGGGGACAGGTGGCACTGGGGACAGATGGCACTGATAGGTACTGTGGGCACTGTGTTTTATTTAGTGTTCACTCACGCTGCAGCACAGAAGCTCTCCCTCCTCACACGCAGTCTCTGTGTGAGGAGGGAGAGTCGGCAATGAGAGATGATCTCATATGTTTACATTTGAGATCATCTCCCATTGGATACGCTGATCGAGTGCTAAATGGCCGCTGTGATTGTCCATATAGCACGATCTGTGATTGGCTGTGTCCAAGAGACACGGCCAACACTGATTTTCCCTGATGCGCGCCCGGGGCGGCACACGGGGAACAAGTAAACAGGAGGACGTCCAGGGATGCCCTCCCAGCAATTAAGCGCCCTGCTGTAGCCGTCTTTTGGCTATAGTGCGGGCGCCGAGTGGTTAATCACTACTGGGATTTTAAATAAACAAAAAAGAACACACATTTTCATCAGTGCAATTAGTTAGTTAGTGTGCCATACTGTGCTATTTTGCTTCAATTGTCAGTGTAGAATATTAGTTTAGTGTCATTCTAGGGATAGTGTGAGTGTAGTGAGGAGGACCATCACTCAGCCTTGCATAGTGTGCAGCTAGAGTAGGGACAGCTCAAATAGTTTCACTGTAGTGTAGTGAGACCGTGTCATTCATACATACATTAGTATAGAGTAGGGACAGCTCAGATAGTTTCAGTGTAGTGTAGTGAGACCGTGTCAATAATCTTGACATTAGTGTATAGCTATAGTAGGGACTGTTCAGATAGTGTCAGTGTAGTGACAGTTGAACACTGTCTATTTGACACCACTTTACATTGATTAAAGTGCATCTACGTACAAATTGCCACTTGTTCTTTACATTTGCTTATAAGCACTGCCCCCTCCCTCCAAATTATTTCTGGGAGGACAACAAGGAGAGGCAGACGTTCCCTTGGCACTGTAAGGGGGCCAGCAACAAATGTGTCCACAGCCAAAGGTGGACGTGGTGGTCAGTCCTCAGGCAGGGCATCATTTCCTCTGTTTAGTGAGTTTGCCCGTGCTATTCAGCCACAGCATGCAGAGGAGGTGGTGGACTGGCTTACTAAACCTTCCTCATCCTCCTCATCCTCTGGCATGCAAGCAGAGACAAGTGTGCAGTCCCCTGCAGTTGCCAGGTGGATCTCAGCAGTCCGGATAGAATGGAGCCTTGTAACTCCCTATGCAACCGGCGTCCTGGACCACAGGTTACTTCCGATCATTAAATCTATACAGTTTTACTAAGAGGCACCTGTTGTTTTGTTTTTCTGTCTTCCATATCTGAAGTGGCTTCAACTCCCCACACAAGGCTGCCCTATCAAAAAGACTGTAAAACTTCACAAAGAGCTGTATTTGCTCAAAGGACTTTGTTATGAATTTGCACCTGCTTATTATCTTACTCTGACCTGCGCCGCTATTCACTGATGTTTTTTTTTCCTGCCAGAGTGGATAAACCTGCCTCCTTGTCCACATCTATTCCTGCCATGGAGGAGTCAGCTGAATTTGACCACAGCGTCAGCCACTTGTTCCTTGATGATGCCCAGCCATTACTGGATTTAGATGTTGGTTCTGAGGTTGAGGATGACAGGAACATGAGCCTAGAGAGAGGGGAGAACACTGGTAGACAAATTGGAATTCATGTTTCCCCAGCCGCAGCATATTGCCAAGTTGTCTCCAGTGGTAATGATGATGATGGAGGAGATGGAGATGATGATGATGATGATGATGAGGTCACTGATGCGACTTGGGTGCCAGATAGAGCAGAGGAGGAAACTGAAGGTGAGGAGGCACAACCCCAAGGAGGCCAACATCAAGAATTAGTAGAGAGCAGCCACCCTATTCCATCACATTCTACTGCTGTTATCTCCCGGCCCACTCCCCAAAGCTCACACCAGATAATGTCTTCTTAGATGAAGCACGTCGCGTCGAGCCTATTGTTTTCATTACGTTACCAGTCCGGTTATACAAGCGCTTGTTGTTCTGCTCAAATGTGAGTGTTTTCTACTTACTATTTAAATAGATTTCCTGTTAAGTGGATTCACACTATGTGAGATTTTTATTTCATTTATGGCTATACATCTATGAACCCATGCTACGGATTCCATTTCTGAAGTTCTGCTCTTGAGATCTGTGTCCCCTGGAGGAAAGTGGGATTACTAACTTCCGGTGTTCAAACATCTTCAAACGCTGATGTTTCCAATCATTGGTGCATTGTCACCACAAAACTGTGACGACTCATTTGACATATGCCTTACTGAGTCCATATGTTCTGGTAAGCTTCAGTTTTATCGGTGGTGGTTTCCCTTATCATTTTCATCATCTATTCATCGGGATCAACACTTCAATAATATTTTTTGTCACAAACTTTTTTCAATTATTGTTGTGGACTATATTTAAATGTTTCAACCACTCTTCTCAATGCACACTTTTAATAACTTTGCACTTTATATTTATATATTTTTTTGTACATTCAAGTATATTTTGCATATGTTTCAAATGTCTAAATATTAGTCATTGCTATATAGCGCTGCACTTTTCTATATATTTTCTGTTATTTACAATTGTCATTTGTCATTTATCATTTTCAACCTCTCGTTCTTAGCATTGCTGAAGGGCACTTCAAATACGCGGTCATGTCTACCTCCTAAAATTTGAAGAAGCTTTTTTATTTCTAACTTTTCTTTTTGCAACTGCAGTATCATCTTTTCATTTAGTATTCAGGGTTTGCTGAGTTGTTTGACTACTCTCTTGTGGTTGATGAAATGGTACTGTGCAAGCTGTGCTAGTAATAGCAACTGTTTCTTGAGTACAATGTAGATTATTGGACTGGCACTTGCTGAGATTCATTGATTTGCTGGCCTGAATTTTTTTTTGCTTCTGTTCCCTTCCAATCTCCATGTTAGCCTCTTCATTCATTTTTTTCTATGAGAAACTCATCTGAAACAGAAGGGTCATCTAAAGATTGCTTTAGTTTAAACTCGATATGGTCACTTCTCAGTCCAGTAAGTACTGACCTTAGGAATTTTTTCTTTATTAGCTCAGTCCCAAAGTGTTCATCTGAACCTTCTCCTTGTGAAACAAACAAAAGGCGATCTTTCTGTCCCCTTCACCTATCTGAAAGACAATTTTAAAGTTATTTCGTATTGTGACTTCTGGCAAGTTACTCTAGTGAGGCGTCTTAGCAGCTAAAATAGGTTCTGATTGTGAATGGCTTTCCCTTGAATCTTTATTTGTAATGCTGAGTTTTTTAATCTGCTCCTCCATCATCTTAGCTGTTTCTTGGAATGTATCCTGCATAATGTGGTACTGTTTTAAAGATTCTAATTGTAGTTGTTTAGCTTGGGAATCTTTGTCACTATTACTTGGTGCTTTAGTGTTATTTCTTTTGTGTAACTCAGAGTTGAATTTCCTAGTTGCTGGTAGAAATTCAATGACAGACTCTGCACTCTCAGTCTCTACCAGTTCATCCAGCACCTCATTAACTATCCTCATGTAATGGCAATGGGTTTAGCCTCTTGCCATACCTTCTTCTGGCGTTTTGATAAATTGACAGGTTTCAATCAGCTCACTAACTGTAATCTGAGTTAGAGATTGACTGATTTCCTCTTTTACATTCTCCATATCCATTTGTAAATGTGATATTTCTGGCACCACAAGGGTTAATTTATCATATATCCTTCACAGCACCATAGGCTGTCTTTATTCCTTGTCTCTGTTCCCCTTTGCAGACAAGCTGTCTTGAGCTCTATCACAGGAATTGAAGCAGTTTTCTTTCACTTACTGTTTTAACATGCAGAGATCACTTCTGTGACTTTTCTGCATGCTATTCACCACGTCCCACGTTGGGTGTCAGTTTTGTTGCATATATGATAAATAAATTCCACAGTGCGATAGGGGAGGGTGAAATTGGGGTGTTTAATCAATAGTAGCTGCAAGACACATGGGACATACATTACCCTGGGGGAACAGGGTACAACTAAATAAAACAATCATAAAATACAGCAAACATACATACAACTGTGCACATATAGTCCCTAATGCATTTTAGTAATAGAGTGCAAAAATCACATGTCCTGTACACTAGAAACATATATCTGCAAAACTATCATAACAAACATACAGTTTGTTCTCATATTACACTGTGGCAGCATGTCCTTGTCACGGTGTTGCCTTATAAATTTATGTGGAATCTCCAGTAGCAAGTGTGTGTGTGTGTGTGTGTGTGTGTGTGTGTGTGTGTGTGTGTGTGTGTGTGTGTGTGTGTGTGTAAGAAGGTTGCCAAGACACTGAAACTGAGCTGCAGCATGGTGGCCAAGACCATACAGTAGTTTAACAGGACAGGTTCCACTCTTGCAATGGTCGACCAAAGAAGTTGAGTGCACATGCTCAGCCTCATATCCAGAGATTGTCTTTGGAAATAGACGTATGAGTGCTGCCAGCATTGCTGCAGAGGTTGAAGGCATGGAGGGTCAGTCTGTCAGTTCTCAAACCTATACACTAGAACATTGTATTCCTCTAAGTGGGACTTTGTAAGGCAAGAGTCTTCAAACAGTATATCAAAATCGCATATATAATTTTATTAATAAAATATTTAAAATCATGACAGAAAAAACGTGAAAAAACTTAAGTAAAAAAGATAAGGATGCTTGAAAATACACATAATAATCACAATGATTTTCAAGTTTTTTCTGTCATGATTTTAAATATTTTGATAATAAAATTATATATGCGATTTTGATATACTGTTTGAAGACTCTTCCCTTACAAAGTCCCACTTACTGGAATACAATGTTCTAGTGTATAGGTTCACAGGGATGTGGGCAAGCAGTCTTCTTCCCTAAGGCTACCGTCACTACCCTCATTTGTCAGTTCTCAGACCATACGCCACACACTGCATCAAATTGGTCTGTATGGCTGTCATCCCAGAAGGAAGCCTCTTCTAAAGATGATGCACAAGGAAGCCCGCAAACAGTTTGCTGAAGACAAGCAGACTAAGGACATGAACTACTGGAACCATGTCCTGTGGTCTGATGAGACCAAGATAAACTTATTTGGCTCAGATGGTGTCAAGCGTGTGTGTGTGGTGGCAACCAGGTGAGGAGTACAAAGACAAGTGCATCTTTCCTACAGTAAAGCATGGTGGTGGGAGTGTCTGGGGCTGCATGAGTGCTATGAGCACTGGGGAGCTACAGTTTATTGAGGGAACCATGAATGCCAACATGTACTGTGACATACTGAAACAGAGCATGATCCCCTCCCTTCGGAGACTGGGTTGCAGGGCAGTATTCCAACATGATAACGACCCCAAACACACCTCCAAAACAACCACTGCCTTGCTAATGAAGCTGAGGGTAAAAGTGATGGACTGGCCAAGCATGTCTCCAGACCTAAACCCTATTGAGCATCTGTGGGGCATTCTCAAATGGAAAATAGAGGAGCGCAATGTTTCTAACACCCACCAGTTTTGTGATGCCATCATGGAGGAGTGGAAGAGGACTCCAGTGGCAACCTGTGAAGCTCTGGTGAACTCCATGCTCAAGAGGGTTAAGGCAGTGCTGGAAAATAATAGTGGCCACACAAAATATTGACACTTTAGGCCCAATTTGTCCATTTTCACTTAGGGGTGTACTCACTTTTGTTGCCAGCAGTTTAGGCATTAATGGCTGTATGTTGAGTTTTTTGAGGGAACAGCACATTTACACTGTTATACAAGCTGTACACTCACTAATTTACATTGTAGCAAAGTGTCATTTCTTCAGTGTTGTCACATGAAAAGATATGATAAAATATTTACAAAAATGTGAGGGGTGTACTCACTTTTGTGAGATACTGTACATTACCCTGGGGGAACAGGGTGCAACTAAAGGGAACTTTCTATCAGAAACAAGTTAAAGTGGATGTAAACCCAAAACATTTACATAGTTACATAGTAGGTGAGGTTGAAAAAAGACACAAGTCCATCAAGTCCAACCTATGTGTGTGATTATGTGTCAGTATTACATTACATATCCCTGTATATTGCGGTCATTCAGGTGATTATCTAATAGTTTCTTGAAGCTATCAATGCTCCCCGCTGAGACCACCGCCTGTGGAAGGGAATTCCACATCCTTGCCGCTCTTACAGTAAAGAACCCTCTACGTAGTTTAAGGTTAAACCTCTTTTCTTCTAATTGTAATGAGTGGCCACGAGTCTTATTAAACTCTCTTCTGCGAAAAAGTTTTATCCCTATTGTGGGGTCACCAGTACAGTATTTGTAAATTGAAATCATATCCCCTCTCAAGCGTCTCTTCTCCAGAGAGAATAAGTTCAGTGCTCGCAACCTTTCCTCATAACTAAGATCCTCCAGACCCTTTATTAGCTTTGTTGCCCTTCTTTGTACTCGCTCCATTTCCAGTACGTCCCTCCTGAGGACTGGTGCCCAGAACTGGACAGCATACTCCAGGTGCGGGCGGACCAGAGTCTTGTAGAGCGGGAGAATTATCGTTTTATCTCTGCAGTTGATCCCCCTTTTAATGCATGCCAATATTCTGTTTGCTTTATTAGAAGCAGCTTGGCATTGCATGCCATTGCTGAGCCTATCATCCACTAGGACCCCCAAGTCCTTTTCCATCATAGATTCCCCCAGAGGTTCTCCCCCCAGTGTATAGATTGCATTCATATTTTTGACACCCAAATGCATTATTTTACATTTTTCTACATTGAACCTCATTTGCCATGTAGTCGCCCACCCCATTAATTTGTTCAGGTCTTTTTGCAAGATTTCCACATCCTGCGGAGAAGTTATTGCCCTGTTTAGCTTAGTATCGTCTGCAAATACAGAGATGGGACTGTTTATCCCATCCTCCAGGTCGTTTATGTACAAATTAAATAGGATTGGTCCCAGCACAGAACCCTGGGGGACCCCACTACCCACCCCTGACCATTCTGAGTACTCCCCATTTATCACCACCCTCTGAACACGCCCTTGTAGCCAGTTTTCAATCCATGTACTCACCCTATGGTCCATGCCAACGCACCTTATTTTGTACAGTAAACGTTTATGGGGAACTGTGTCAAATGCTTTTGCAAAATCCAGATACACCACGTCTACGGGCCTTCCTTTATCTAGATGGCAACTCACCTCCTCATAGAAGGTTAATAGATTGGTTTGGCAAGAACGATTCTTCATGAATCCATGCTGATTACTGCTAATGATATCATTCTTATTACTAAAATATTGTATATAGTCCCTTATCATCCCCTCCAAGAGTTTACATACTATTGATGTTAGGCTAACTGGTCTGTAATTCCCAGGGATGTTTTTTGGGCCCTTTTTAAATATTGGTGCTACATTGGCTTTTCTCCAATCAGCTGGTACCATTCCAGTCAATAGACTGTCTGTAAAAATTAGGAACAACGGTCTGGCAATCACCTGACTGAGTTCCTTAAGTACCCTCGGATGCAAGCCATCTGGTCCCGGTGATTTATTAATGTTAAGTTTCTCAAGTCTAATTTTAATTCCGTCCTCTGTTAACCATGTAGGTGCTTCCTGTGTTGTGTCATGAGGATAAACACTGCAGTTTTGGTTACTGAAGCTCCCCGATTCACTCGTGAAGACTGAGGAGAAGAATAAATTCAATACCTCTGCCATCTCCCCATCCTTTGTAACCAGATGTCCTTCCTCATTCTTTATGGGGCCAATATAGTCTGTCCTCCCTTTTTTACTGTTTACATACTTAAAGAATTTCTTGGGATTTTTTTTGCTCTCCTCCGCTATATGTCTTTCATGTTCTATCTTAGCCATCCTAATTGCACCCTTACATTTCTTATTGCATTCTTTATAAATTTTGAATGCTGTGGATGATCCCTCAACCTTGTATTTTTTGAAGGCCTTCTCCTTTGCTTTTATATGCATTTTTACATTGGAGTTAAGCCATCCAGGATGTTTGTTCGCTCTTTTAAATTTTTTACCCAATGGGATACATTGGCTAATGCCCTTATTTAATATGCTCTTAAAGCAAACCCATCTCTCCTCTGTATTCTTTGTTCCTAATATTTTATCCCAATTTATGCCTTTTAGCAAGGTTTGTAGTTTAGGGAAGTTGGCTCTTTTGAAATTCAGTGTCTTTGTGTTACCTTCATGTCTCCTATTTGTGCGATTTATACTGAAACTAATTGACCTGTGATCGCTGTTACCTAAATTGCCCCGTATTTCCACATCTGTTATCAGGTATGTATTGTTGGTAATCAGTAGATCTAGTAATGTTTTATTTCTAGTTGGTGCGTCTACCATCTGACCCATAAAATTGTCCTGCAAGACATTAAAAGTGAAATAACCAGTCTCCTTCACACAGTAAAGCAATAGAAGCCATCTTCCCCCAGTCTGGTCAGGAAAGGAGCAGCCAGTCATCTTCAATCCCCACCAATTGTCCTACAGTAAAGAAAACCGACACACCAAAAAAATTTGTGTCGCCACCTCCCCTCTCCTGTGACTGACAGACTAATTAGGAGACTTATGCATGGCCATGAGAGAAGGAGTGTGCGTCCCACAGCCAATCACAGATCACTCCCGAAAGATCTCCAGCCCGCGGAGACTGATGCAGACTTTCATAGCAGGAGGAATCTGTACACAGCGGGACACTGTCATGCTTATCTGTGCTTATCTCTGCTAACGGAGGAAGAGGGGAGAGCCATCACTGTCATCATTATCAACAGGGCCAAACAGCTTCACACAGATTTAATCCCACAGCTGCCAAGGAGAGAGCCAAATAGGAGGATACAATTAAACCCTCAATGGCTGGGCATTTTTACTGTGTAACTACTACTTGAAAGTAGGGCATTACAGTAGAAGTGTCCAGCCATTGAGGGGTTAATTGTATCCTCCTGCTCAGCTCTCTCCCTGGCAGCTGTGGGGTTAAATCTGTGTGAATGATGACAGTGATGTCTCCCCCCTCCTCCTCCATTAGAGATAAGCACAGATAAGAATGGCAGTATCATGTACTGATTCCTGACATTTGTTCTGCTCCCTCCTTCTATGAAAGCCTGCATCCTCCTGTGTCTCAAATGCTGCTCAGTGGTTATGAGGATAACCATAGGTGTGCGCAGGCTATTGCATTAGGGTGTGCACCCCAAAGCTCCAACACACATGCGCGTGTGTTTACAGATATATGGACCCAGCATTGATCTCCCTGCAAGCATAGTGATACAGAAGTGTGTAAGCACCTCTCTTATAGTGGAACCGGTAAGAGGAAGATCTTTCCCATCTCCCTGCTGGCATAGAGACACATGCACACAGGGTGATTAGGGTGTGCCTAGGCACATCCAGCACACCCTGTGCGCACACCTATGAGGATAACTGATGTTACAGACTTCAGCTCAGCTGAGCTAGTGTGATTGCCAGGGGAAAGGGGGAGTGTACAGATGGGAGAGGAGTCCTGTGATGTGAGGACAACCACCTACCGAGCTCCGGCCCATAGACATGCCCATGGACCGGTGTCTTTCAGAGGGCTGTGACAGGCACAGGGATAAAAAAAATGCAGGTACAACTAATGTACTTTGATTTTTAAAGAAAGGGCTAACACATGGTGTATGTATCTATAATTGTTGAACATGGGGTTCTCATCCACTTTAAGCAAGTTTCCTTTTCACCTGTTGTGCAGGCAGTGTTCTAGGAAATGTGTCAATTTTCAGAGCAGGATTCTGGATCCAGGCTGCCGCTGCACATATCATATAAACTATTTAATATAAACTTTATTTTTGAGGGGCGTCTATTTTTATACATTTTTTACACCATATTTTAAGTTCTTGTCGTATTGATATTAGAATAGGACGGGAATTATCATGGAAAATCACGATCACCATGCTGGGATGATACTTTAATTTCTCTGTCACTTTCCTAAAAGGTTGGCTGTGATAGTGGAGCTAAGGTATGGTTATATTTCATATTTACAGAGGTTGACAAAGACATATTTTAAAATTCCATTTCTGCAAGTTTTCAAGGTAGCATTGTAAAAAATCTGGAGCCCTTTGTGGAGATTAATGAAAATAAAATCTTACTTAAAAAAGATGCTGTGCTAACATCAGACCTTTAAAAATGAGCAGAAATAAAGTCTTTATGTTTTTTGGTCTCCTAACATTCTAACACCAGAATATCAAAATGGGAAAACAAAGATTTTTTTTTTTTGCATGAAGGGGAATAATACATAATGTTCATAATGTGCAAATAGAAAGATAAGAAAAAAAAAGATCACTCTCTTCTAGTGACTTCACCATTTCTCAAGCAAAGAAAGCTTTTAAAAGAGTTAAAGCACAGTTTCCTACTCCACTGCTGATATTGGTTGGATGTACAATTTAACCACTTCAGCCCCGGACCATTATGCTGCATAAGGACCAGAGGACTTTTTCCAATTTGGCACTGCGTCGCTTTAACGGCTAATTGCGCGGTCATGCAATGCTGTACCCAAACGAAATTTGCGTCCTTTTCTTCCCACAAATAGAGCTTTCTTTTGATGGTATTTGATCACCTCTGACTTTTTTTATTTTTTTCGCTATAAACGGAAAAAGACCGAAAATTTTGAAAAAAAATGATATTTTCTTTTTTGTTATAAAAAAAATCCAATAAACTCAATTTTAGTCATACATTTAGGCCAAAATGTATTCGGCCACATGTCTTTAGTAAAAAAAATATCAATAAGCGTATATTTATTGGTTTGCGCAAAAGTTATAGCGTCTACAATCTAGGGTACATTTTCTGGAATTTACACAGCTTTTAGTTTATGACTGCCTATGTCATTTCTTGAGGTGCTAAAATGGCAGGGCGGTACAACCCCCCCAAATGACCCCATTTTGGAAAGTAGACACCCCAAGGAAATTGCTGAGAGGCATGTTGAGCCCATTGAATATTAATTTTTTTTGTCCCAAGTGATTGAATAATGACAAAAAAAAAAATTACAAAAAGTTGTCACTAAATTATATATTGCTCACACAGGCCATGGGCATATGTGGAATTGCACCCCAAAATATATTCAGCTGCTTCTCCTGAGTACGGGGATACCACATGTGTGGGACTTTTTGGGAGCCTAGCCGCGTACGGGGCCCGAAAACCAATCACCGCCTTCAGGATTTCTAAGGGCGTAATTTTTGATTTTATTCCTCACTACCTATCACAGTTTTGAAGGCCATAAAATGCCCAGGTGGCACAAAACCCCCCAAATGACCACATTTTGGAAAGTAGACACCCCAAGCTATTCGCTTTGAGGCATGTTGAGTCCATGGAATATTTTATATTTTGACACAAGTTGCGGGAAAGTGACAATTTTTTTTTTTTGCACAAAGTTGTCACTAAATGATATATTGCTCACACAGGCCATGGGCATATGTGGAATTGCACCCCAAAAAACGTTTAGCTGCTTCTCCTGAGTATGGTGGATACCACATTTGTGGGATTTTTTGGGAGCCTAGCCACGTACGGGGCCCCGAAAACCAATCAAATTGTCTCTTTCCCGCAACTTGTGTCACAATATAAAATATTCCATGGACTCGACATGCCTCTCAGCAAATAGCTTGGGGTGTCTACTTTCCAAAATGGGGTCATTTGGGGGGGGGGTTTGAACTGTCCTGGCATTTTATGCACAACATTTAGAAGCTTATGTCACACATCACCCACTCTTCTAACCACTTGAAGACAAAGCCCCTTCTGGCACTTTTTGTTTACATGAAAAAATTATTATTTTTTGCAAGAAAATTACTTGGAACCCCCAAACATTGTATATTTTTTTAAAGCAAATGCTCTACAGATTAAAATGGTGGGTGTTTCATTTTTTTTTTACACAGTATTTGCGCAGCGATTTTTCAAACGCATTTTTTTGGGAAAAAACACACTTTTTAAAATTTTAATGCACTAAAACACACTATATTGCCCAAATGTTTGATGAAATAAAAAAGATGACCAAACATGACATGCTTTAAAATTGCGCACAAACGTGCAGTGGCAACAAACTAAATACATTTTTAAAAGCCTTTAAAAGCCTTTACAGGTTACCACTTTAGATTTACAGAGGAGGTCTACTGCTAAACTTACTGCCCTCGATCTGACCTTCGTGGTGATACCTCACATGCATGGTGCAATTGCTGTTTACATTTGACGCCAGACCGACGCTTGCGTTCGCCTTAGCGTGAGAGCAGGGGGGGACAGGGGTGCTTTTTTTTTTCTTTATTATTTTTTTTCTTTTTTATCTTATTTTTAAACTGTTCCTTTCATTTTTTTTTTTTTTATCATTTTTATTGTTATCTCAGGGAATGTAAATATCCCCTATGATAGCAAAAGGTAGTGACAGGTACTCTTTTTTGAAAAAATTGGGGTCTATTAGACCCTAGATCTCTCCTCTGTCCTCAAAGCATCTGACCACACCAAGATCGGTGTGATAAAATGCTTCCCCAATTTCCCAATGGAGCTGTTTACATCCAGCGAAATCATAAAATGCTCGTAGCTTCCGGTTTCTTAGGCCATAGAGATGTTTGGAGGCACTCTGGTCTCTGATCAGCTCTATGGTCAGCTGGCTGAATCACCGGCTGCATTCTCAGGTTCCCTGTTGAGACAGGAGAGCCAGAGAAAAACACGGAAGATGGTGGGGGGGGCATTCCCTCCCACTGCTTGTAAAAGCAGTCTAGAGGCTAATTAGCCACTAGGATTGCTTTTACATGAAAGCCGACTGCTGGCTGAAAAGAATGATACCAAGATGATACCTAAACCTGCAGGCATCATTCTGGTATAACCACTCAAAGTCATGAATGGCGTACCTAAAGACAAAAAAATGGTTCACAATAAAAACACAGTAAACAGTAAAGTATAAAAAATTGCATGCCTGAAAAGCAAACATGATAAAACATAATAACAATAAAACATTGCAGAATAGAATACAGTAAAAAAGAGCAGAACAATAGAGAGAGAATAGAGAGAGAGAGAACAATAAAACGACAACTATTTTTTTTTTTTTTTACACTGTTTTTGTAACTGTAACTTTTATAACGGTAACCGGTTCCAGCTTCGGGTCTCTCAAAATGCGATGGCATCTTGGGAGACCCTGTCAAAGTGTGCCTAGTCTGTGCAATGCTGTACCCTACGCTAATACTCAACTAGTTATTGGTAGCGTTCAAAACATTCACCAATGCAAAGACCAGGATTGTCAGGACAGGAGGGACAATAATAGCGGGTGTCACGCCTATATACGCGCTTGCTGCAGACACAACATCTTTTTTGGGGGGTTCGTTGGGTAGGGGTACTCAGGAGGACATAAAGAAAATGCCTCTCATGCAGCCGACTGCATTTGGTTGGGGATGTGAATGGGGGAAGTACGGGCGCTGCAAAAGTGGTGGGTTCCCAATTAGGATTGGCGAATGCAGCAGGAAGGGCATTATGGGCACGACGGCCTGTGTTTGTCTTCTTGGTGGCAGCGGGACACTACTTGTGCTTGCCACCTCACCAGCTTGAACTGCACTTATGGGACTCGCCACGTCACCAAGTGTTACTGCAGTACTGGTTTGATTACGACCGGGGTGTACTAGGCCGCTGGTGCTTGCCAGTTCACCAAAACGCTACAAAAAAAACGGTTAGCGATCGCAGGGATCAGGCCTGACTCTGCGAACGCTGCAGTTTTGTAAGTGACAGTGATCGATCGATACTGCACTTGAGTGGGCTGGGCTGGGCCGGGCGGAGGGGCAAAACGCAGGTCCTAGCAGGTATCTGGACTGATCCCCCTAACACTGCGTTTTTGGGAACCCTAAACTGCTGGGGACGCTAGTATAGATCTGATCGGATCAGATATTGATCCGTTCAGATACTATACCACTAAGGGAGGTGTACAGTGCGTGCGTGGGTGTTAGCAATAACCTGACGCTGCTTGGGGCTGGTGCTTACCAGTTCACCAAAATGCTACCAAAAAACTGTTAGCGATCGCAGGGATCAGGCCTGACTCTGCAAATGCTGCAGTTATGCGTTTAGTGTTTTGTAAGTGACAGTGATCGATCGATACTGCACTTGGGTGGGCTGGGCTGGGACGGGCGGAGGGGCAAAACGCAGGTGCTAGCAGGTATCTGGGCTGATCCCGCTAACACTGCGTTTTTTTGGAACGTGCGTGGGTGTTAGCGGTACTGGCACTAATCTGACGCTGCCTGGGGCGACGCATATCACCGCTGGGTGATCAGGGGTGTCAGGGTACCATTGGCGCCGGACCTGGGCGTCGGCATGCGCCTATGTGCCGGCGCGCTCCGTTACGCACTTTTCAGCAAGTCTCTGTTGTTCCCGGGCGTCAGCGCGGCGCCAGGGCGCGCGCAGGTACGCGGCGCTTGTGCACACGCGTGCACGTGCGCGCGTGAGCGCGTGAGTGATAGCGCCGGTTTGGCGCCAAAGTGCACATAAAAGTCCCCCTGTGCCTCTGGCACATTGCTGCTTCGTCTTAGCTTTGTGATTCTTGTTATCTGAACCTGATTGTTTTCTACTCATCTGACCAGGCTTGTCTGACCATCTGTCTTGCTCCAATCCGACCCGGCCTGTCTGACTACTCTTCTATTGCCTGCCTGATTCCGTAGCCGATCTCTGCCTTCCTACCGACTCCACCTCCGCCTGCTGTTTTGCCTGTCTCATATCCCTGCTGACCCGGACCGTCTGACCCTGCTTGTGCCTGCTGTTGTCCTTGCTGTTGCACCTTCAGCTTCAGCTCCAGTGATTTCTGCATCTCCAAGTGTTCCAGCTTGCTGCCTCCAGTCTCACCTGATCTGCAGTCCAGCCATCCCTGTGGGATCTCTCATCACTTCAGCATCAGAGACTCTGCTCTTCAGGCACTCCTACCCCACTGTGCTCAGGAGACCACTGTCCCCACTCCAGTGGCTCCTGAACCAGCGTTGTATGAGAGGTCTTCTCCTACAAGTCAGGCTCTACTACCAGGTACCTAACAGTACGAAGCAGCCATGTCTGAGCCTGCAGGAGATACCTCTCCAATGAAGGAGATATGCGCTCACCTGGCGGCTCTCAACCAAGCAGTGCAAGCCATTCAGGATAATTATAACAGACTGAAGGGACAAGTTCAGAATCTTGCAGGGTCTAACCCTTCAGCCTCCTCTTCAGCTACTGCCCCAACACAGACTGTTCCAGGGCCTTCAGTTGTGATGCTTCCGCCTGAACCACAGGTCCCCATTCCTGAAAGGTTCTCTGGAGACCGGGCTAAGTTTCGAGCCTTCCGCAATGCTTGTCAGCTCTTCTTTGCCCTACAGCCCAGAACCTTTTCACTGGAAGCCACTAAAGTTGGATTTGTAATTTCCCTCCTACAAGGGGAACCACAGACCTGGGCACATCGTTTACTTGAAGGGGACTCTGCTCTAACTCAATCCTTATCCGCTTTCTTTGAAGCCATGGCACAATTATATGAGGATCCTCAACAGACTGCCACAGCCAAATCTGCTCTGTTCGCGCTCCAACAAGGCCGCAGACCTGCGGAGGACTATGTTACTGAATTCAGACGTTGGAGCGCGGACACACAGTGGAATGACGCGGCTCTGCGTCATCAGTTCCGCATTGGACTGTCTGAAAGTTTAAAAGATGAACTTGCTTGAGTAGGTATTCCAAATACCTTGGAGGCCTTGATCACCCTAACCATTCAGATCGATCGTCGCCTCCGAGAACGCCGATCTGAATGATCAGTTCAACCAAACCGCCCGACCTGGATGACACCACGAGCTCCGATTCCTGCAGCACGCTACTTACCTGTGCCCAGTCCAAATTCAGTCAATACCACACCAGATACCTCCGAACCAATGCAGCTAGGTCTGATGCGACCTGCCCTGTCTTCCGAAGAACGTGCCCGACGTCGACAATTAAATCTGTGTCTCTACTGTGGAGGAACCGGGCATTATGTCCATAATTGCCCAGTCAGAATAAGTAAGTGTGCATCTCCTATACTTACCAGTCTCTCTGCTTTATCTACAAATTCTACCCATCTTGCCATTCCTCTCTTGTTACAGCTTCAAGAAAAGACACTCCAAGTCAACGCAATTATTGATTCCGGGGCATGCAGCTGCTTTATAGACTTAAACTTTGCCAATCAGCACAACATCCCTTTACTGACTAAAGCCCATGGACTGTCTGTCTTTCTTGCCGATGGCTCCCGTATCAGATCCGCACAAGTGACACAAGAGACCCTGCCATTATCCACTACAATTTCTTCTCAACACAAGGAATTGCTGATCCTTGACGCCATCACCTCCCCTATGTTTCCCATTATCCTGGGCATTCCCTGGCTACAGGCCCACAACCCACACATCCATTGGGCTTCAGGAGAAGTAAAATTTCTGTCATCTTACTGCCAGGAACACTGTTTGATGAAAGATTTGGATTCCCAAGCTACCCTGCTTTGCCTGGACTCCGACCAGAAAAATTGTCAGGTCATTCCCAAACATTATCATGACTACTTTGATGTCTTTAGCAAAAAGGGGGCAGATTCTCTTCCACCTCATCGTCCCTACGATTGCCCCATCGAATTGCTACCAGGATCCGGAATTCCCTTTGGACGCATCTTCCCCCTATCTGAGAAAGAACAAGAAGTGTTGAAGACATACATAGATGAAAACTTAGCCAAAGGATTCATTCGCCATTCTACTTCTCCAGCAGGTGCAGGAATATTCTTTGTTGCTAAGGACAAATCTCTCCGCCCGTGTATTGACTACCGAGAACTGAATAAAATCACGGTCAAAAATCGTTATCCCCTACCCTTGATACCCGAACTGTTCCAGAAATTAAGGACTGCCGTCATTTTTACTAAGCTTGATCTAAGAGGGGCCTATAATCTGATTCGCATTCGGGCTGGGCATGAGTGGAAAACAGCTTTTCGGACCTGATTCGGGCATTATGAATATTTAGTCATGCCTTTTGGACTCTGCAATGCCCCTGCGACTTTTCAACACCTAATTAATGATGTGCTTAGAGACTTCCTAGATCTGTTTGTGGTTGCATATCTAGACGATATTTTGATCTGTTCAGAATCCCTGGATCTCCATCGAAAACATGTTTGCCAAGTGTTGGGTCGTCTCCGCTTACACAGACTTTATGCAAAAGCGGAGAAATGCGAGTTTGAACAACAGAGCATTCAATTCTTGGGCTTGATTATCTCCTCAACTGGCATCAGGATTAGGGATGAGCTTCGTGTTCGAGTCGAACCCATGTTCGACTCGAACATCGGCTGTTCGACCGTCCGTCGAATTGCGAACGATATGGGCCGTTCGCGCCAAATTCGTGTGGCGCGTCACGGCCCATAATTCACTGCGGCATCGCAGTGCATTGCTGGCTGATGATTGGCCAAGCATGCACTATGACCCGCATGCTTGGCCAATCACAGCGCCGTCAGTAGAGAGAGCTGTAATTGGCCAAAGCCAGGGTGGCTTTGGCCAATTATGGCTCAGGGATTTAGTACACACCCCACACTATATAAGGCCGCCTGCACGGCGGCCCTGTGTAGTGTGTGTTCCGGTGTGCTGAGCGATAGAGAGAGAGAGAGACAGTGTCATTTGATTTGAGTTAGATAGATTAGGCAGAACAGTCAGTCAGTTAGCTGCACTTACAGTGTATTGTGTATATATATGCATCCCAGGTGTTGCATATATATATATACACTGTATTCAGTTTAGCTAGATCCGTTCCTTTTATCTTCTATCTAGACTATTTACATTCAGTGCAGTGTGTCCTGCTCACAGTGTTCAGCTAGATCCGTTCCTGCTATTTACATTCAGTACAGTGCTTCCTGCTCACAGTGTTCAGCTAGATCCGTTCCTGCTATTTACATTCAGTGCAGTGCGTGCTGCTCACAGTGTTCAGCTAGATCCGTTCCTGCTATTTACATTCAGTGCAGTGCGTCCTGCTCACAGTGTTCAGCTAGATCCGTTCCTGCTATTTACATTCAGTGCAGTGCGTCCTGCTCACAGTGTTCAGCTAGATCCGTTCCTGGTATTTACATTTAGCGCAGTGCGTCCTGCTCACAGTGTTCAGCTAGATCCGTTCCTGCTATTTACATTCAGTGCAGTGCGTCCTGCTCACAGTGTTCAGCTAGATCCGTTCCTGCTATTTACATTCAGTGCAGTGCGTGCTGCTCACAGTGTTCAGCTAGATCCGTTCCTGCTATTTACATTCAGTGCAGTGCGTCCTGCTCACAGTGTTCAGCTAGATCCGTTCCTGCTATTTACATTCAGTGCAGTGCGTCCTGCTCACAGTGTTTAGCTACATCCGTTCCTGCTGTTTACATTCAGTGCAGTGCGTCCTGCTCACAGTGTTCAGCTAGATCCGTTCCTGCTATTTACATTCAGTGCAGTGCGTCCTGCTCACAGTGTTCAGCTAGATCCGTTCCTGCTATTTACATTCAGTGCAGTGCGTCCTGCTCACAGTGTTCAGCTAGATCCGTTCCTGCTATATACATTTAGTGCAGTACGTCCTGCTCACAGTGTTCAGCTAGATCCGTTCCTGTTATCTTCCTACTGACAGGCAGGCTTGTCTGGTTACAGTATATAAAGCTACCTGAAGAAAATTACAGGTGTTCTTTTTGATCCTATTAGTACCACGGTCAGGCAGCTAGACTATTTACATTTAGTACAGTGTGTCCTGCTCACAGTGTTCAGCTAGATCCGTTCCTGTTATTTACATTCAGTGCAGTGCGTCCTGCTCACAGTGTTCAGCTAGATCCGTTCCTGCTATTTACATTCAGTGCAGTGCGTCCTGCTCACAGTGTTCAGCTAGATCCGTTCCTGCTATTTACATTCAGTGCAGTGCGTCCTGCTCACAGTGTTCAGCTAGATCCGTTCCTGCTATATACATTTAGTGCAGTACGTCCTGCTCACAGTGTTCAGCTAGATCCGTTCCTGTTATCTTCCTACTGACAGGCAGGCTTGTCTGGTTACAGTATATAAAGCTACCTGAAGAAAATTACAGGTGTTCTTTTTGATCCTATTAGTACCACGGTCAGGCAGCTAGACTATTTACATTTAGTACAGTGTGTCCTGCTCACAGTGTTCAGCTAGATCCGTTCCTGTTATTTACATTCAGTGCAGTGCGTCCTGCTCACAGTGTTCAGCTAGATCCATTCCTGCTATTTACATTCAGTACAGTGCTTCCTGCTCACAGTGTTCAGCTAGATCCGTTCCTGCTATTTACAATTAGTGCAGTGCGTGCTGCTCACAGTGTTCAGCTAGATCCGTTCCTGCTATTTACATTCAGTGCAGTGCGTCCTGCTCACAGTGTTCAGCTAGATCCGTTCCTGCTATTTACATTCAGTGCAGTGCGTCCTGCTCACAGTGTTCAGCTAGATCCGTTCCTGGTATTTACATTTAGCGCAGTGCGTCCTGCTCACAGTGTTCAGCTAGATCCGTTCCTGCTATTTACATTCAGTGCAGTGCGTCCTGCTCACAGTGTTCAGCTAGATCCGTTCCTGCTATTTACATTCAGTGCAGTGCGTGCTGCTCACAGTGTTCAGCTAGATCCGTTCCTGCTATTTACATTCAGTGCAGTGCGTCCTGCTCACAGTGTTCAGCTAGATCCGTTCCTGCTATTTACATTCAGTGCAGTGCGTCCTGCTCACAGTGTTCAGCTAGATCCGTTCCTGCTATTTACATTCAGTGCAGTGCGTCCTGCTCACAGTGTTCAGCTAGATCCGTTCCTGCTATATACATTTAGTGCAGTACGTCCTGCTCACAGTGTTCAGCTAGATCCGTTCCTGTTATCTTCCTACTGACAGGCAGGCTTGTCTGGTTACAGTATATAAAGCTACCTGAAGAAAATTACAGGTGTTCTTTTTGATCCTATTAGTACCACGGTCAGGCAGCTAGACTATTTACATTTAGTACAGTGTGTCCTGCTCACAGTGTTCAGCTAGATCCGTTCCTGTTATTTACATTCAGTGCAGTGCGTCCTGCTCACAGTGTTCAGCTAGATCCGTTCCTGCTATTTACATTCAGTACAGTGCTTCCTGCTCACAGTGTTCAGCTAGATCCGTTCCTGCTATTTACAATTAGTGCAGTGCGTGCTGCTCACAGTGTTCAGCTAGATCCGTTCCTGCTATTTACATTCAGTGCAGTGCGTCCTGCTCACAGTGTTCAGCTAGATCCGTTCCTGCTATTTACATTCAGTGCAGTGCGTCCTGCTCACAGTGTTCAGCTAGATCCGTTCCTGGTATTTACATTTAGCGCAGTGCGTCCTGCTCACAGTGTTCAGCTAGATCCGTTCCTGCTATTTACATTCAGTGCAGTGCGTCCTGCTCACAGTGTTCAGCTAGATCCGTTCCTGCTATTTACATTCAGTGCAGTGCGTGCTGCTCACAGTGTTCAGCTAGATCCGTTCCTGCTATTTACATTCAGTGCAGTGCGTCCTGCTCACAGTGTTCAGCTAGATCCGTTCCTGCTATTTACATTCAGTGCAGTGCGTCCTGCTCACAGTGTTCAGCTAGATCCGTTCCTGCTATTTACATTCAGTGCAGTGCGTCCTGCTCACAGTGTTCAGCTAGATCCGTTCCTGCTATATACATTTAGTGCAGTACGTCCTGCTCACAGTGTTCAGCTAGATCCGTTCCTGTTATCTTCCTACTGACAGGCAGGCTTGTCTGGTTACAGTATATAAAGCTACCTGAAGAAAATTACAGGTGTTCTATCCCAGCTTAGTGCAGCTACAGGCCATTAGTATGTCTGGAAGGCCAAGAAGGAGAGGCAGACAGTCACAAGCCAATAAGAGAGGGCAAGCAGGCTCTGTGTCTAGTGCTGGTCGTGGAGACGGTGCATCCTCATCAGCACGTGGCCATGGGACACGCTTGGCCTTTTTTTCGGCAGCTGGCCGTGTTGAGCCGCAACATGCGGAAGACTTGGTCGAGTGGATGACCAAGCCGTCCTCATCCTCCTCATCCTCTCTCACCCATGCCCAGGGTGCTTTGTCTGGCAAAGCAGCGGCCTCTTCCCTCAGCTCAATGTCATCAGTGACTCCTTCCCTAGCCCCACCATGTCCTCCTGAGGATTCCCTCGAACTGTTTGACCACAGTGTTGGGTACATGCTCCAGGAGGATGCCCAGCGTTTGGAAGGCTCTGATGATGATACTGAGCTCAATGAAGGCAGTAACATGAGCACGGACAGAGGGGGTGCCCAAGAAGGACAGCAATCTGGCAGTCATGCTCCCCCTGCTGCAGCATACTGCCAGGTTTGCTCCAGTGATGAGGAGGGAGGGGATGATGAGGTCACTGACTCAACGTGGGTGCCTGATAGGAGAGAGGAGGAGGAGGAGGAGGAGGAGGAGGAGGAGGTGGCACATCACCAACTAGGCAGGATGCCCTCCAGGGGCCAGCCTAAGGGCAGCACATTGACTGCATCACACCCCAAAGCTCCACATGTGCAGGGCGCTGCAGTCTCTGCGCGTTATTCAAAAAGTTCTTTGGTGTGGGCCTTTTTTGAGACGAGTGCATCAGATCGCACCGCTGCTATTTGCAATATATGTCTCAAGCGTATCTCGCGTGGCCAAAACATCTCCCGCTTGGGTACCACATGCTTGACCAGACATATGTTGACCTGCCATGCAGTTCGTTGGCAAGCGTATCTAAAAGACCCACACCAAAGAACAAAGACGATCTCTCCTTGCTCCTCATCAGCTGAGATTTCCAACCCCACTAGACCTTCAGTCCTCTCTGCGACCTGCAGTGAGAGGAATGAAGGTGTAGAATTAGGTGTGTCACAGCCAAGTACTTATGGGCAATCTGCTTTTGGTACACCGACGTCAGATTGTACCAGGCAAATTTCCCTGCCCCAGCTGCTGCACCGCCGAAAGAAGTTTGCTCCCAGCCATCCACATGCCCAGCGGTTGAATGCTAGCTTGGCAAAATTGCTAGCACTTCAACTGCTGCCTTTTCAGTTGGTAGACTCTGCCCCCTTCCGTGAGTTTGTGGAATGTGCGGTTCCTCAGTGGCAGGTACCCAAACGCCACTTTTTCTCACGGAAGGCGATTCCGGCTCTCTACCGGCATGTGGAAGGCAATGTCCATGCCTCGCTGGACAGGGCGGTCAGCGGTAAGGTGCATATTACCGCTGACTCATGGTCCAGCAGGCATGGACAGGGACGTTACTTAAGTTTCACGGCGCATTGGGTGACTCTGCTGGCAGCTGGGAAGGATGCAGGACAAGGTGCAGTAGTGTTGGAGGTTGTTCCGCCACCACGCCTCCAAAATGCTGATTGTGACACACCTCTCTCCTCCACCCCCTCCTCTTCTTCTTCCTCCATGGCCTCTTCCTCGGAACCAGCGGTGCTCCGTAGGCGTTCAAGGGGCTACGCAAGTACGCAGGCCAAAAGATGCCATGCGGTGCTTGAGCTGGTGTGCTTGGGGGACAGGAGCCACACTGGGGCAGAGGTTCTGTCAGCTCTGCAGGGGCAGGTTCAGAGGTGGTTGACGCCACGCCAACTTAAGGCAGGAATGGTGGTTTGCGACAATGGCACCAACCTCCTCTCTGCCCTCCGACAGGGACAACTGACCCATGTGCCCTGTTTGGCTCACGTCCTTAACTTGGTGGTGCAGCGGTTCTTGGGCAGGTACCCGGGCTTACAGGATGTCCTGAGGCAGGCCAGGAAAGTCTGTGTGCATTTCCGCCGGTCATATAATGCCAGTGCTCGGCTGACGGACCTCCAAAAGGAGTTTAACCTGCCCAAGAACCGCCTAATCTGTGACATGCCCACCAGGTGGAACTCGACGTTGGCCATGCTGCAGCGGCTGCACACGCAGCAGAGGGCCATCAATGAGTACCTGTGCGACTATGGCACCAGGACAGGGTCAGGGGACCTTGGTTTTTTTTCCCCACGCCAGTGGGCCATGATCAGGGATGCATGCACTGTCCTGTCACCATTCGAGGAGGCCACGAGGATGGTGAGCACTGACAGTGCATGCATCAGTGACACTGTCCCCCTTGTCCACCTGTTGGAGCACACGCTGCGTGGAATAATGGACAGGGCACTTGAGGCAGAACAGAGGCAGGAAGAGGAGGACTTCCTTAGCTCTCAAGGCCCCCTTTATCCAGACAGTGTTCCTGCGTGCCCGCCGATCACACAGGAAGAGGACGAGGAGGAGGAGGAGGAGGAGGAGGAAGATTGTGTCAGTATGGAGGTGGAGCCTGGCACTCAGCATCAGCAGTCTTTAAGGGATCAGTCCCAAGGAACACATGGACTTGTACGTGGCTGGGAGGAGGTGGCTGCGGACGTTGTTGTCCTTAGTGACCCAGAGGACTCCGGACCGAATGCCTCAGCAAACCTACGCTGCATGGCCTCCCTGATCCTGCAAAGCCTGCGTAAGGATCCTCGTATTCGTGGTATCAAGGAGAAGGACCAATACTGGCTGGCAACCCTCCTTGATCCACGTTACAAGGGTAAGGTTGCGGACCTTATCTTGCCATCGCAGAGGGAGCAGAGGATGAAACATCTTCGGGAGGCCTTGCAGAAAGGTCTGTGCAACGCGTTCCCAGAGACTGGGAGGTTACAAACTCCTGTTTCTGGACAACGTGTTGCTGAGGCTTCGGTCAGTCAAAGAAGGAGCGGTGGAGAAGGTGGCCGTCTGACCGATGCGTTCAGACAATTTTTTGGTCCGCAGCCCCAAGGTATGATCGGTTCCAGCAACCATCGCCAGCGTCTGTTTTACATGGTGCAGGAATACCTAGGGGCAAGATCAGACTTGGACACCTTTCCCACCGAAAATCCTCTGGGTTACTGGGTCTTGAGGATGGATCACTGGCCAGAGCTTGCACAGTATGCAATTGAGCTACTGGCCTGTCCTGCATCCAGCGTTCTTTCGGAACGCACATTCAGTGCTGCTGGAGGCGTGGTAACCGATCACAGGGTGCGTCTGTCCACCGACTCGGTCGATCGGCTGACCTTCATAAAAATGAATCAGTCTTGGATCACCACCAGCTACCAAGCACCTGATGCAGATGTAACCGAATAATTTTTTTTGAAATCTCAGATCCCTTCAAAGACTGCCTATGCTGATGCTGAGTGACTATCCCTGAGTAATTATCCTCTTCCTCCTCAATCATCACGCTGATAGCTTGTAAGAACATTTTTGGTTCTGGGCGCCACCACCAGTGCCTAAGGCACAATTTTTCAGCCCCTGTTTAACAGGGGCGTGTAATTACAATTTTTGATGCAATACTTTGCAGCAGGGCTTGTTCCTGCATTCCAACTAGAGTGTCTGTGAGGGGTTGCAGTGTTGTGGCACCAGCACCAGTGCCTAAGACCCAATTTTTCAGCCCCTGTCTAACAGGGGCGTGTAATTACAATTTTTGATGCAATACTTTGCAGCAGGGCTTGTTCCTGCGTTTCAACTAGAGTGTCTGTGAGGGGTTGCAGTGTTGTGGCACCAGCACCAGTGCCTAAGACCCAATTTTTCTGCCCCTGTCTAACAGGGGCGTGTAATTACAATTTTTGATGCAATACTTTGCAGCAGGGCTCGTTCCTGCGTTCCAACTAGAGTGTCTGTGAGGGGTTGCAGTGTTGTGGCACCAGCACCAGTGCCTAAGGCCTAATTTTTCAGCTCCTGTTCAACAGGGGCATGTAATTACAATTCTTGATCTAATATTTCACAGCAGGGCCCTGTGAGGGCTTACAGTGTTTTGGCCACAGCAACACCTAAGGCCCAAATTTCTGCTGAGTATATAGGGCAGGACCCTACTTTCAAACATCTAACTTACAAACGACTCCTACTTGCAAACGGAAGGAGACAACAGGAAGTGAGATGAAATCTACCCCTAAGGAAGGGAAATTCTCTCCTGTAAGAGTTAATATGGGAAAACAATTTTTCCTTTCCACTGATGCTTTCCAATCCTTGTTCCACAAAAAAACACAAATTTTCAAAAAACATTTTTCATTGGGACAAAAAAGTGAGGTGAAATCTTCTGAAGAGGAGGAAAGACGCAAAACAAATGTCACAGGGGTGATAACCCTTCCCTATGTTTTCCAAAAAGCTTAGAAAAGATTTTTTGGCTGGAGCTAAACACATTAAAAATGTTCAAAATTACAAACAGATTCTACTTAACAACAAACCTACAGTCCCTGTCTTGTTTGCACCGCCTGTATACTGCTGTTCAGAGTATATAGGGACCTTTCCTTATTTTAATTTGGGTGCGGGGTTCCCCTTAATATCCATACAAGACCCAAAGGGCCTGGTAATGGACTGGGGGGTACCCATGCCGTTTGTCTCACTGATTTTCATCCATATTGCCATGACCCGACATGACATTAAACCCGCAAGCAGTTTTAAATGAGATTTTTTCCTTTAAAAATGACATTTGGTGCAGGGACTGTTCTAAACATGGGAAACACGCGTCACTTTACAGGCATACTATAGACACCCCCCAGGTACGATATTTAAAGGAATATTTCACTTTTTTTTTTTTACTTTAAGCATCATTAAAATCACTGCTCCCGAAAAAACGGCCGTTTTTAAAAGTTTTTTTTGCATTGATACATGTCCCCTGGGGTAGGACCCGGGTCCCCAAACCCTTTTTAGGACAATACCATGCAAATTAGCCTTTAAAATGAGCACTTTTGATTTCGAACGTTCGAGTCCCATAGACGTCAATGGGGTTCTAACGTTCGTGCGAACTTGCGGTCCGTTCGCGGGTTCTGGTGCGAACCGAACCGGGGGGTGTTCGGCTCATCCCTAATCAGGATGGACCCACAGAAGGTTTCTGCTGTTGTGGAATGGCCGGTACCCCTGGACAAGAAGGGGGTTCAACGATTCATCGGGTTCGCAAACTTTTACAGAAAGTTTATCAAGGGTTTTTCTGCAATAATCGCACCAATCACACAACTAACCAAACAGAATACCCGTTTTTCCTGGAATCATCTAGCCCAAGAGGCTTTTGAGAACCTCAAGAGACTTTTCACCTCAGCACCTATTCTCAGTCACCCTGAACCATCCTTGCCATTCATTTTAGAAGTGGACGCTTCAGAGATAGCGGTCGGTGCGATACTCTTGCAACAAAAGGGCAGTAAAAATGCTATGCATCCCGTGGGATTCTTCTCCCGAAAACTCTCCTCTGCGGAGAGAAACTATGATGTCGTTGATCGGGAGCTTCTTGCCATCAAGACTGCATTAGAGGAATGGAGGTACCTGTTGGAGGGGGCTGTGCATCCAGTACTAATTTATACTGATCACAAAAATTTAGAATATTTACAATCTGCTAAAAGACTAAAACCTCGTCAAGCCCGTTGGGCGCTGTTTTTCTCACGCTTTTCCTTCCACATTACTTATCGGCCAGGTTCAAAAAATGTCAAACCAGACGCATTATCACGAATGCATGACAACCCAAGGGACTTATCTGCTCCAGATACCGTTTTACCTGCAAACAATTTTTTGCTTATACAAACTGATCTTCTCTCTCAGATTAAGAAAGCATCCTCTGAATCAGCCAGACCCACAGGGTTTACCTTAAGTAACAAGGACGGACTGTTCTGGAGAGGGAGCCAAATTTTTGTTCCTGAGGAGGTTCGGGTCAAGGTCTTGGCTCTCCTTCACGATCACCCACTGGCAGGTCACTTTGGGGTTTGTAAAACCCTGGAATTGGTACAGCGTACCTTCTGGTGGCCCAATTTAAAGGACTTTTGCGAGAAGTATGTCAGATCTTGCCCTACCTGTACCCAGAATAAGACTTCCAGGAGTCGAGCTTGGGGCCTGTTAAAACCTTTACCTGTACCCGATAGGCCCTGGAAGATGATATCCATGGACTTCATTGTAGAGCTTCCATGTTCTGAGGGGTGTTCTGCTATCTTCGTGGTAGTAGACCGCTTTACCAAGATGGCCCACTTTCTTCCATTAAAAGGAACTCCATCAGCTATTGAAACGGCTCACATCTTCATTAAGGAAATCATTAGACTTCACGGAATCCCTGTAAACATAACCTCTGACAGAGGGGTACAATTTACCTCACATTTCTGGAGAGCCCTGTGTGAGACTTTAAAAATCAAAATGGCCTTGTCTTCGGCCTATCACCCTCAGACCAATGGTCAGACGGAAAGTACCAATCAGACTCTTGAGCAGTATATTAGATGTTTTACTTCTTTCTCACAGGATGACTGGGTATCCTTGCTGCCTTTGGCAGAATTTGCCTACAACAATGCCAAACATTCAGCCACCGGTCAATCCCCCTTTTTCGCTAATTATGGTTTCCATCTAACCTTTTTACCCGATTTCCTTCCAGAATCCTCAGTCCCGGCAGTACAGAGTACGGTAGAATTCATCAATCATAACAACCAGATGTTGCAGGAAGCAGTATCCAAGGCTCAGGCGGACAGCAAGAGGATCTTTGACCGGAAGAGAAGAGGGGAATTGAAGCTTCAGCTTGGCGATCAGGTATGGTCTTCTACAAGTAATATCAAACTAGCATGTCCTTCTAAAAAGTTGGCACCTAGATTTATGGGACCGTTTCCAGTTAAAAGAAAGATCAATGAAGTTTCGTATGAACTGACTTTGCCTGACTCTCTTAAAATACACCCCGTGTTTCATGTGTCATTGCTCAAACCTGCTGTACCTGATCCCTTCCCCGGTAGAGGAACTAGACTTCCTGAACCTATTGTGATTGATGGCAACGAGGAATTTGAAGTTGAGGCTATCTTTGATTGCAGGAAAAGACAAGGGCAGATCCAGTTCCTAATCAAGTGGAAGGGCTACGGGCCAGAAAGTAATTCATGGGAACCAGATAGCAATGTACATGCTAGGCGTTTAGTGCGAGCCTATTTTTCTAACCATCCTGAAAAGATAAGGCTTTTGGGCACCCGGAGGACCTGGGCGTCGGCATGCGCCTGTGCGCCGGCGCGCTCCGTTACGCACTTTTCAGCAAGTCTCTGTTGTTCCCGGGCGTCAGCGTGGCGCTAGGACGCGCGCGGGTACGCGGCGCTTGTGCGCGTGCGCGTGTGCACAAGCGCGCGTACGGGCGTGCGTACGTTCGCGATAGCGCCGGTTTGGCGCCAAAGTGCACATAAAAGTCCCCCTGTGCCTCTGGCACATTGCTGCTTCGTCTCAGCTTCATGATTCTTGTTATCTGAACCTGATTGTTTGCTACTCATCTGACCCGGCTTGTCTGACCATCCGTCTTGCTCCAATCCGACCCGGCCTGTCTGACTACTCTTTTATTGCCTGCCTGATTCCGTAGCCGATCTCTGCCTGCCTACCGACTCTACCTCCGCCTGCTGTTTTGCCTGTCTCATATCCCTGCTGACCCGGACCATCTGACCCTGCTTGTGCCTGCTGTTGTCCTTGCTGTTGTCCTTGCTGTTGCACCTTCAGCTTCAGCTCCAGTGATCTCTGCATCTCCAAGTGTTCCAGCTTGCTGCCTCCAGTCTCACCTGATCTGCAGTCCAGCCATCCCTGTGGGATCTCTCATCACTTCAGCATCAGAGACTCTGCTCTTCAGGCACTCCTACCCCACTGTGCTCAGGAGACCACTGTCCCCACTCCAGTGGCTCCTGAACCAGCGTTGTATGAGAGGTCTTCTCCTACAAGTCAGGCTCTACTACCAGGTACCTAACAAGGGGGCTAAACCTTTATTAGGTAATAAACGGCGGGTGCCCTGACACTATAAAAAATAAACGAACTAACCAGCGTCACCCGTAACGGTTATACGGTGATCAGTGGTGAAAGGGTTAACTAGGGGGCAATCAAGGGGTTAAAACATTTATTAGATAGTATATGGGGGTCCCTGTTGCTATAAAACGCTGACGGCAAACCTAAATATTTACGTCCCTAACTAGCGTAACCAGTGACACTAATACAGCGATCAGAAAAATGATCGCTTAGTGACACTGGCGACAGGGGGTGATCAAGGGGTTAAAACTTTATTAGGGGAGTTAGGGGGGTACCCTAGACCTACGGGGGGCTAACACTAACTGCCCTACCACAGTAACTGTCACAAACTGACACCATGCAGTAATCAGAAAAAACTGCTTGGTGTCAGTGTGACAGGGGGGGGGAGGGGTGATTAGGGGGTGATCAGGGAGGGGATCGGGGGGTAAAGGGGGGTGTTATGTGTGCCTGGCATGTTCTACTGTGTGTGTAGTGTTGTGCACTCACATTGATGTCTTCTCTCCTCTGCGCCGGAACGGAAACTGCCGAGCCGTAGAGAGATGACATCACATCCTCTGCCTCTGTGTACTACACAGAGGCAGGGGAAGCATCTCATTGGCTGGGAGCGATCGTGAGGGGGGGGCCACGATCGGATGGCCTCCCCCTCATCTCTGATCGCTGCCAGACCAACGGCGACCGCCTCGGGCACCGGGGGGGGGTCCGATCGTGATTTTGCCTGCCCGTGCCATTCTGCTGACGTACATCAGCGTGAGACGGTCGTCAAGTGGTTAAGGTCCCTAACTCACATAAATATACAGGACAGTTTAGACAGGATCCAATAAACCTACCAGCATGTGTCTCTTTTATGGACGTGAATTCCACCATTAGGTACAGTATAGACTTCGCCTGTGATATTCAATATCCAATATTCTACTGGTGTTTAAAACCCAAATCCCAGTGCTGTAAGTGCTTGCTGTATCTTCTCCAGCGCTCCACCAGCTAGTGAAAATATAAGAGTGGCCCAGTACCTGTTGCCTGGACCTATGTTATATGTCTAGAAATGCCTGTTCCCCAATGTCAGGGGTAATCAGATGTGTTGATTCCTTTAAGGATGGTCGACGCTCAGACGTTGCTTGGTATCTCCTCTCTCCTTATCCAGTTAACCTCGTGGATATCCCCGTGGTATTCTCTAGACAGAGCTCATACTCACAGAGAAACTACCATAATGTAGTATGTAAAAACTCCAAAGATTGTATTAAAACTATGTATTGCACTCACATTAAAAGCACTTGTAAACTAGCATTCCAATATAGGATTCAGCACAAACTGATTAAAAACTTGCTCTTATTCATCATAGCTCATCTGTGACGTCACTTCACTCCTCCCACATATATCATCACAAACCACGTGACCTCTTCAGGGATCTGAAGATACAGCAAGCACTTACAGCACTGCGATTTGGGTTTTAAACACTCATAAAAGAGACACAGCAAGTGGAATATTTCACACTCATAAAAGAGACACAGCAAGTGGAATATTTCACCAATTGAACATTTTCAATACACTATTACCTAATAATGTTATTTGGACTTCAGCACTGGACATTTTTTGCATTTATTTAGGATCACTGGATTTTATTGGAGTATTTTATGAGCATAAGTACTTTATTTAAATAGTTCATTTCTTCTCACTTTTTGGATGTGTATATAATATTTTTCATTGCACACACTGGTACATCACGGCAGCGCAGCACTCTTTATATATTCACCACACCACTGTGCTGCTTAATCTCCTTTGCTTCAAGTTTTTCAAATGTTAGATTACACAGTAGACCTAGATTTATTTTCAGATTTTACCCCAATCATCACTTTGTGGCATTTGGAATTAGTTTTGCGTTAGATATGACACATTTGTTAGTTACTAAAGTGGATCCAGCTTCCAGTTACTTGCCAGTTTTTTCCAATGGCAATATATACCCACCTACACATATGAAAACAGAAACAGATGGTTCTCTTCAAGTCTGGGGCCTTTACAACTTTCAGAGATGGGAAGGTGTTTATGGCTGTGACATAACCCATCATCACAGTAATGTTTTACAACTCAGGCCAGAAAGGTCTGGTGGACCACAGTGTGGAAATGTCTCTGGATGGAAAATCTATATAACAATAGAATAGGCTTCTACTAGACATAGAAAATAAGTTAGCAGCTCTGTCTCACTATAGTTTTTCCTGACCTCTAGTCTTTTCAGTCATAAAAATCCACAGCTTACTGAACTAAGGTTAAGTCAGAAAATAATGTATCTTTTTTCTTTTTCAGTTAATCATCCAAGATTATTTATTTTGTGTCAAGGACACAGGTGAAGGGGGCAAGGTGAATGAAAATATATCCTTGCCACAGACTGACCCGAGTCTCTTTTTGCTTTCCCTTATCCATGGGTATAATGTCAAGGACTTTGACATTGTATTGATCCTAATAGAATGTACTGTAAAAGCTCTTTTTATTTTTAAAATAAAAAGAACCTCTGGCTACAATACTTACCTTCTCTCTGGTACTATTCCCTACAAAACTCCCTAGTCAGCATTCCAGTGCCAGTCCTCTTCCAGGTTAAAGTGGTGTTAAAACCAAAACCAAAAAATGAATACATTCCAGCTTACCAATCTTTAGATGTAGTGACTGCAATGTTTTTTTTTTTTTAGGCTTTTTTCCCTCTTTCTCCTGGTGATTTCGCAGTAATATACCTCTTATGATAGAGTGCCCCTACAATGAATGAAGGAGAAAATGGGGCATCCTTGGACAACAGCATTGTCAGGCTGGGGGGGGGAGGGGAGGGGTGGTAAATGTATTAGCAAATTTAAATACACAAACAGATTGAAGCCAAACTACAAATTGTAGTTGTTTTTCTTCTAGGATAAAGGTTTTACATAAATAAATAAATAAAAGCTGATAATTGTAAGCACCCTGCCTGTGTTAAATGGTTTGTCTCAACAATCTTATGCTGATACGTCTGGAATAGAACTTGTTCTTTTGAATAATAACAGACTTACTGGCTGGATCACCAGATGAAAATAGAAGAAAGAGAGCCGGAAAAAAAAGACAATAAATTCAGCCATCACATCTAAGAGTTGGTATGCTGTGATTTAATAAATGTTTGCTTTTGGGTTTAATACTGCTTAACCACTTGCCGACCACCGCACGCCGATGTACGTCCAAACTTTGGCGGCGGATATCGTTGTTATGGCAGCAGCTAGCTGCCATAACCCCGGTATCCCCATTATCGTGCGGCAGTCAGCTTTCAGGTAAAAGTGGTCCCTGCGGCGGATTCTCTGTGAGATCACTTTTATTGGTGACGGGAGAGGGGCCCCCCCGGAAATCGTGTCCATCTCCCTTCTGTGTCTGGAGACGATTGAGGCAAAGATGGTGCCCACTCGTCTCCATGACACCGCTGGGTGAAAGCGACGTCAAAACGTCACTTCCGCCCACACCTCTTAAAGGCACATTTTTTTCAATGTCATTTTTTTAAATTACTTTTTTTTTTTTAGTGCATTTTAGTGTAAATATGAGATCTGAGGTCTTTTTGACCCCAGATCTCATATTTAAGAGGTCCTGTCATGCTTTTTTCTATTACAAGGGACGTTTACATTCCTTGTAATAGGAATAAAAGTGACACCATTTTTTTTTTTAAAACAGTGTAAAAATAAATAAAATAATGTAAAATAAATAATAAAAACAATTTTTTTTTTAAAAAAACCCCCGTCCCGACGAGCTCACGCACAGAAGCGAACGCATACGTGAGTAGCGCCCGCATATGAAAACGGTGGTCAAACCACACATGTGAGGTATCACCAGTAGAGCAAGAGCAATAGTTCTAGCTCTAGACCTCCTCTGTAATGCAAAACATGCAACCTGTAGAATTTTTTAAACTTCGCCTATGGAGATTTTTGAGGGTAAATGTTTGACGCCATTCCACGAGTGGGCGCAATTTTTAAGCGTGACATGTTGGGTATCAATTTACTTGGCGTAACATTATATTTCACAATATAAAAAAAATTGGGCTAACTTTACTGTTGTCTTTTTTTTTTATTCAAAAACGTGAATTTTTTTTAAAAAAAGTGCGCTTATAAGACCGCTGCGCAAATATTGTGCAAAAAAAAGTATTGCATTGACTGCCATTTTATTCTCTAGGGTGTTAGATAAAAAACAATATATAATGTTTGGGGGTTCTAAGTAATTTTCTAGCAAAAAAAAAACTGTTTTAAACATGTAAACACCTAAAATCCAAAACGAGGCTGGTCCTTAAGTGGTTAAAGGATATAAGGTCTATGCAAATGTTTGTATCCAAAAAGTCTAACTGTAAGATTCAGCTGCTGTATATCTTAGTTTTTATACATGAAATTCATGAATTAGGAAACTTTCTCTAGTTATATTAGGTGTAAACATCCTGAGATTAGCAATACTCAACCATTGTTCTCTTTTTTGTATTTTATAGATGCATATACTTCTGCTACAGGATCATCTGTAATATACATTTCTAATCTATGTGTTCACATATTAATCTCAAAGGTAAACCTAAAATATCTTGAACCTTAACTCCTGCAAATCCTAAAATGTGGTGTAGCAAAAAATGGGCATGTTTCTAATTGCATTGAATACTGAGCCAGGCTTTGGATAGTTCCTGACTTTAATGTCGGGATCCGGGACAGATGCCTGACTGGTAGCTGGCTCAGCCTCGCAACATGCCCCTGAGAGCCTGAGCCACCTCCCCGCCCCTCCACAACCCTGCGATCCAGTGAGCTCCAGTGAGCTCTCTGCTCACTGAGGATCAAGAACTAAGCAATCATTAGTCTTTGACTGCTAAGTTCTCATTGTAGAGGAGGCAGGGGACAGATTCAGCATTGGATTGATGCTGCATCCACCTAGGTGAGTATGAGTGTTTTTTTTTCCTATCCCGCACTCCTCTTGGAAAGAAGTTCCCAAATTTTGGGTTGTCCCCAGAACAGTAATAGAGGAAAAAGTTTTGGTGACCCTGGTGACAACCAGGGATTCCTTCATTTTGAAGGGATTTCTTATTAGTTCCCATTTTGGCTATGGGACAGGAAGTGAAGTGAAATAACCCTAACGGGACACAGATAGTGAAAGAAAAATGGACAGGTTATAACCCCTAAAAGTTTTGCCACTAGTTCTACTTTAAGGCTATTGCTACATACAGTATGTGTAGACACTAAAAACTGATTTCCACCTAATGGCTTTTCAGAGTTTGTAAATTCTAAATAGAGTAATATTGCTTCTGCCTTGTGATTGACAGAGGAAACCTATACAATATTCTCATCTCAGTCAGCCAGGAGGGATGTCTTGTTCAAGAACTAGTTAAAATATAGTTGCAGCACTACCCCTGCAGGAGCCACTTGGTAGATTGGGTTCTCTGTTCTTCTGTCATAACTCTGAGAACAACCTCAGCCCCACTGACACATCAGGTTAAACAAATGGATACTGCACTGCTACTGGGAGAACCAATATAGATACCCAGCACACACGTAGGGTTTAATATCAATATATTAAACTGTGGGATTACAGTTATGTCTCTAATGCTGAATAAAATGCCATATATTGTCATATGCGGTTTGTTTCATTCTGAAATTATTCTGAAATGCATAAATTCTGATGTATCCTGGTTTCTGAATTACAATAGTAACGAATTTAAACAAATCCGAAATAACGCAATTAAATTCGGCAGAAATTCAAATTCAATTTGAAAATGAAATAGAAAAATAGAATAGAAAATAATGGAATAGAATAGAAAAGAATAGAATTGAAAAGAACAGAATAGAAAATAAAAGAATAGCATAAAATAGAATAGAAAATAAAGGCATAGAACAGAATAGAATTGAAAAAGAAAAGAATTGAAAATAAAAGAATAGAATACAATAGAAAGAATATAAATGTCTTCTGAAAATTCCAATTTCGAATACAATAAATTTGAATAGGAATAGAAAAGAAAAGAATAGAAAATGAATAGAATAGAAAATAAATGAATAGAATAGAACAGAAAAAAGCAATGGAATAAAATAGAATAAAATTGAATATACCCATCTTTCCAAATTCTAATTTCGAATGGCAATTAGAATTTTCCAAATTTGATCAAATTAAATTCAATTTGACCTAATTAGGAAAATTCTAATCTCATTTGAAAATGAATAAACAAAACAAATTCCAAAAACAAATGAAATTAATTTAATTAAGCGCAATTATTTAACCACTTGGCATCCGCGCTATGGCCGAATGATGGCAACAGCGCGGACCTGAATTACCGGGAGGCCGTCATATGATGGCCTCCCCTGTACACGCGCCCTGCAGGGCGCGCGCCGAGTGCACTGTGATCACCGAATCACTGAGACTCGGGTGATCACCGATCCAAGTAAGGGGCCGGTCCTGGCCCCTTACCATGTGATCAGCTGTCAGCCAATGACAGCTGATCACATGATGTAAACAAAAGATCGGTAATCGTTTTTTTTTTCTACTCACGCTGACAGCGTGAGTAGAAAAAAAAGCCGATCACCAGCTCAGATGCGAGGGACATCGGTCACGAAGTGGAAGAGGCACATCTGCCTCATCAGTGCCACCTAATAGTGCCACCTAACAGTGCCCACAGTGCCACCTAACAGTGCCCACAGTGCCACCTATCAATGCCCACAAGTGCTACCTATCAATGCCCATAAGTGCCAGCTATCAATGCCCACCAGTAGTGCCAATCAGTGCCACCTAGCAGTGCTGCCTATCAGTGTAACTGATCAGTGCCCATCACTGCCACCCATCAGTGCCCATCACTGCTGCCTCATCATCGTACATCAATGAAGGAGAAAAATTACCTGTTTTAAATTTTTTATAACAAAATAAAAAAATAATTTTTTTTTTTTTAAATTCAGTTTTTTATATTTTTTTAATAAAAAGTAAAAACTGCAGAGGTGATCAAATACCACCAAAAGAAAGCTCTACTTGTGGTGAAAAAATGATAAAAATTTCATATGGGTACAGTTGTATGACCGTGCGATTGTCATTCAAAGTGCGTCAGTGCTGAAAGCTGAAAATTGGTCTGGATAGGAGGGGGGTTTAAGTGCCCAGTAAGCAAGTGGTTAAATAAGGAAACTAAACACATTTTTTCATTCTGCACATGTCTAGCCACGGGTTGCAGTAATTGATTAGTCAATCACAGTTCACTGGATAATATGTTCACTGAGCTATAGCAACATAGAATGGAGTTCTATGAAGCTACATTAGAATAAACATAGTAATCCACAAAATCAGCAGTATTGGCATTAGAAAACAGTAACAGCAATGATAATCACTACTGCGATAATTCTTCTGTAAACATTAGGCTTTACCCAGTTAAGAGTGCACTCTGGGGTTGATTTACTAAGACTGCTTTCACACTGAAAGTGGCGGCTGTTAGCGGTAAAGCACCGCTCGTTTTAGCGATGCTTTACCGTTGTTTAAGTGGCGCTTTTGCGTCGCTTTTCAGGCCGCTAGCGGGGCGCTTTTACCCTCAAAAAAGGGGTTAAATACTGTGTTGCGGCGCATACGCAACGCCTTTAAGGCGCTTCGGAAGCGCTGCCTATTCATTGCAATGGGCAGGGCCGTTTTGGGAGAACTGTATACAGCGCTCCCAAACCACCCCAAAGATGCTGCTTGCAGGACTTTTCCGAACTTCCCGCAAGCGCACCACCCGGGTGTGAAAGCACCCATGGTAATGAATGGGAGGCAGTTTTCAGGCACTTTACAGGCTCTATTTCTAGCACTAAAATGCCTGAAAACTGCCTCAGTGTGAAAGGGGTCTATAACTGGAGAGTTCAAAATCTGGTGTAGCTGTGCAAGTCAGCTTATAACTTCAGCTTGTTCAATTAAGCTTTGAAAACAAAACATGAAAGCTGATTGGTTTCTATGCAGATCTGCAGCAGATTTTGCACTCTCCACCTTTAGTAAATCAACCCCAGTATTTGAATGGCAGTGATGAAATGTAAAACTCCCTAAAGAGGTACCCTTGTTGTTCAGCCTGTGAAAATATCTCTCTCTCCTTATACCTGACTCACATTGGGAATTTTAGTCCAATAGTCCATTAACTACCATAGTAAAGTTTATTTCCCATATTCAATCATCTATGATTCAGCCTAGGTTCACACTGACAGCGGGATTGAAACGTGCGAGTTCAGCTGAACTTACACGATTTCATACCCGCATGTCAGTCTGACTTCGGGAATGATTTCAGAGACATCTGTGCGAGTTTCTACACAGATGTCTATACAATTTGCACCCCAAGGTAGCCAAAAGTAGTACAGAAACTACTTTTGGGAATCGATTCGGACGGTGCCATTGCTGGCAATAGCCGCCAATTTGGCATCCGATCTGACATGTTGCATGCCAAATCACATTAATGTGAACCTAGGCTTAATGCTGCCAACAATTAAGTCTCTTGAGCTCCTTCGGCTTGTGAGCTGCCCCTGGTAAATAGAAGTGGAGTAGTGTTAACACAGGCAGCTGAAGTCCATTGGGAGACACAGAAAAAATAATACTATAAAAAAAATGCAAGACAGCAGACAGGATGTAGGTCAAATTGGATTTGCACAATAGCATGTCCAGCAATCAGACTTACAGTAAAATGACCTAAACTAAAATTGTGGACTTTACTCTTATTAAAATGTGGAATTACGGTTATGTCTCTAATGCTGAATAAAATGCCAGTGGTGTTTGTTTTGCAATAAACAAATCATAAAAAGACTATTTGCATCTCATAAATGTACAGATTTAAATGAAAATCATGAATGTCCATGGAAACTAAGCTATAATTTACTATATATTATATATATACCAGGATGCCAAGAAAGTTATTAATATGTAAAAAAAAGGCAACATTTTCTTAACAGCAGTTTAACACCTACAACAGGAATTTTGTCACTTAGAATCAAATCCTTTGCATCTTGTTAAAAATATTGCGGATAACCAAGTCATGTTTGTTTAACATTAAACTTGTAAATAAGTATATACTGTACATGTCTTAACATATATAAGAGTATATCTAATTATGGTAATGGAAGATACAGTATATTTGTATTCATAATTTGGTAAAAATATGATTATAATTATAATGCAATGATGATGGAAGGTAGCAATGTATGCAGGCAAAATTTTTGGGCAGACACAGAAAAGAAACCAGAATTCCTGCTGTAAATAAGATAAACTGTTTAGAGATTTTCATCAGGGCACAAACCAGGTTCAAACCAGAAACAGGATGTCAGGAGCAGAAACAAGATGATATCAAATTCATGTTTCAAATATATGCCAATGCTGAATGATAGCCATTGTTTTTCAGGCACTGAGTCCATGCACGGAGCCTGATTTAAACATGGTGCTTAACAGTGATCAGCTATGGGCTGCAGTGTCACCCTACCATGGTGCTTATTATCTGAAATCAGATTGTAAAAACATGCATCTAAACAGAGCATACTTGATTTAAGTATAGAAGTCTAAGTATAGAGACTTTATAGAAGTCTCATTTTGATTTTTATTATATGTTCTGTTCCCCAAGGGACAATGCACATGTAGTACTTTGTCCCATCTTCCTAAGGACAGGAATCCCTCCTCCTCCCACCATGGCTGTCCAACCACACAGCTAGTAAAAAGATGGCACTTTTCTTCATCTCAAAGCACCTATTCGAGACAAATACCTCACAAAGAATGCGGGGGGGGGGGGCAGATCAGCTAAGATATTCAGGCAAACAAGTTCTCGGCGTTGGAGAAAAGTGGTGTCTGTCAGTATAGAATAAATCAAGCATGTCTAAAATGCAGCTGGTATTCTGAATGCAACATATAGAGATATAGAAGTCATGTATAAGATAGTGAAAAGATATAACATGGGAAAAGCCTGAAAACACCCTAATGCGCTACTAAATAACTTGAATGCAGAGAGAGGGTGCCTCCTGGGAGATGGCAAAGGTCTATTGTCAGTAGAGTAGATAACATAAAAGAAAATTAAATCCATAATTCCAAAAGTTATATTATTAGATAATGGAACAGGAGAACATCATTTGTGTAAGAAACAGCAATACACCAGAAAAAATCCCAGAGCATCCTAGGGCCTCCAACTTCTAATTTTGGTGGAACCCAAGCAAGCCAAAACAAGAACTGGCACATTCGTAGTTGTGAGATGAAATGGAGAACAACATCATATGACAAATGATACACTGACAAACCGCAGAAGTCCACACAAGTTCTCCAAGCTAATACATTGGTAATTATGAACATATTAGAAAACCCTACAGGGAGTAGAATGAGAAAAAGATGTCAGAGTTGACAAAAGACAATGTAAAAATTAATGCTGAGAAATAAGAGACTCATAGGGCCACATACACGTTGTATGAAATGGTCATGAAAGTTTGCAAAACAGCAGTAAAAAAGAATAATATAGAAGTGTCATACTTTCCATACTTTCCCAGTGTAGATCTGTAAAAAAACAATGCTGACCCAAAATCCAGCACCAGAACATGCTATTGAGAAATCAAGAAGTGTGTCAGCTGTTTGTAATCACAAAAAAAGTCAAAGATGTGAGCATTAGACCATATCTCCTGGGAAATACTGTAAAAATCAACTCTTCATCAGTGGATGATCTTGAATAGTGGATGGTACCACAGATTCTAACAGATAGATCCATTGGATTCCTGCTGCAAGAGTCACATGGAAGTATCACCAACTCATTTGTTCCTAGCGCATGAGAATTACTGTTATGTGTCACTAGAAAATGATCAGCCACTGATGTTAGTTTTTTGCTATAGATACTTGTTGAGAGTTTATTATTTGATATATATGTTTTTGTAGCATGTATTTCAATTCATTTTTACTTGAACCCGTTTACATTTCAGCATACAAACCACTCCAATCATCTGACAGGTGATAAATGTCTCAAACGTTTCAAAATCTTTAGTCCTAGAACTGTTTTTGACTTGATGAGTCCATAACATATACTGGCAAATTGAGCATGGTCCACATAGATATCTGCTCAAAGGTTTTCCTAACTGTAGTTAATGTGTTGGTCCTACAAAATTACTTTTACACAGCTTGTCTAAAATGTTTGGTGCTTATCTTACTGAATTGGAGAGATAATGCGTAATATGTCAACTGATGATATGATCAGAACAAAATAGTGATCAATACTAGTTCTGGATACCAAGCTATTACTTTGTCTATTGACTAATTAATAGCTCAGGCCTTTGCTAAAACAAGGAAGTTTGGTTTGGTCATTTAATTTGGTCCTTTTATATCTGGCACACTCAGTAGTGGTTTGGGTTCACACAGGAGGCATATTTTACTAAGACACAGAAGAGATAGAACAAGTAACATATTTTAAAGTAATGAGACCAGGGATTCATTTTAAATGTATTTCTACATTTAAGTATTTAATTGTTTTTATATTAGCAAGAATTAGCCAGTGTGAAATTGGAACTTGACTCCCCTCATGCCCTCTCTTTATTTTTTGCCGTGTTATTCTCAATAAACATACTCACAAGCACAGTGAGCCAGTGGTGTACTGTAGGGATCTCCTGCTCCACTAGCATGCACCAGGTCCTGTGCGTCCTTCTTCTTCTTCTGTGACATAATAGAGAGCCAGCTATCTCTTTTGGGTTCTTGCACCTGGCTCCTTGATGACATGTATGTACAACTGTGCACCATCAGGGGAATGCTTGCAAGAACAAGGAAAAGAGTCATCTTTCCCCAATGAAACGCCATGTTACATACACATTGGAGTATGCCGAGGTTCCCTGGGATGTGTGATGTCAGTATCCCAGGAAGTTGAGGTTTACTGCAACGTCATTCTTGCCTAGGAGTGAATACAGGAAGTGCAGGGAGGATTCCTTGAAAAAGGTAGACATAAAATTAGTTTCAATTGCAAGAGAGGAGGGAGGTAAGAGTAGAATGACAGAACACCCATGAGGATATAACTTTCCCAAGTAGTCTAACAACATTCAAATTTCCCATATGTAAACACTAATAATGGAATTAACAAAGTGCTCAATTCTATCTAAATGATCCACTTTGCAAAAAATACAGCTCAGTAAACTGTTACTTGTTCAGTGACTGTTTAATAAATTCACCTAGCATGGAAATGATTGGGGAAGGAATTGGGCCAAGTACACATGGTATAAAGCAGACCTCCTTTACCAGTTACAACCTATTCCAAGAGCCAGTCAAAGTAATTGTTCCATAATTTTTTGCAAGACTTGGCCCAAAATAACCACAAAAACTGAAAATTGTTTCATACTTACAGTAATTTTCCTTTCCTGGTGCATATCCATGGCAGCATACTAGTGATAGGCTCCACCCTCAGGACAGTGAATATTATAAAAGAAAAGGTTAAGGACTCCCCCATCATTTCCCATAATATACAATACCGAGGGAGGGTGCGTATGCTGCCATGGATATACACCAGGAAAGGAAAACTACGATAAATATGAAACAATTTTACATTTTCCTGGTGCATGCATGGCAGCATACTAGTGATAACTAGCTGAGATGGGTGGGTAATGCTTAGAGAGAAAAAAAATTATTTGGATGAAACAAATCCTGATTTAATTGTCTCTGAAACAGAGGTTAGAGCTCCTGGGTCTACCCTCTAGTGCCTCGTAAATGTGTGCTGAGAGGACCATGTCGCCACTCTGCAGATTGTATTCACCGAGACATTCACCCTTGCGGCCCATGATGATGCTACTGCTCTAGTCGAGCGTGCCCTGACCAAGGAGGGAGGGTCCAGTCCTCTGGACATGTATACTTTCTAGATTGATTTTACTATCCATGATGTGATTGTCCTGGCTGAGGCTTCCTTGCCCTTGTTTTTGCCTCCTGAAAGTACAAATAGGTTTATAGATTTATTGTGAGGTTGAGATAACATCTGAGAACATAGGCAACATCTAACTCATGTAGAGGGCTTAAGGTAGAATCTGGGATAACCGGTAAAGCCCAAGGATCCACCAGGGAAGCAGGAGTAGACACCTTGCGTATGTACACCATGTATTTTACGCAATTCCACTCTATCTGGGTAGAAGACGAGGTGCTCTTCTTCCGCTCCTAGGGCTTGCAACCCTGAGATCCTTCGGCCTGATGTTATCACTATCAGGAAGGCCAGTTTTAGGGTCAGATTACACAATGAAGCTGTCTCGGACAGGGCAAACAATTGTTCTGACAAGACTTCCAAAATGAGGGATTGGTCCCACTTGGGAAAAGACTGTCTGGTTGGTGAGGGTATCTTTCTTACTGCTTGGAAGAATTGAACTACAAGGAGGTCCTCTGCCCATCTTTTGTCTGTGGCTGCTGAGATTGCTGCAACTTGAACCTTAAGAATGCTGAGACCTAGACCTATGTCTAGGTCTCAGATGTTATCTTAACCTTCAGTATCCAGACTTGAAGATGGTTGGGATGTGAGAGGTTCCCCTGGAAGAGCAAGTGTGGCATGATTGGTATCTTGACTGACCGTTGAGTGCTGAGATGCATTGCTAAGGGGAACCATGGGCAAGGTGGAAATGCATAGGCTAGGGTACATCTCCACGGGCTCAGTAGCACATCCACTGCTTTTGCTTGGGGATGAGGAAGGCGCAAGATAAACCTGGATAGTTTGGTGTTGGTTGGCGAGGCAAAGAGGTCTGACTGTGGGTTCCTCCCTGGCGCTGGATGTATGATATGGCCTCATGATTGTCCATGCGCAGTAGCACTGACTTGCCTTTGATTTGTGCGGTCATGGCTGTTAGTGCCAGGAATGCTGCCCGGATCTCCAGAATGTTTTATACAATCCCGTTGGTGGAAAAGGACCACCTCACTTGTCCTAATGTTCGTCCGCAATGGGCTCCCCAGCCCCTCATTCTGGAGTCTGTTGTAATTATGGTCCAGGAGGTGTATCCCAACTGGCGTGGTCTTGACAACATATCCTCTTTGGACCACCATAGGAGACCTCTGTGCATATGGCTCGTGAGTAGGGATGAGCTTCGTGTTCGAGTCGAACCCATGTTCGACTCGAACATCGGCTGTTCGACCGTCCGTCGAATTGCGAACGTTATGGGCCGTTCGCGCCAAATTCGTGTGGCGCGTCACGGCCCATAATTCACTGCGGCATCGCAGTGCATTGCTGGCTGATGATTGGCCAAGCATGCACTATGACCCGCATGCTTGGCCAATCACAGCGCCGTCAGTAGAGAGAGCTGTAATTGGCCAAAGCCAGGGTGGCTTTGGCCAATTATGGCTCAGGGGATTTAGTACACGCCCCACACTATATAAGGCCGCCTGCACGGCGGCCCTGTGTAGTGTGTTCCGGTGTGCTGATAGAGAGAGAGACAGACAGTGTCATTTGATTTGAGTTAGCTAGATTAGGCTAGATCTGTTCCTGCTATTTACATTTAATGCAGTGCGTCCTGCTCACAGTGTTCAGCTAGATCCGTTCCTGCTATTTACATTTAGTGCAGTCAGTGCGTCCTGCTCACAGTGTTCAGCTAGATCCGTTCCTGCTATTTACATTTAGTGCAGTGCGTCCTGCTCACAGTGTTCAGCTAGATCTGTTCCTGCTATTTACATTTAGTGCAGTTCGTCCTGCTCACAGTGTTCAGCTAGATCCGTTCCTGCTATTTACATTGAGTGCAGTGCGTCCTGCTCACAGTGTTCAGCTAGATCTGTTCCTGCTATTTACATTTAGTGCAGTCAGTGCATCCTGCTCACAGTGTTCAGCTAGATCTGTTCCTGCTATTTACATTTAATGCAGTGCGTCCTGCTCACAGTGTTCAGCTAGATCCGTTCCTGCTATTTACATTTAGTGCAGTCAGTGCGTCCTGCTCACAGTGTTCAGCTAGATCCGTTCCTGCTATTTACATTTAGTGCAGTGCGTCCTGCTCACAGTGTTCAGCTAGATCTGTTCCTGCTATTTACACTTAGTGCAGTTCGTCCTGCTCACAGTGTTCAGCTAGATCCGTTCCTGCTATTTACATTGAGTGCAGTGCGTCCTGCTCACAGTGTTCAGCTAGATCTGTTCCTGCTATTTACATTTAGTGCAGTCAGTGCGTCCTGCTCACAGTGTTCAGCTAGATCTGTTCCTGCTATTTACATTTAGTGCAGTCAGTGCGTCCTGCTCACAGTGTTCAGCTAGATCCGTTCCTGCTATTTACATTTAGTGCAGTGCGTCCTGCTCACAGTGTTAAGCTAGATCTGTTCCTGCTATTTACATTTAGTGCAGTGCGTCCTGCTCACAGTGTTCAGCTAGATCCGTTCCTGCTATTTACATTTAGTGCAGTGCGTCCTGCTCACAGTGTTCAGCTAGATCTGTTCCTGCTATTTACATTTAGTGCAGTGCATCCTGCTCACAGTGTTCAGCTAGATCCGTTCCTGCTATTTACATTTAGTGCAGTGCGTCCTGCTCACAGTGTTCAGCTAGATCTGTTCCTGCTATTTACATTTAGTGCAGTGCGTCCTGCTCACAGTGTTCAGCTAGATCCGTTCCTGCTATTTACATTTAGTGCAGTGCGTCCTGCTCACAGTGTTCAGCTAGATCTGTTCCTGCTATTTACATTTAATGCAGTGCGTCCTGCTCACAGTGTTCAGCTAGATCCGTTCCTGCTATTTACATTTAGTGCAGTCAGTGCGTCCTGCTCACAGTGTTCAGCTAGATCCGTTCCTGCTATTTACATTTAGTGCAGTGCGTCCTGCTCACAGTGTTCAGCTAGATCTGTTCCTGCTATTTACACTTAGTGCAGTTCGTCCTGCTCACAGTGTTCAGCTAGATCCGTTCCTGCTATTTACATTGAGTGCAGTGCGTCCTGCTCACAGTGTTCAGCTAGATCTGTTCCTGCTATTTACATTTAGTGCAGTCAGTGCGTCCTGCTCACAGTGTTCAGCTAGATCTGTTCCTGCTATTTACATTTAGTGCAGTCAGTGCGTCCTGCTCACAGTGTTCAGCTAGATCCGTTCCTGCTATTTACATTTAGTGCAGTGCGTCCTGCTCACAGTGTTCAGCTAGATCTGTTCCTGCTATTTACATTTAGTGCAGTGCGTCCTGCTCACAGTGTTCAGCTAGATCCGTTCCTGCTATTTACATTTAGTGCAGTGCGTCCTGCTCACAGTGTTCAGCTAGATCTGTTCCTGCTATTTACATTTAGTGCAGTGCGTCCTGCTCACAGTGTTCAGCTAGATCCGTTCCTGCTATTTACATTTAGTGCAGTGCGTCCTGCTCACAGTGTTCAGCTAGATCTGTTCCTGCTATTTACATTTAGTGCAGTGCGTCCTGCTCACAGTGTTCAGCTAGATCCGTTCCTGCTATTTACATTTAGTGCAGTGCGTCCTGCTCACAGTGTTCAGCTAGATCCGTTCCTGCTATTTACATTTAGTGCAGTTCGTCCTGCTCACAGTGTTCAGCTAGATCCGTTCCTGCTATTTACATTTAGTGCAGTGCGTCCTGCTCACAGTGTTCAGCTAGATCCGTTCCTGCTATTTACATTTAGTGCAGTGCGTCCTGCTCACAGTGTTCAGCTAGATCTGTTCCTGCTATTTACATTTAGTGCAGTGTGTCCTGCTCACAGTGTTCAGCTAGATCTGTTCCTGCTATTTACATTTAGTGCAGTCAGTGCGTCCTGCTCACAGTGTTCAGCTAGATCTGTTCCTGCTATTTACATTTAGTGCAGTGCGTCCTGCTCACAGTGTTCAGCTAGATCTGTTCCTGCTATTTACATTTAGTGCAGTGCGTCCTGCTCACAGTGTTCAGCTAGATCTGTTCCTGCTATTTACATTTAGTGCAGTGCGTCCTGCTCACAGTGTTCAGCTAGATCTGTTCCTGCTATTTACATTTAGTGCAGTGCGTCCTGCTCACAGTGTTCAGCTAGATCCGTTCCTGCTATTTACATTTAGTGCAGTCAGTGCGTCCTGCTCACAGTGTTCAGCTAGATCCGTTCCTGCTATTTACATTTAGTGCAGTCAGTGCGTCCTGCTCACAGTGTTCAGCTAGATCCGTTCCTGCTATTTACATTTAGTGCAGTCAGTGCGTCCTGCTCACAGTGTTCAGCTAGATCCGTTCCTGCTATTTACATTTAGTGCAGTCAGTGCGTCCTGCTCACAGTGTTCAGCTAGATCTGTTCCTGCTATTTACATTTAGTGCAGTCAGTGCGTCCTGCTCACAGTGTTCAGCTAGATCCGTTCCTGCTATTTACATTTAGTGCAGTGCGTCCTGCTCACAGTGTTCAGCTAGATCTGTTCCTGCTATTTACATTTAGTGCAGTGCGTCCTGCTCACAGTGTTCAGCTAGATCCGTTCCTGCTATTTACATTTAGTGCAGTGCGTCCTGCTCACAGTGTTCAGCTAGATCTGTTCCTGCTATTTACATTTAGTGCAGTGCGTCCTGCTCACAGTGTTCAGCTAGATCCGTTCCTGCTATTTACATTTAGTGCAGTGCGTCCTGCTCACAGTGTTCAGCTAGATCCGTTCCTGCTATTTACATTTAGTGCAGTCAGTGCGTCCTGCTCACAGTGTTCAGCTAGATCTGTTCCTGCTATTTACATTTAGTGCAGTCAGTGCGTCCTGCTCACAGTGTTCAGCTAGATCTGTTCCTGCTATTTACATTTAGTGCAGTCAGTGCGTCCTGCTCACAGTGTTCAGCTAGATCCGTTCCTGCTATTTACATTTAGTGCAGTGCGTCCTGCTCACAGTGTTCAGCTAGATCCGTTCCTGCTATTTACATTTAGTGCAGTGCGTCCTGCTCACAGTGTTCAGCTAGATCTGTTCCTGCTATTTACATTTAGTGCAGTGCGTCCTGCTCACAGTGTTCAGCTAGATCTGTTCCTGCTATTTACATTTAGTGTAGTTCGTCCTGCTCACAGTGTTCAGCTAGATCCGTTCCTGCTATTTACATTTAGTGCAGTGCGTCCTGCTCACAGTGTTCAGCTAGATCCGTTCCTGCTATTTACATTTAGTGCAGTGCGTCCTGCTCACAGTGTTCAGCTAGATCTGTTCCTGCTATTTACATTTAGTGCAGTGCATCCTGCTCACAGTGTTCAGCTAGATCTGTTCCTGCTATTTACATTTAGTGCAGTCAGTGCGTCCTGCTCACAGTGTTCAGCTAGATCTGTTCCTGCTATTTACATTTAGTGCAGTGCGTCCTGCTCACAGTGTTCAGCTAGATCTGTTCCTGCTATTTACATTTAGTGCAGTGCGTCCTGCTCACAGTGTTCAGCTAGATCCGTTCCTGCTATTTACATTTAGTGCAGTGCGTCCTGCTCACAGTGTTCAGCTAGATCTGTTCCTGCTATTTACATTTAGTGCAGTGCGTCCTGCTCACAGTGTTCAGCTAGATCTGTTCCTGCTATTTACATTTAGTGCAGTCAGTGCGTCCTGCTCACAGTGTTCAGCTAGATCTGTTCCTGCTATTTACATTTAGTGCAGTGCGTCCTGCTCACAGTGTTCAGCTAGATCCGTTCCTGCTATTTACATTTAGTGCAGTGCGTCCTGCTCACAGTGTTCAGCTAGATCTGTTCCTGCTATTTACATTTAGTGCAGTTCGTCCTGCTCACAGTGTTCAGCTAGATCCGTTCCTGCTATTTACATTTAGTGCAGTGCGTCCTGCTCACAGTGTTCAGCTAGATCCGTTCCTGCTATTTACATTTAGTGCAGTGCGTCCTGCTCACAGTGTTCAGCTAGATCTGTTCCTGCTATTTACATTTAGTGCAGTGCGTCCTGCTCACAGTGTTCAGCTAGATCCGTTCCTGCTATTTACATTTAGTGCAGTGCGTCCTGCTCACAGTGTTCAGCTAGATCTGTTCCTGCTATTTACATTTAGTGCAGTGCGTCCTGCTCACAGTGTTCAGCTAGATCCGTTCCTGCTATTTACATTTAGTGCAGTCAGTGCGTCCTGCTCACAGTGTTCAGCTAGATCCATTCCTGCTATTTACATTTAGTGCAGTCAGTGCGTCCTGCTCACAGTGTTCAGCTAGATCTGTTCCTGCTATTTACATTTAGTGCAGTCAGTGCGTCCTGCTCACAGTGTTCAGCTAGATCCGTTCCTGTTATCTTCCTACTGACAGGCAGGCTTGTCTGGTTACAGTATATAAAGCTACCTGAAGAAAATTACAGGTGTTCTATCCCAGCTTAGTGCAGCTACAGGCCATTAGTATGTCTGGAAGGCCAAGAAGGAGAGGCAGACAGTCACAAGCCAATAAGAGAGGGCAAGCAGGCTCTGTGTCTAGTGCTGGTCGTGGAGACGGTGCATCCTCATCAGCCCGTGGCCATGGGACACGCTTGGCCTTTTTTTCGGCAGCTGGCCGTGTTGAGCCGCAACATGCAGAAAACTTGGTCGAGTGGATGACCAAGCCGTCCTCATCCTCCTCATCCTCTCTCACCCATGCCCAGGGTGCTTTGTCTGGCAAAGCAGCGGCCTCTTCCCTCAGCTCAATGTCATCAGTGACTCCTTCCCTAGCTCCACCATGTCCTCCTGAGGATTCCCTCGAACTGTTTGACCACAGTGTTGGGTACATGCTCCAGGAGGATGCCCAGCGTTTGGAAGGCTCTGATGATGATACTGAGCTCGATGAAGGCAGTAACATGAGCACGGACAGAGGGGGTGTCCAAGAAGGACAGCAATCTGGCAGCCATGCTCCCCCTGCTGCAGCATACTGCCAGGTTTGCTCCAGTGATGAGGAGGGAGGGGATGATGAGGTCACTGACTCAACGTGGGTGCCTGATAGGAGAGAGGAGGAGGAGGAGGAGGAGGAGGCGGCACATCACCAACGAGGCAGGATGCCCTCCAGGGGCCAGCCTAAGGGCAGCACATTGACTGCATCACACCCCAAAGCTCCACATGTGCAGGGCGCTGCAGTCTCTGCGCGTTATTCAAAAAGTTCTTTGGTGTGGGCCTTTTTTGAGACGAGTGCATCAGATCGCACCGCTGCTATTTGCAACATATGTCTCAAGCGTATCTCGCGTGGCCAAAACATCTCCCGCTTGGGTACCACATGCTTGACCAGACATATGTTGACCTGCCATGCAGTTCGTTGGCAAGCATATCTAAAAGACCCACACCAAAGAACAAAGAGGATCTCTCCTTGCTCCTCATCAGCTGAGATTTCCAACCCCACTAGACCTTCAGTCCTCTCTGAGACCTGCAGTGAGAGGAATGAAGGTGTAGAATTAGGTGTGTCACAGCCAAGTACTTGTGGGCAATCTGCTTTTGGTACACCGACGTCAGATTGTACCAGGCAAATTTCCCTGCCCCAGCTGCTGCACCGCCGAAAGAAGTTTGCTCCCAGCCATCCACATGCCCAGCGGTTGAATGCTAGCTTGGCAAAATTGCTAGCACTTCAACTGCTGCCTTTTCAGTTGGTAGACTCTGCCCCCTTCTGTGAGTTTGTGGAATGTGCGGTTCCTCAGTGGCAGGTACCCAAACGCCACTTTTTCTCACGGAAGGCGATTCCGGCTCTCTACCGGCATGTGGAAGGCAATGTCCATGCCTCGCTGGACAGGGCGGTCAGCGGTAAGGTGCATATTACCGCTGACTCATGGTCCAGCAGGCATGGACAGGGACGTTACTTAAGTTTCACGGCGCATTGGGTGACTCTGCTGGCAGCTGGGAAGGATGCAGGACAAGGTGCAGTAGTGTTGGAGGTTGTTCCGCCACCACGCCTCCAAAATGCTGATTGTGACACACCTCTCTCCTCCACCCCCTCCTCTTCTTCTTCCTCCATGGCCTCTTCCTCGGAACCAGCGGTGCTCCGTAGGCGTTCAAGGGGCTACGCAAGTACGCAGGCCAAAAGATGCCATGCGGTGCTTGAGCTGGTGTGCTTGGGGGACAGGAGCCACACTGGGGCAGAGGTTCTGTCAGCTCTGCAGGGGCAGGTTCAGAGGTGGTTGACGCCACGCCAACTTAAGGCAGGAATGGTGGTTTGCGACAATGGCACCAACCTCCTCTCTGCCCTCCGACAGGGACAACTGACCCATGTGCCCTGTTTGGCTCACGTCCTTAACTTGGTGGTGCAGCGGTTCTTGGGCAGGTACCCGGGCTTACAGGATGTCCTGAGGCAGGCCAGGAAAGTCTGTGTGCATTTCCGCCGGTCATATAATGCCAATGCTCGGCTGACGGACCTCCAAAAGGAGTTTAACCTGCCCAAGAACCGCCTAATCTGTGACATGCCCACCAGGTGGAACTCGACATTGGCCATGCTGCAGCGGCTGCACACGCAGCAGAGGGCCATCAATGAGTACCTGTGCGACTATGGCACCAGGACAGGGTCAGGGGACCTTGGTTTTTTTTCCCCACGCCAGTGGGCCATGATCAGGGATGCATGCACTGTCCTGTCACCATTCGAGGAGGCCACGAGGATGGTGAGCACTGACAGTGCATGCATCAGTGACACTGTCCCCCTTGTCCACCTGTTGGAGCACACGCTGCGTGGAATAATGGACAGGGCACTTGAGGCAGAACAGAGGCAGGAAGAGGAGGACTTCCTTAGCTCTCAAGGCCCCCTTTATCCAGACAGTGTTCCTGCGTGCCCGCCGATCACACAGGAAGAGGACGAGGAGGAGGAGGAGGAGGAGGAGGAGGAAGATTGTGTCAGTATGGAGGTGGAGCCTGGCACTCAGCAACAGCAGTCTTTAAGGGATCAGTCCCAAGGAACACATGGGCTTGTACGTGGCTGGGAGGAGGTGGCTGCGGACGTTGTTGTCCTTAGTGACCCAGAGGACTCCGGACCGAATGCCTCAGCAAACCTACGCTGCATGGCCTCCCTGATCCTGCAAAGCCTGCGTAAGGATCCTCGTATTCGTGGTATCAAGGAAAAGGACCAATACTGGCTGGCAACCCTCCTTGATCCACGTTACAAGGGTAAGGTTGCGGACCTTATCTTGCCATCGCAGAGGGAGCAGAGGATGAAACATCTTCGGGAGGCCTTGCAGAAAGGTCTGTGCAACGCGTTCCCAGAGACTGGGAGGTTACAAACTCCTGTTTCTGGACAACGTGTTGCTGAGGCTTCGGTCAGTCAAAGAAGGAGCGGTGGAGAAGGTGGCCGTCTGACCGATGCGTTCAGACAATTTTTTGGTCCGCAGCCCCAAGGTATGATCGGTTCCAGCAACCATCGCCAGCGTCTGTTTTACATGGTGCAGGAATACCTAGGGGCAAGATCAGACTTGGACACCTTTCCCACCGAAAATCCTCTGGGTTACTGGGTCTTGAGGATGGATCACTGGCCAGAGCTTGCACAGTATGCAATTGAGCTACTGGCCTGTCCTGCATCCAGCGTTCTTTCGGAACGCACATTCAGTGCTGCTGGAGGCGTGGTAACCGATCACAGGGTGCGTCTGTCCACTGACTCGGTCGATCGGCTGACCTTCATAAAAATGAATCAGTCTTGGATCACCACCAGCTACCAAGCACCTGATGCTGATGTAACTGAATAATTTTTTTCAGATCCCTTCAAAGACTGCCTATGCTGATGCTGAGTGACTATCCCTGAGTAATTATCCTCTTCCTCCTCAATCATCACGCTGATAGCTTGTAAGAACATTTTTGGTTCTGGGCGCCACCACCAGTGCCTAAGGCACAATTTTTCAGCCCCTGTTTAACAGGGGCGTGTAATTACAATTTTTGATGTAATACTTTGCAGCAGGGCTCGTTCCTGCATTCCAACTAGAGTGTCTGTGAGGGGTTGCAGTGTTGTGGCACCAGCACCAGTGCCTAAGGCCCAATTTTTCTGCCCCTGTCTAACAGGGGCGTGTAATTACAATTTTTGATGCAATACTTTGCAGCAGGGCTCGTTCCTGCGTTCCAACTAGAGTGTCTGTGAGGGGTTGCAGTGTTGTGGCACCAGCACCAGTGCCTAAGACCCAATTTTTCTGCCCCTGTCTAACAGGGGCGTGTAATTACAATTTTTGATGCAATTCTTTGCAGCAGGGCTCGTTCCTGCGTTCCAACTAGAGTGTCTGTGAGGGGTTGCAGTGTTGTGGCACCAGCACCAGTGCCTAAGGCCCAATTTTTCTGCCCCTGTCTAACAGGGGCGTGTAATTACAATTTTTGATGCAATACTTTGCAGCAGGGCTCGTTCCTGCGTTCCAACTAGAGTGTCTGTGAGGGGTTGCAGTGTTGTGGCACCAGCACCAGTGCCTAAGGCCTAATTTTTCAGCTCCTGTTCAACAGGGGCATGTAATTACAATTCTTGATCTAATATTTCACAGCAGGGCCCTGTGAGGGCTTACAGTGTTTTGGCCACAGCAACACCTAAGGCCCAAATTTCTGCTGAGTATATAGGGCAGGACCCTACTTTCAAACATCTAACTTACAAACGACTCCTACTTGCAAACGGAAGGAGACAACAGGAAGTGAGATGAAATCTACCCCTAGGAAGGGAAATTCTCTCCTGTAAGAGTTAATATGGGAAAACAATTTCTCCTTTCCACTGATGCTTTCCAATCCTTGTTCCACAAAAAAACCCAAATTTTCAAAAAACATTTTTCATTGGGACAAAAAAGTGAGGTGAAATCTTCTGAAGAGGAGGAAAGAAGCAAAACAAATGTCACAGGGGTGATAACCCTTCCCTATGTTTTCCAAAAAGCTTAGAAAAGATTTTTTGGCTGGAGCTAAACACGTTAAAAATGTTCAAAATTACAAACAGATTCTACTTAACAACAAACCTACAGTCCCTGTCTTGTTTGCACCGCCTGTATACTGCTGTTCAGAGTATATAGGGACCTTTCCTTATTTTAATTTGGGTGCGGGGTTCCCCTTAATATCCATACAAGACCCAAAGGGCCTGGTAATGGACTGGGGGGTACCCATGCCGTTTGTCTCACTGATTTCACTTTTTTTTTTTTACTTTAAGCATCATTAAAATCACTGCTCCCGAAAAAACGGCCGTTTTTAAAATTTTTTTTTGCATTGATACATGTCCCCTGGGGTAGGACCCGGGTCCCCACACCCTTTTTAGGACAATACCATGCAAATTAGCCTTTAAAATGAGCACTTTTGATTTCGAACGTTCGAGTCCCATAGACGTCAATGGGGTTCTAACGTTAGTGCGAACTTGCGGTCCGTTCGCGGGTTCTGGTGCGAACCGAACCGGGGGGTGTTCGGCTCATCCCTACTCGTGAGATATATTACTTGAGACATAGATTGTTTCTTCCACTGAGACAGGAAGCCTAGCTAAAAGTGTCTCAGGTGCCAATGTGCCCATGGTAACATCGGGATGCAGGCTGCAATAGTTCCTATCAAATTCAGACATTTGGAAGCTGAGAGGTGATGAGTTGACTTGAGTGATCTCATTTTCCGGGCAATAGACACTATCTTGTGGTGTGGTAAGGCATCTGTTCCCTCTGCTGCATTGAAGAGGGCTCCCAGATAAATCATCTTCTGGGTTGGTAAAAGCTGGCTCTTTCTTCGTTCATCAACCACCCAAAATCTGAGAGAGTTGACATGAGAATCTTCCTGTGAGACAATAGCTTTAGTGGGCTCTTTGCTAATAGAAGGATATCGTCTAGATAGTGAAAGACTCTGAGACCTCTTTCTCTCAGGGGAGCAAGTATCGAGATTAAGATCTTTGAAAACCCTCTTGGAGAGGTGCAGAGCCTGAAGGGCAGGCCCAGAATTGGAGGTGAAGTTGACCAACTGAGAACCTCAGATATTTCTGAAAGGCTGAAAGAATCGGTACATGCAAGTATGTGTCCTCGATATGTATGAATATCATCCAGTCTCCTGGCTGTATGGCCTGTATGATTGTTTGGAGAGATTCCATTTTAAAAGAATCCAGATGTATGTAATGGTTCGGTCTTTTCAGGTCTATTACCGGTCTCCAGCCCCCATTCTTTTTGGGGATGGGGAAGAGAGCGGAGTAGAAACTGAGGAATCTCTCTGCCGGAGGAACTAGAATCACTGCCCTCTGAGTTTGTGGGGAAATTAGGAAGTGGTGTAGAGCCTCTGCCTTTTGAGGAGAGCTCAGGATCCTTGTTGGTAAGAAGTGATCATGAGTCGGCTGGTTTGTGAAGGTCTAGAAGTGGCTGAAGTGAACCGTAGAGACTACCCAGGGATCCATGCATTGGTGCTACCAAATCTTGCAGAATAGTTGTAGTCTGGCATCAACTTGGAACTCCGGGGATGGCCCAGAGTCAAAAGGACTTAGAGGCATCCTGGGGGTTAGGGAGGACCCATTTGTTTGACTTCAGGAAGGTTGCCTGCATGTTTCTCCAATTCTTCTGGGGTCCCTATCCTGTCTGAAGCCTCTGTTTCTTAGCGGTTGGGTTTTAGATGTAAAGATCCTTGATCTCTTCATCCTTCTGTCTTGGGGCAGGAGCCCCGTCTTTCCACCTGTCACTCGTGAAATGGCTTTTTCAAGCTTTTCACCAAAGTGAGCATTCCCTTCTAATGGGATTCTACACCAATTTTGCTTGGATGCAGCGCCCACTGCTCATGGCTTTAGCCAAAGTGCCCGTTTAGTCATGACAGTATGAAGCATAGCTCTGGCCGAGCATCTTATGATGTCGATAGATGCCTCCCCTACAAAATCTGCAGAAAGCTTGAGTTCTTCTAGTGTCTTCACTATGTCCTCTTTGGGGACCTCTTGTTGGATTGTCATCTCTATATTGTCTGTCCACACCCTGATGACATTGGACACTAATGTCAGTGCAATTTCTGGCCTTCATGCTCCCCCCACCATTTGATAGGCTTTTTTTTAGATCGGTATCAATGTGTCTGTCCAATAGGTCCTTGAAAGAGGTGGAACCGTCCATAGGTAAAGTTACATTTTTAGCCAATCGTACTACCGCTGCGTCTACAACTGACAGGTGATCAATTAACCCAGCGTCTTCCTCAGCCAAGGGGTACAACTTGTTAAGTCGATTGAAAGGGAAGCTTTTTTCTGTCTTCTTCCACTCTTTCCCAATGAGAACTTTAACCTTATCCATGAGAGGAGAAAAAACAAGCGTTTTCTTAAAAACAGAATGTAACTTTTGGCCCTTTTAGGTGGTTCCTCAGCTTCCTCCCAGCCAATAGCCTGTTTTATAGCCCGCACTTAGGGTTGTATTAAGGCAAAACTGAAACCAGTTGGATCTGCCACATCAGAAGAATTCTCTGATGGTCCGAGCTGAATCCTCTGGTCTCATGCCTAGAAGTCTCCTTGGACGTTCCTGGGCGTACAGGACTGGGAGAAAAAAAATCCCAGCGTTAATGCACTTTTTTTTTTTTAAACGAAAGCCCTTACCTTAGGACAGTGTGAGGGTCTTGGTCAGGTGGTGAACGACTCATGACTTGCAATGAGCAGCTGAAGGAAGATTAAGATAGAAAAAGAAGAGAAAATTTTACCTTTAATTATCTGACTTTTCTCAACCTTTCCCCTCTTTCCCCCCTTCATCTTCACTCCTTTTTTTTTTAAGGGAAGAACAAAATAAGCTTTTAGGAACCTACCACACAGAGGCAGGCGGGTACTGGTAGGAGCTCAATACAAGTAACCTTCTGCAAGATAGAGAGCTGCATAATGGACTCGCTGAAGGAATTAAGTATACGAGTGGGCGGTTCTAAGAAAACAGAACCAACCACCTGCAGGAAAGATAGACATCTTTGCCATCAATCAAAGTGGTCACCGTGACCTCCCCTCGTATTGCGCATGCGTGTCGCACGCGCACATGAGTAGAGCCCTTGACTGTTCCTAACCGACCACCCCATGCCGCCACCTCAGGGATTTGCAGACGCCGGTGCTTGCGTGATGTGACCAACTTGGACATTGAGTATTAGGGAAAAACCAGCAGCTCTGGAGAGAGAAAGAAAGAGCGGTGGCTCAAGCAATCCAACTGACCCAGGGGAAAAACACTATCCCCAAACCCATTTATTCAGAGCATGGGAAGGGAGAGAAGTAGAGAAGAGGGAGGGGAAGAGACAAAAGGTAGATAAGAGGGAAATGCTGCTTGAAGACCTACCTGTCTGTCAGGTCCCAAAAGTAACCAGCAAAATGCTCCTGGTTAGGAAAGCTGCTGTTGTGCCAAAAGACCCACAGAAGGGACTCCTCACCCTTTCAGCGGCCCAGGACTGAGGACTGCATCTGGGAGAGGCTGAACCCAGACGGAAACTGCATGAAGCAGAGGTAAGGACCATCACAATGATGTCACTGAGGTATAAAGGAAAAAAGGAGAATGATGGGGAGTCCTTAACCTTTTCTTTTATAATATTCACTGTCCTGAGGGCGGAGCCTATCATTAGTATGCTGCCATGGATGCACCAGGAAAACAAATTAATGTATATTTAAACTCAATAACCAAAAAATCTTATATAACCTTTAACCACTTGACGACCGCCTCACGCCGATGTACGTCGGCAAAGTGGCACGGACAGGCAAAATCACGTACAGGGTACGTGATTTGCCTTCCGCGGGTGGGGGGTCCGATCGGACCCCCCCCCGGTGCCCGAGGCGGTCGTCGTTTGTCCAGCGGCGATCGGTGATGAGGGGGAGACCATCCGTTCGTGGCCCCCCCTCGCGATCGCCGCCGGCCAATGAGAATCTTCCTTTGCTGCTGTATGCTAAACAGCAGCAAAGGAAGTGATGTCATCTCCCCTCGGGTCGGTATTTTCCGTTCCGGCCCGAGGAGAGACGACAAGTATGTGAGTGCACAAACACTACACACACAGTAGAACATGCCAGGCACACAAATCACCCCGATCCCCCCCCCCCGATCGCCCCCCGATCCCCCCCCAATCACCCCCCCCGATCGCCCCCCGATCCCCCCCCAATCACCCCCCCCCCTGTCACAAACTGACACCAGCAGTTTTTTTTTTTTTTTTTTTTTTTTTTCTGATTACTGCATAGTGTCAGTTTGTGACAGTAAATGTGTTAGGGCAGTTAGTATTACCCCCCTTTAGGTCTAGGGTACCCCCCTAACCCCCCCTAATAAAGTTTTAACCCCTTGATCACCCCCTGTCACCAGTGTCACTAAGCGATCATTTTTCTGATCGCTGTATTAGTGTCGCTGGTGACGCTAGTTAGTGAGGTAAATATTTAGGTTCGCCGTCAGCGTTTTATAGCGTCAGGGACCCCCATATACTACCTAATAAATGTTTTAACCCCTTGATTGCCCCCTAGTTAACCCTTTCACCACTGATCACCGTATAACCGTTACGGTTGACGCTGGTTAGTTTGTTTATTTTTTATAGTGTCAGGGCACCCGCCGTTTATTACCGAATAAAGGTTTAGCCCCCCGATCGCCCGGCGGTGATATGCGTCGCCCCAGGCAGCGTCAGATTAGCGCCAGTACCGCGAACACCCACGCACGCACCGTACACCTCCCTTAGTGGTATAGTATCTGAACGCATCAATATCTGATCCGATCAGATCTATACTAGCGTCCCCAGCAGTTTAGGGTTCCCAAAAACGCAGTGTTAGCGGGATCAGCCCAGATACCCGCTAGCACCTGCGTTTTGCCCCTCCGCCCGGCCCGGCCCAGCCCACCCAAGTGCAGTATCGATCGATCACTGTCACTTACAAAACACTAAACGCATAACTGCAGCGTTCGCAGAGTCAGGCCTGATCCCTGCGATTGCTAACAGTTTTTTTGGTAGTATTTTGGTGAACTGGCAAGCACCAGCCCCAGGCAGCGTCAGGTTAGCGCCAGTACCACTAACACCCACGCACGCAGCATACGCCTCTCTTAGTGGTATAGTATCTGAACGGATCAATATCTGATCCGATCAGATCTATACTAGCGTCCCCAGCAGTTTAGGGTTCCCAAAAACGCAGTGTTAGCGGAATCAGCCCAGATACCTGCTAGCACCTGCGTTTTGCCCCTCCGCCCGGCCCAGCCCAGCCCACCCAAGTGCAGTATCGATCGATTACTGACACTTACAAAACACTAAACGCATAACTGCAGCGTTCGCAGAGTCAGGCCTGATCCCTGCGATCGCTAACAGTTTTTTTGGTAGTATTTTGGTGAACTGGCAAGCACCAGCCCCAGGCAGCGTCAGATTAGCGCCAGTACCGCTAACACCCACGCACGCACTGTACACCACCCTTAGTGGTATAGTATCTGAACGGATCAATATCTGATCCGATCATATCTATACTAGCGTCACCAGCAGTTTAGGGTTCCCAAAAACGCAGTGTTAGCGGGATCAGCCCAGATACCTGCTAGCACCTGCGTTTTGCCCCTCCGCCCGGCCCGGCCCAGCCCACCGAAGTGCAGTATCGATCGATCACTGTCACTTACAAAACACTAAACGCATAACTGCAGCGTTCGCAGAGTCAGGCCTGATCCCTGCGATCGCTAACAGTTTTTTGGTAGCGTTTTGGTGAACTGGCAAGCGCCAGCGGCCTAGTACACCCCGGTCGTAGTCAAACCAGCACTGCAGTAACACTTGGTGACGTGGCGAGTCCCATAAGTGCAGTTGAAGCTGGTGAGGTGGCAAGCACAAGTAGTGTCCCGCTGCCACCAAAAAGACAAACACAGGCCCGTCGTGCCCATAGTGCCCTTCCTGCTGCATTCGCCAATCCTAATTGGGAACCCACCGCTTCTGCAGCGCCCGTACTTCCCCCATTCACATCCCCAACCAAATGCAGTCGGCTGCATGAGAGGCATTTTTATGTCCTCCCAAGTACCCCTACCCAACGAACCCCCCAAAAAAGATGTCGTGTCTGCAGCAAGCGCGGATATAGGCGTGACGCCCGCTATTATTGTCCCTCCTGTCCTGACAATCCTGGTCTTTGCATTGGTGAATGTTTTGAACGCTACCATGCACTAGTTGAGTATTAGCGTAGGGTACAGCATTGCACAGGCTAGGCGCACTTTCACAGGGTCTCCCAAGATGCCATCGCATTTTGAGAGACCCGAACCTGGAACCGGTTACCGTTATAAAAGTTAGTTACAAAAAAAGTGTAAAAAAAAAAAAAAAATATGAAATAAAAAAAAAATAATTGTTGTTTTATTGTTCTCTCTCTCTCTTTTCTCTCTCTCTATTGTTCTGCTCTTTTTTACTGTATTCTATTCTGCAATGTTTATTGTTATTGTTATTGTTATTGTTATTATGTTTTATCATGTTTGTTTTTCAGGTGTGTAATTATTTACACTTTACTGTGCTTTATTGTTAACCATTGTTAACCATTTTTTTGTCTTCAGGTACGCCATTCACGACTTTGAGTGGTTATACCAGAATGATGCCTGCAGGTTTAGGTATCATCTTGGTATCATTCTTTTCAGCCAGCGGTCGGCTTTCATGTAAAAGCAATCCTAGCGGCTAATTAGCCTCTAGACTGCTTTTACAAGCCGTGGGAGGGAATGCCCCCCCCCCCCACCGTCTTCCGTGTTTTTCTCTGGCTCTCCTGTCTCAACAAGGAACCTGAGAATGCAGCCGGTGATTCAGCCAGCTGACCATAGAGCTGATCAGAGACCAGAGTGGCTCCAAACATCTCTATGGCCTAAGAAACCGGAAGCTACGAGTATTTCATGACTTAGATTTCGCCGGATGTAAATAGCGCCATTGGGAAATTGGGGAAGCATTTTATCACACCGATCTTGGTGTGGTCAGATGCTTTGAGGGCAGAGGAGAGATCTAGGGTCTAATAGACCACAATTTTTTCAAAAAAGAGTACCTGTCACTACCTATTGCTATCATAGGGGATATTTACATTCCCCGAGATAACAATAAAAATGATTAAAAAAAAAAATATGAAAGGAACAGTTTAAAAGTAAGATTAAAAAAGCAAAAAAATAATAAAGAAAAAAAAAAAACCAAAAAAAACACCCCTGTCGCCCCCTGCTCTCGCGCTAAGGCAAACGCAAGCGGCGGTCTGTCGTCAAACGTAAACAGCAATTGCACCAAGCATGTGAGGTATCACCGCGAAGGCCAGATCGAGTGCAGTAATTTTTCCAGTAGACCTCCTCTGTAAATCTAAAGTGGTAACCTGTAAAGGCTTTTGAAGGCTTTTAAACATGTATTTATTTTGTTGCCACTGCACGTTTGTGCGCAATTTTAAAGCATGTCATGTTTGGTATCCATGTACTCGGCCTAAGATCATCTTTTTTATTTCATCAAACATTTGGGCAATATAGTGTGTTTTAGTGCATTAAAATTAAAAAAAGTGTGTTTTTTCCCCAAAAAATGCGTTTGAAAAATCGCTGCGCAATTACTGTGTGAAAAAAAAAATGAAACACCCACCATTTTAATCTGTAGGGCATTTGCTTTAAAAAAATATATAATGTTTGGGGGTTCAAAGTAATTTTTTTGCAAAAAAAAAAAACTTTTTCATGTAAACAATAAGTGTCAGAAAGGGCTTTGTCTTCAAGTGGTTAGAAGAGTGGGTGATGTGTGACATAAGCTTCTAAATGTTGTGCATAAAATGCCAGGACAGTTCAAAACCCCCCCAAATGACCCCATTTTGGAAAGTAGACACCCCAAGCTATTTGCTGAGAGGCATGTCGAGTCCATGGAATATTTTATATTGCGACACAAGTTGCGGGAAAGAGACAAATTTTTTTTTTTTTTTTTTTTTTTTTGCACAAAGTTGTCACTAAATGATATATTGCTCAAACATGCCATGGAAATATGTGAAATTACACCCCAAAATACATTCTGCTACTTCTCCTGAGTACGGGGATACCTCATGTGTGAGACTTTTTGGGAGCCTAGCCGCGTACGGGACCCCGAAAACCAAGCACCGCCTTCAGGCTTTCTAAGGGCGTGAATTTTTGATTTCACTCTTCACTGCCTATCACAGTTTCGGAGGCCATGGAATGCCCAGGTGGCACAAAACCCCCCCAAATGACCCCATTTTGGAAAGTAGACACCCCAAGCTATTTGCTGAGAGGTATAGTGAGTATTTTGCAGACCTCACTTTTTGTCACAAAGTTTTGAAAATTGAAAAAAGAAAAAAAAAAAATGTTTTTTCTTGTCTTTCTTCATTTTCAAAAACAAATGAGAGCTGCAAAATACTCACCATGCCTCTCAGCAAATAGCTTGGGGTGTCTACTTTCCAAAATGGGGTCATTTGGGGGGGTTTTGTGCCACCTGGGCATTCCATGGCCTCCGAAACTGTGATAGGCAGTAAAGAGTGAAATCAAAAATTTTTACCCTTAGAAATCCTGAAGGCAGTGATTGGTTTTCGGGGTCCAGTACGCGGCTAGGCTCCCAAAAAGTCCCACACATGTGGTATCCCCATACTCAGGAGAAGCAGCTAAATGTATTTTGGGGTGCAATTCCACATATGCCCATGGCCTGTGTGAGCAATATATCATTTAGTGACAACTTTATGAAAAAAAAAAAAAAAAAAAAAAAAAGTGTCACTTTCCCGCAACTTGTGTCAAAATATAAAATATTCCATGGACTCAATATGCCTCTCAGCAAATAGCTTGGGGTGTCTACTTTCCAAAATGGGGTCATTTTGGGGGGTTTTGTGCCATCTTGGCATTCCATGGCCTCCGAAACTGTGATAGGCAGTGAAGAGTGAAAGCAAAAATTTACACCCTTAGAAATCCTGAAGGCGGTGATTGGTTTTCGGGGCCCCGTACGCGGCTAGGCTCCCAAAAAGTCCCACACATGTGGTATCCCCATACTCAGGAGAAGCAGCAGAATGTATTTTGGGGTGCAATTCCACATAGGCCCATGGCCTGTGTGAGCAATATATCATTTAGTGACGACTTTTTGTAAATATTTTTTTTTTTTTTTTTTTTTGTCATTTTTCAATCACTTGGGACAAAAAAAATAAATATTCAATGGGTTCAACATGCCTCTCAGCAATTTCCTTGGGGTGTCTACTTTCCAAAATGGGGTCATTTGGGGGGGTTTTGTACTGCCCTGCCATTTTAGCACCTCAAGAAATGACATAGGCAGTCATAAACTAAAAGCTGTGTAAATTCCAGAAAATGTACCCTAGTTTGTAGACGCTATAACTTTTGCGCAAACCAATAAATATACGCTTATTGACATTTTTTTTACCAAAGACATGTGGCCGAATACATTTTGGCCTAAATGTATGACTAAAATTTAGTTTATTGGATTTTTTTTATAACAAAAAGTAGAAAATATCATTTTTTTTCAAAATTTTCGGTCTTTTTCCGTTTATAGCGCAAAAAATAAAAACCGCAGAGGTGATCAAATACCATCAAAAGAAAGCTCTATTTGTGGGAAGAAAAGGACGCAAATTTCGTTTGGGTACAGCATTGCATGACCGCGCAATTAGCAGTTAAAGCGACGCAGTGCCAAATTGGAAAAAGACCTCTGGTCCTTAGGCAGCATAATGGTCCGGGGCTCAAGTGGTTAACATATTAATTTAAATCCAAAACCTGTGTTTTAATCCTTTTTAATATGTAGCTTTATTTAACTTTAACTTTATTTATTTGACTATCTGCTGATCCTGCCATGAAGGTCCTTGTTCAGACAGTTCCTCCTATTGGGTAACAACTATCTCCACAGGTGTCCCTAATGGAGGCTAAAAGTGGTTGTACCAACAAAGATTGCATGTTCGGATTCACCATTGTCACTATCAAGATGAAGACCAACAATGTGTGCTGATGCTGGAATTAGTACATGTAGATAAAACATTGCTAAAAAAGCCAAAAGGAAATTAGTAGCACTGAGATAAAAAAGGTAAAAACAGTATTTTATTTTTAAAAAATGCATGAATTTCCATCCAGTTACCATTTAGATCTACTTTAATTGGTGTTGATATGTCAATAGTAGGCTTAAACAGCTAAAAGAAGAATTGTTTTAATATAGATGTATTTTACTTTTGCCTAATGTTTTGCCTTTAAAAAACAATATATCTGTTATCTATTAGCAATATGTGTGAGAACACATGGTGCGATATCTGTGAGGATACATTTTTTTTTTTAGTTTTATGCCCATTTTTTTTAATTATTTTTGTGGCAATATTTTTAAGTTGCCAGCTTTTAGCCATGAAGTTGTCTGTTCTGTTTCATTTAAAGGGATGGAAATGCCCTAGTATAAGAATTTTAAAGCATATAAATGACTGGATATTATTTTTTTTTAAAGTACTAAATAGTGTGGACATATTTTGCAAATGGAAAATATAGGGTGATACATTTTTAGTATTACAAGGAATAAAAAGCTTTGTTTTTAACAAGTGTAAAGTTTCAGTTAAATGTCTACTAAAACAATAAAACATACAATATTTGTAATTAACACATGCAGTGAAATCTGAACCAAATGCCAAATGGGTGGCCCAAAACTCTGTCCATTGCCTAATAAACATTTCTAATATAAATCATGTGTAGAAATAATTGCTACATTGCTTCTTCACATATCCACACGCTGAGTTTACTGTCCATTTCATCATTATTACTGTCTAGGATGCCAGTAGATTTTCCAGGGAAGTATATTACAACATTCTAGGAAAATAAATCATTAGTGGTTCAGAACAAAGAACAAATAGCAGGATGAAAAAGAGACGACAGCTCTAATGAGATGCAAAATGTACTATTTCACATGAAGTATTTGAGTTGCATAAACCACATAAAATGGGTAAAAGACTGGTGTCCAAAGGTACAGAGTGAGAAACCACATTAATGGTCTTCAAATAACATAAAAGATGAAAGAACAGTCTCTGGAATTCCTTATCTCTCAATGACTATATGTATGAGCACTGTAAACAAAAGTGCTGCTGTAAGTATAAAAATGCCTTGACTTTTTTCATAAATCTTATAATGAAACTTTTTATATAAAGAGGTAATCGGTTTACTAAAAGGATACATGTATGTTGTTCACCTTCTTCTCTTCACTACTCTATGGTTCTAAGTATACTTACGAGCAAATGCCTAGTAAATAGTGACCCAACCCGTCAGCAAAGGGGAATCGCATGTTAAAGGTTGCCTCAGAAGGTGTTAACAGTTTCTTGATTTCAGCTATAAAGCATACTTCCCCATCCTGACATAGCTGTGTTTCTGACCCTAACCTTTGCTTTACAACATGGCTTAAAGCTACTGGGGATAGATATTGATATGCTTTAGACATGGAGGTACCTGAGCACAAGGCAGGCATAGAAAGTTTTCCCAAAAGATGTGAAGAAAAAGTCTCTAGGCACAAAGTGTGGCAGCAGTAGTCATGAAAAGTATATTGCCACTACTATTTTGGCAACATTCACTTTTATGACAAAATATACTCAAAGTCAATTTTAGGGTGCAATGATATTTCAGATATGTAGCACTTCTTTTGGGAAACACCACACAGACTCAGACCTCCAACTTAGTGCTCACAGATATGACTCATGGGACCCTGCAGATAAGTTAGGTCAGTAGGCACTTTTTTAGGTTCACCATGGTCCAGCCTGAGAGGTCCTGTCTCTGTTCACAATGGAAGGATTTACCTCATCACTCTTCTCAGCCCAATTTGTACATTTTAGCTCTACTATGGACCAGCCTAAAATATACTGTACTTGCTCAAGATGGAATGCTTCAGCTGTAAATCTGCTCAATCCATTGATCTTCTTTCCCTTGGTGGGGGGCCAGTAAATCACATCTCTGCACACTAAGGTGCCTGTGTCTGTGTGTTGTGCGGACCTTACAGTGTTGTGCCGACCTTACAGTGTTGTGCCGACCTCACAGTGCACTTTCCTTTAAGAAGCACTACATATAATATCTGAATCATTATCATTGTGGACTGTACATCATCTTTATGTTGATGGTTGTTTAAAAAAAAGAGCTGAAGAGCATATTTTCTACTTTTTTATTTCAGTTTAGGGGTCAAAGGCTTTTAAGCTTCAGAAGGTTATGGAAGCTCATTCTCACTAACCTGGATCTGTTCTTGTGGCAAAAATGGTCCCTCACAAAAGAAGTTAAAAACACACACAAAGAGCACTAAGGGGTATATTTTTTAAGTATCATGGGGCTTTGTATCAATGGCATTAGATCATTTCTGAGATAATCCAGAAATAATTTACAGGTGCGTGTCATCTTATATGGGAGTGAAAACATGTCTGGTGCAAACAAAAGCCCATCAACACAGGCCTTGAAGCAATGAATGTGACATTTACCAAACATTCAATGCAGTTATGTCAATCACTGTAATTTAAAATGCAAATTTGGTAAAGGTCAAATTCAATCTGTCTTAAATACCCCCCCCCCACTAAAAAAGAACATCCTCTTGTTATGGATTGCAGGCAGGGGTACCAAAGGAGTACATGGATGAGAGAGGCCAAAAGATACACAAGGTATCGTCACCTGTCGCATGTCATCAGAAGTTGACCTGAACAGAGGCCAGTTATCATAAAAATCTCAAGGTTTCTCCATATCTGGTAGTGGTCGATAAACAACAATAAACACACACACACCAATATTGAGCTGCCTCCAGCTGAAACATCTGGTCAGTTCATTCACGCAAAAGCATACTAGCAAACAGGCTTTGCAGACCACAAACAAACAGCTCTCACTAGCAGCTATGGGTTAGCTAACCCAGGCAACATCACATCTACTGTTAGTACGAACACCCACACAACATTTGTTTGTGTGTGTCCACAGTCTCTGGACACACACAAACGAATGTAAATCTTGCATACAATCTGACTCACTCTGATGACTTTGTGGCAGTCAAGTCATTTTAGCGAAATTTTCAGTTTTTATTAGATACTGGAGGATTAAACCACCTGAAAATGTGTTATTTCTCTTGCCAACTCTATTGATGAGACATCTGCAAATGATTTATTTTGTCTGTGCTGTGGTCATGAAGGTCCCTCATCCTTCTTGATGAATGTTTAACCTATTTTAGGAGCTTAAACACACAAAGGTTGGCAGGTGTAAACATAAGTTGGTTGCAATAGAAGGACCTATAGTCCAACTGTATTTAAGATATCTGTCCTTGAATTCCTTAGGCTGCACATCTGCTGTGGTTGTTAAATGTATTTTGCTTGATGAATGTTTTACTTATTTTAGGTGCTGAAACACACAAATGTGGACAGGATAACAAAAACTCCCAATTTGGCTGAAAAAGAAGAACCCAGGTTCCAACTCAGCCATTTAGGTGACCCTTTATCTTTTTTACAAGCATTTTTTTTGCAAATGCTGAAAATGGTTTTGAAAAGAAAGCTGAACTAAATTTAGCTGCTTTGTCTTGGTATGACCCACTTTGAATTTCACAGTGCTCTGTAAAGGTGCCAACACTTTTGCTTTTGCACTGGAGTCCTGGCTTGCTGCTATTTCTGGATAGGGTCCATTTTGTGCAGGACTTTAAAAAGTGTCAGTTTTTCATTTATAGCCTAGATTCTTGTCTTGCTTGCTATAACTTCCTTTGTAAACCTTTTTGGATAGATTTTAAATAGCTGGACAGGGTGGTCACTACTTATCTTTTCACTGCTATGTGGGTAACTAATACATATTCTGAAGTAAAACACCATTAACATGCCATAATACATATAAATATTATATTATATTATAATATATATTCAGTTTACAAGTGAATACATACCACATAAACTGGTAAATTGAAAAAAAAAAAAAAAAAAATATATATATATATATATATATATATATATATATATATATATATATATATATATATATATATATATATATATATATATATATATATATATATATATATATATATATATATATATATATATATATATATATATATATATATATATATATATATATATATATATATTTTTTTTTTTTTTTTTTAATTTACCAGTTTATGTGGTATGTATTCACTTGTAAACTGAATTCTGAGTTTGATTCAGTCAGATCATCTGTGGTGCAAGTTATGACTGGCTTGAACATAACCAAAAACCTATATAACTTTAAAATATACCGATATAGGAATTTGAAAAAAGAGTTTGTTCTTACAAGTTTATCGAGCTTAAAAAAAAAATGTGAATTGAAGTAATTAAAGTATGTTGGTGCTGTATAATATGTAAAGTAGATGATGTCCTCAGCGGAGCACAACTGTCCTGAACTGAATTCCAGTTAAAATGGAAACCTAAACCTAAATTCAAGTAAAGAATTGCTGTCTATAGGGAACATCTATGAATGTTAATTGAGCCCAAACAGTACTCTGAAAATGTACCTTTACCTCCTGAAAAATAGTAGTGCATTCTCCTTGTGTGTGATTGTGCCTAGGTACTCCTGTGCCTTCAAGCCTCATATCTGTATATCTTCAGTATAATATCATCTAAGGCACTGCTACCTCTGTCTGCTACTTTCACCAGATTTGGAATGAGATTTGTAGAGGTCAATACTGGGCTGCTCATTGCTCGCTTTGCTGAAGAGGAAGCTCTAAGCTCTGAGGATCTGTGGTACAAGGATGTTCCTGCTTCTCTTTCATTTATTCTGTGGATTTGTGATTTCTGAACCTTTCTTACTGCTTCTTAACCATTATCCTACATGTCATCAGATCACCAGTCATTAAGGGGATGTTCTGAAAAAGAAAAAGGGAAGCAAAGCTTATCCTCTATACAGAGACAGAGTGCAGTAATGCATGGTAGGTTATTAAGGGGGAAATGAATCCTGTAGTGAGCATACAGGCAATACTGGTGACACTGGCTACACTGACTAGTCAATGGCTTTCTGCTGCCTTTTCTGGCACAGTGTACACAGTTCTTGTTCTTCCTAATAAACTTGCATTTGGAATCATTCTGCATTGATTGTGATTGGCCTTAGGCAATTTAATTGCATTAACAGAAAGGCTAAATTTTATACACACAGTAAGACCATACATTTATTATGCATTATAGCACATCATCCCCCTGGGAACTTATGCCAGGGGGGCCAAAACTGATCTTGTACACTGACAAGCAACCAACATTTTGAACTGTGTGACCTTTCTTGACTAACTGTAAAACCTTCCTTTCAATAAGGCAGACATAATTCAAATTTAGTGTAGAAAAGGCCTACTGGAAGAGATGTGTACCTCCTGACTGCATTTCATCAGTATCTTGTGCAAACTGTCTAAACTTTATATGGTGTCTTACCCATAACATGTGCTTCTGTCCTGTGAAAAGATGTAAAGCTGGCTGTCCACTGTTATTTAGACAAAAAACATATTATCCAGCAAGCGCTGTATGAATTGGCAAGTGTGTAGAAAAAATAAAGAAAAAGAAAAACATACAAGCATAGCAGACCATTCAGCTGCTATGGGGTTCTGCTGCAGGCGCCTGGGGTTTTCTAGTTGTATAGTGATTTTTCTAGGCAATATTGTGTAGTTTGGGCATATATTATGTTATTTATTGTGGTGGAAAAACACAACTATAACTATTGGGAATGTTTTGAAGATGGAGGTTGGAGACCTAGGTTGCCCAAAAATAATTTTATAACAGGACTCCATCATCTATCTCTATAGCCCTGGTGGTGCACAGATGTTTCTGAACATTACCACTATGGATGATGAACAGTGGAGTGTGGAACATTTGGCTTCTATACAGTACTGAAAGTTTGTTCCGGATGGAACAACAAGTGGTGTTTTGATTTTTACCACTGTAAACAATCTTGACATCTGGAATGCTACTTTGTGCTTACAACAATATCACCAGGATGATAGACTCTAATGACTTAAATATACAATAACATTTATCGTTTCCTTTTTAACTTATTTTGCAATCGTATGGTTTGCTCAAGCCTTTTTCATAAAAATAGCTCTACAGAAGTTATATTTTCCATTACCTAACGCACTGTCATTGGATTAATCCATTCATTTAATCACGTAAAAAGCCTTACCTCCTGTTCACGCTGAGCTCAAGGGATTATAGATGTTGCTGTGTCTGAAATGAATTTCTCACTGAGGTACAGGTCAACTTCATGTTTATATCATTAGTAATGTATCTCTGACTTTCTCCTCAATATTACATCATTACATTAACATATCTGCACACTGCAAATGTATTTGATTTATATAGGGTTTTTTTTTTGGTGGGTCATCAAAATCTAACAATTATAGAGAGTTTTCTTGAATTTTTTGTGCTTTTTTGAAGTTGACCTTAAAAGCAACTCCATCCAGGCACATTGTTATGTTTTACATGAAAAAGGTTAGGGTATAAGAATTGCACCACACTTCCGGCATAGCTGCAGTAGGTCAAGATTGGATTTTCAGCTACCACTGGCTATTTAAGTTCTTTATTGTATCCTATGGAAGAACTGCTAAAGTCAATAGGAAATAGATGTGCTGTATCATCTACCGTATGCTGAAGTGATTTCTATCCTTTATTACACCTGCCCTGATTTATGATTTGAGTGGACGTGTGCTTTTTACACACAAAAACAAATAAAATCAATAGTAGCCAAAAATTTTAGTCATATCAGTAAAAAGAATATTTTTACTGCTTACTATGGCTTTCTATACTTTTTACAACCTCAGTAATTTTTGCATGGTATTACTAAATAAGCCAAAATGTATTAGTTATATGAAATATAGATGATGGTTTGAGTCAGTCAGTAGTTTATACTGTATAGAAAGGATGAGCCGAACACCCTCCAGTTCGGATCGCACCAGAACTTGCGAAAGGGCAAAAAATTTGAACGAACACATGAACACCATTAAAGTCTATAGGACAAAAGCGCCCCCCCCCCCGAACCGTACCAGGCTACATGCCCTCAACTTACGTTCAACTGGAACATCTGGCTCATCTCTACTGTATAGGCATCTAAGGGACATCAGCAATTATACCTCTACACTTTAGTTCCTAGGTATGTTCATCTACAATAGAAATAACGAGAGAATGAGAGAAGTATTCTTTTGCATACATAACCAGTTCATGGCTTACTATAATACATTTCAGTAAAATAAATGCATTTGGAAACCACAAAATACAGATACCAAAAAAATATATTTTTTTTTTAACCGCTTCAGCCCCGGAAGATTTTACCCCCTTCCTGACCAGAGCACTTTTTGCGTTTCGACACTGCATTGCTTTAACTGACAATTGCGCGGTCATGCGACGTTGCACCCAAACAAAATTGACGTCCTTTTTTTTCCCACAAATAGAGCTTTCTTTTGGTGGTATTTGATCACCTCTGCATTTTTTATTTTTTGCGCTATAAACAAAAAAAGAGCGTTATATAAAAAACAATTTTTTTCCTCAGTTTAGGCCGATATGTATTCTTCTACATATTTTTTTAACAAAAAATTGCAATAAGCGTATATAGATTGGTTTGCGCAAAAGTTATAGCGTCTACAAAATGGGGGATAGATTTATAGCATTTTTATTATTATTATTTTTTTCTAGTAATGGTGGCGATCTGTGATTTTTATTGTGACTGCGACATTATGGCGGACACATTGGACAATTTTGACACATTTTTGGGACCATTGGCATTAATACAGTGATCAATCCTATAAAAATACATTGATTACTGTAAAAATGTCACTGGCAGTGTAGGGGTTAACACTAGGGGGCGATCAAGAGGTTAATTGTGTTCCCTAGTGTGTGTTCTAACTGAAGGGGGGAGGGGACTGACTAGGGGAGATGACAGATCGCTGTTCATACTTTGTATGAACAGACGATCTGTCACTTCTCCCACAGAGAACCGGGATCTCTGTGTTTACACACAGAGATCCCGGTTCTCGCTGTGTTACGAGTGATCATGGGAGCCCGGCGGTCATCGAGACTGCCGGGCACTCGCATCAGCTCCGGGGGTGAGCTGCGGGTGCCCCTAGTGGCCACCAGAGGGAGCGATGTAACATAACGGTGATTCGCGCAGCCGAGCCATGTTGCCGCAGTACAACTGCGGCGGCTGGTCAGCAAGAAGTTAAAGTGGGAATAAACTCCCTTGGTTGATTTTTACCTATAGACAAGGTCATAATAAGGCTTACCTATAGGTACTGTAAATATCTTCTTATCGTGCACCGTTTAGGAGATATTCTCCTCTCCACTCGGCTCTCACTCGGCTCGCACGTCACATACACAGTCCTGCCTCCGCCACCGGCATTGGACCAGTGTTCTGCCTGTCACAGGAGCTAGTCCAATGCCGATGGTGGAGGCGGGACTGTGTGTGTGACTGCCGACTGAGAGCCGAGGAAACAGATGACAACTCAGTGATTTCATATGAGAGATGGTAAGCTGCACTGATGGGCGAGATGGGCACAGAACAGGCTGCAGATGGGCACAGAACAGGCTGCACTGAAGCTGCAGATGGGCACAGAACAGGCTGCAGATGGGCACAGAAAAGGCTGCGCTGAAGCTGCACATGGGCACAGATTAGGCTGCATATGGGCACTAATAAGGCTGCATTGATTCTCACTGACCATTATTTTGCTTTATTTTTTATTTTTTATTTGTATTTTATTTATAGTGGTTTATTTTTTAAAAAAAGTTTTCTTTTCCTGAAACTTCCCTCTTAGATTGGGGTGCGTGTTATATGCTGGCGCGTGTTATATGCCGATAAATACGATCATTTATTTTATCAGACCTAAATATACATGATTAATTTAGCCTGCTAACACATCACAATACTGTATGAACACAGTTCTGCCACTCAAGGCCTACAATAACACTGAACTCATACAAATCAAAAACTACTATAGCAATTATGAATACAGAAACAAGGATTTGTCTAAAGACAAAATATATGTTTGAAATATAATTTACCTACGTTCGGGTGGAAAAATCTTTTGTGGGCGGTGAAACCTCATGCTCTCGTCCGTCTCTCGTCAACTAACGTTTCAACAAAACAACATTTAGTCGGTACTTTATACACTGGGCATGTGTTTTTTGCGCCACCCCTTTCTGATGACTCAGCTACAGTGTGAACGTGCATATTAGCCGACGCCTGCGACACAGCCACGAATCCTCAGCTGCAGCATGGAGACAATGGTGAATGTGGAGGGCGGAAGGCACACCCAAGGAAGCATAGTGCCAAAGCTGGAAACAAAACCAAAGCAAGTGCAATGTCGACAAGTCAGACATGGTGGACATGGTCTATTTTCTTGAGAAGAATGATTACGATGGGAAGCTGGAGAACTATGAGAGGCCCAACAGAAGGAAGGACATCATCCTGGATAAAGTAATTATATTGCTGAAGAAGAAACATGGTGTAGAACAGGGGTCAGCAACCTTTTTCTACTAAAGGGCCGGATTCAATGTATGTGAATGCATGGATGGCCGCATTCACCTGCTAATAAATGAAGATAATATCCTAACATAGTAATAATAACAGTACAGGTTTACCTCACTTTAAGGTGCTTCACTAATACAAAGCCAGTTCACCCAAGAGAGAGTGTGGCTGGGGATTTGGATTTTACTGCCGCTCCCCCATCCTGGCACCCAAGGGTGGCTGACTCCAGCCCTGCCAGCCAGCATGGTCTGGAGATGGGGTTCCCATTCCAAGGGGTGATGGGGTCCCTGTCCCCAGGGATGATGAGGTCCCTGTCCCCAGGGGTGATGAGGTCCCTATCCCCAGGTGAGAAGAGGTCCCTGTCCCCAGGGGTAAAGGGGGGGGTAAAGGGGTTGCTGTCCCTAGGGGACAAGGTGTCCCTGTCCCCATGTGAGAAGGAGTCCCTGTCCCCAGGGGTGATGGGCTCCCTGTCCCCAGGTGAGAAGGGGTCCTTGTCCCCAGGTGAGAAGGGGTCCTTGTCCCCACGGGAGAAGAGGTACCTGTCCCCAGGGGTGATGTGGTCCCTTTCCCCAGGTGAGAAGGGGTCACTGTCACCAGGGGTGATGCGGTCCCTGTCCGCAGTTGAGAAGGGGTCCCTGTCCCCGGGGGTTATATGGTCCCTGTTCCCAGGGGTGATGTGGTCCCTGTCACCAGATGAGAAGGAGTCCCTGTCCCCAGGGGTGATTTGGTCCCTGTCCCCAGCTAAGAAGGGGTCCCTGTCCCCAGGGATGATGGGGTCCCTGTCCCCAGGGGTGATGGGGTCCCTGTCCCCAGCTAAGAAGGGGTCCCTGTCCACAGGGGTGATGGGGTCCCTGTCCCCAGGGGTCAAGGTGCCCCTGTTACCAGGTGAGAAGGTGTCCCTGTCCCCAGGTGAGAAGGAGTCCTTGTCCCCAGGTGAGAATGTGTTCTTGTCCCCGGGTGAGAAGGGGTCCTTGTCCCCACGGGAGAAGAGGTCCCTGTCCCCTGGGGTGATGTGGTCCCTGTCCCCAGGTGAGAAGGGGTCCCTGCCCCCAGGTGAGAAGAAGTCCCTGTCCCCAGGGGTTATAGGGTCCCTGTTACCAGGGGTAATATGGTCCCTGTCACCAGGTGAGAAGGGGTCCCTGTCCCCAGGGGCGATGGGGTCCCTGTTCCCAGGTGAAAAGTTGTCCCTGTCCTCAGGGGTGATGTGGTCCCTGTCCCCAGCTAAGAAGGGGTCCCTGTCCCCAGGTGAGAAGGAGTCCTTGTCCCCAGGTGAGAAGGGGTCCTTGTCCCCACGTGAGAAGGGGTCCTTGTCCCCACGGAAGAAGAGGTCCCTGTCCCCAGGTGAGAAGAGGTCCCTGTTCCCAAGGGTGATGGGGTCCCTGTCCCCAGGTGACAAAGGAGCCTTGTCCCCAGGTGAGAAGGGGTCCCTGTTCCCAGGAGTGATGGGGCCCCTAATAGGGTCCCCCTTATTGCAGTGTCCTCTGTACCCCTATAGAAGTGTCCTCTGTCACATCACTCCCATAGTGTCCTCTGCCCCCCCTCCCCCATAGCAAGTTTCCTGTGCACCAAAGCAGTGTCCTCTGTCCCCTGCACCCTCCACTGTAGTATTCTCTGTACCCCCATAGTGTCCTCTGTCCCCTGCACCCCCTACACTGTAGTGTCCTCCTTACCCCCATAGTGTCCTCTGTCCCCTGCACCACCCACCCCCCCCACTGAAGTGTCCTCTGTACCCCCATAGTGTACTCTGTCCCCTGCATCCCACCCACGATAGTGTCCTCTGTACCCCCATAGTGTCCTCTGTCCCTTGCACCCCCCACACTGTAGTGTCCTCCTTACCCCCATAGTGTCCTCTGTCCCCTGCACCACCCACCCCCCCCACTGTAGTGTCCTCTGTACCCCCATAGTGTACTCTGTCCCCTGCACCCCCCCACTGTATTGTCTGTGTATCCCCATAGTGTCCGCTGTCCCCTGCACTCCCACTGTAGTGTCTTCTGCACCCCCATAGTGTCCTCTGTCCCCTACACCCCCACTGTAGTGTCCTCTGTACCCCCATAGTGTCCTCTGTCCTCTGCACCCCCCCACTGTAGTGTCTTCTGTACCTCCATAGTGCCCTCTGTTCCCTGCACCACTCCCCCCCCACTGTAGTGTCCTCTGTACCCCATAGTGTCCTCTGTCCCCTGCATCACCCCTCCACTGTAGTGTTCTCTGTACCCCCTTAGTGTCCTCTGTCCCCTGCACCACCACCCCCCCACTGTAGTGTCCTCTGTACCCCCATAGTTTCCTCTGTCCCCTGAACCCCCCACTGAAGTGTCCTCTGCTCCTCTCCACCCGACAAACACACGCTGTGTAGGTAGAAATCTCCTACCTTACACAGGTGTGCAGCGAGCAGAGCAGAGATCGGCATCACAGAGCTTGATGGGGACAGAAACCGCTGGACTAACCTTTTCACATTAACAGGCTGGTGATTGGTTGCTAGGATTGCCCGGCAAACAATCACCTGCTGTGTAATGAAAAAGTTAACTCCAACGTCCCCCATCCAGCTCTGTTATACTGGCCGCTCGCCACTATCCAATGAAGAGGACAGCGGCGAACATGTCTGCGGGTCGGGTGCCCGTAAATTAATCATGGGCACTGATAGGCTGGATGTCTAGCGGTGGTGGGCCGCGGGTTGTCAACCCCTAATGTAGAAAGATCCAAGGATCGGTTGAGGAAGTGGTGGTCTGACCTAAAACACTGGGAAAAAGAACAAACTTGACCAAATTCATCAAGCTATTAAAAAAGTAAGCAAATAACAGATAACAATATGTAAACTTCTTTTTTTTTTTGCTTATGGGAATCTGAAAACATTTAATACCTGTAAAATGAATACAATTTTGTATTTTGTACAGTGAAAGAAATTAAATTTAGATCTAATAAATGGCATTGTCAAAGACACTTTCACGAAAGATTGCCAGGAATCACATCTGACCATGAATTAGAACACAGTTACATATCAGCAGCTCATGAGCAAACAGTCATTGAAAAAGGTATGGCATATTAATTTTTTATTCCAATTAATGCGAGCAGCTGTGGTCCAAGCTCATTTTTAATAAAAAAAAATTAAAGCAATAAACCGCCTAAAACCTGAAAGGCCATGGCATAATGTACTAGCATGCATCGCATACTAGCACATTATGAAATACCGTACTTCTCTTAGAACAAAGCCCCCGCAGCAGCGTATGGTTACCGAGCTGAGAAAGCTGACATGTTCCCTCAGCATTTCTTCTGGGTTCATGGGCTTCGGCGCTGTGAGTGGCCGGAGCTGCAATGACATCACTCCCGCACATGCGCATGGGAGCCCTTCATTCCGGCAAGGAGCTCTGAAGTTCCAGAACGATACTTCGGACCTTCAGAGCGCATGTGCCGCTGATGTTAGCGGCTGTATACAGGGCGAATATCTCCTAAACCATGCAGGTTTAGGTGCAGGTTTAGGATATATTAATTTTACTTAAAGGTATGCCTTGTTATAGGCTTACCTGTAGGTAAAAATGATAAGGTATACTACCGCATTAAGCTCTTGTATGACGTTTTTAATTTTGTGCAGTTTTATTTTGTTTACTTAATTGTTTTCGCAATAGTTAAACAATCCATGTGAAAGCATGTGCCAGGTACTGTTAATGTGGACATTTTTCCCACCTCTGCCATTGAAAGCATTTTAGACAGCCCAAGAGAGCTGTGGAAGGCGGCGGGAGGGGAGGTGGGGACATCCACGCTCACTGCTTGTAAAAGCAATCCATCATCTAGTTAGATGCTAGGATTGCTTTTACAAGAGATACAAACACCGGCTCTATACACGTTACCGAGGTACAGCAACATACTGTGACTTCGGTTGTTGTCAAGTGGTAAAGTTGACAACTCCACAAAAAAAAGGTCACCAATGCAGTGTGTTTGTATGAATTTGATCACTTAGTTGTAAATCAGCGCAAACATAATGTACAGTACTGTGTATGTGTAATTTTGTTTTTGGACAGAGAAAAAAAGGAATAGTATTGAAAAAGAGCAAGAAGGTGAGCAATGCATGTGGGAGAATGCTGAAGATAGAACCAATGAGCATGCATATGTCCCAGATGAAGATAGTGGTGTGATAACGCTCGGGGAATCATCCTTTCCTGAGGAACCTGCAAAAGATTAGTACATTTTTATTGTTTGTTGTGTTTTTTTTGTGCTGCATCAACAGTCATTAGATTACATGACCACATTATGTGAGGTTAGTGGACTACTAGGTTGATTGACGATGAGTGGACCGAGCCAGGTAGGTATGCAAGATGTTCCTCTAAAATGCAAATGCACATTCCTTATGTTCAGTTAGGTAGGTTTTATTTTAGGTCCAATTAGTGATCTGCTATGGGATTAGTGATCCTCTGTGGGATTATCTAATTGTATTTCAGGCAATATAGAATAATTTTGGTTTTAATGCAATAATTGTACTGCAATTGTGAATTACTGCATATTTTTATTCTTCACAGGTAATATACTCAACTTACAAGATTACAGACAGGACAGCAATCGTGATCTTTGTGACCCAGGCATACCTGATGTTGTAGAAGATAATTTGAATATCCAGTGTGATACATCAGTAGAACAGCAAAGCCTAGTGGACGTCGTCTCTTCCGCCCATGAGTAGCATGCATGAATATGTACACACACATGTCACTGCCTTATACTTGATGATTAATATGCAAATATATTTTTCGATAGAACCAATTTTGAATTCTGAAACATTGTCGATGATGTCCAGAGACCTGTTGCACTGTTGTGCAGAGGTGCAAAGGATTAAAGATGCTGCATCATCCATACTGCCACGGATGCAGTACTTCTTTGACCTGTTAGCTACAGTACATTCATGTGATTATTAAAAAAAGTCATTGCTCAAGCTCTCAAATTAAAAATTCAATTTTTTTTATACTAAATATTTTTGTCATTAAATTTTGTTTATTTTTCCACATAGAAATAACATCACAGTAGAGTTCACAGTGAAATCATATAATGTAACAATAGGCTACTGGTCAACATACTGGTAAAACAATGAGAACTAACAGAGTAGAAAATAATTACGTGTCGCTGGCTGTGGCAACTCTGTATCATATTAGGCACCTAGCTACTCTAGGGAGGGTTGGAGTCCCGCTCCCCTCCAGACACCCCAAAAGGGATCACACTGTGTCTAAAGAGGTGCAAAGGTCCCCCCCCCCCCCTCCAATGTCCTGTGTTGTCTGTGGACTTCTTAATTAGGGATGAGGTGTTATATCTTTGTCTTCTTATGTTGCCCAGTGTAAAGGATATCTCAGACTCTAATGTGGATACAAGTTTGTGTTCATGTTGGACTAGAGCATAACCTAAAAACCTGAACTTTGGAATGATAAACCAGTGTCTATACCTGAGAATTCCTAGGAGACAAAGGAAAGACTATAAAGTCATAAGGGAAAGTTAAAGAAAGGAGACAAGAAGAGGGAAAGGAAAATAGAGGGATAGAAAAGAGAAGAGGAAAGGATGCCTTTCTGCCCGATGCAGGTTCCAGTGGTCAGTGATTGGTGTTTCTATCTATGCCCAGTATCAGGGAAATTCCCAGATACTGAGCCCAGGGTTCCCATATAGCTTCAAAATGTTTGGTCTTGTCCATTAAGGAGCTGACCATTTTTGCCTGTGCCATTATCCAGGAAATCTTTCTTTTCATGGATAATAGTGATACTGAGGGCAACTTCCACACTTTGGTTATGGTCATTTTAGCTCCCATCAAAATAAACAGAATCAGTTTACGGGTGAATTTAGGCACATGTGGCACTAAGCCATTGAGCAAAGCAATCCCTGGTGTTTGGGGAATAGCACAACCTGTGACCCTGCGTATGCGGTGGAAGACTATTCCAGAACCCCCAGAGTTTGGGACATTCCCACCATATGTGAATTATAGAACCCAGTCTCTGGCAGCCCCTGAAACATAGAGGGGAAGTGGATGAATACATAGTGGCCAACCTTGTGGGCACCAGATACCATCTCGTAAATATTTTGACATTGGCCTCTATGAGTGAGGTATTGTAGATGCCTTTGATCGAGCGAGAATAGTTCTCGTACCAATCCTCCAGATCACAATCGGTCTGGAGGTCCTTTTCCCAGGCTCATAGATCACAGAAATCCATCCCCTGTGCTTGTCCACACCAGCTTTCCTATTTTGTGAGCCCTGAGGGGTTAGGTTTATATTTCCAGATGGAGTGGATGAAGTGGGAGAGCTGATGAAATCTAAACTTTTCTGTGGTAGGGAGATCCAGCTCTTTTTCAAAATGTTTAAGGGTTAATGGGCCCGTACAAGAGAGAAAGTGTCCAATGCGGTACACCCTCTTGTTCAGCCACAACTTGAAGGTCTTAATGTCCATGCCTAGTTGGAATAAAGGATTTCGGAACAAATGAGCTAATGGTTGTAGTTCAGAGACCAGGGAGGGAAGCTTCCTAAGCGAATCTCACATAAAGAGTGAGTGTGAGAGAGTTGGAGAGAGGATGGGGGGTCTGCTCTTGGGTGGGCACCATAATAAGTAGTCTAGGGTGAACATAGATACTGCTTGTCTTTCTATGGTTATCCAGTCTGGCTTTAAGGTATATAGTAGACAGTTGTGCTAATCGAGCGGCCTGATAGTACCATAGAAGATTTGGAAGACCTAGCCCCCCTTGTTTGGGAAGATTAAATAGGTTGTGGTGTGATAGACATGGGCCTTTCTTGTTCCATATGAATTTAGCAAGTTTGCCTTGAAAGGTTTTCAGGTGGTCCCTTCTAATCGGGATAGGAAGGGAGCAAAACAGATACAGAAGCCTGGGTAAAAGGGTCATCTTGACCAAATTAATTCTGCTTGTCCAAGCTATATTGTGCGACGCCAGTTCCTAAGATCAACTTCTAGTTTTGGTACATTGGGGCTTGATAAAAACTTTCAATCTTGGGAGTGATATTAAGTCCTACGTATTTAATGGAGGAATTACTCCATCCAAATTCAAAGGTTTCCTGTAATTGGGAAACTAGGGAGCCTGGGAGAGATACATTCAGAGCCTGAGATTTAGACATGTTTACTCGGAGACCCGATATTGCTGCAAATTCATTAAGTACTGAACATATCTCAGGTAAGGAGGAGGTTGGAGAGATAACAAAGAGCAGCAGATCATCTGCGAATAGGGTGCATTTATGAGTTACTTGGCCACACTAAACCCCCCCGATATTCGGATGTTTGCGAATGGCTATCGACAATGATTTGATCATTATTGCGAATATCAGGGGGGAAAGGGGGCAGCCCCTGGCAATCGCAATTGGGTTGGAGAAGTGTCCCTGAAGACTGATTTAGCTTCTGGTGTTGAATATAAGGCTTCCACTATCCCTATAATATTCAGGCCAAATCCCCAGCGTCTGAGTACCGCAAAGAGATATGGCCATGAAACTGAATCGAAGACCTTCTGAAGGTCCAACGATAATAACATTCCTTCTTGTTTTCCTCCCTCCCATTCCGATTGTAATATTGCTACAAGGTCCACCTCTCTTCTCACTTGGTCGGGTCCCTGCCGGCCAGGAATAAATCCGACCTGGTCCTTGTGGACATATAGACCTAATCAGACGCTAATACTTTAGTTAATATTTTTAAGTTGTTAATAATTAGGGAAATTAGTCTGTAGTTCCCTATCTGGCTGGCATCTTTACCTGGTTTGGGGATTACGGAATATACACCATATTGAGTTGGTTACCTATTGGGATGCCCTTTGTCATGGAATTGAAGAATCTAATGAGGTATGGGGATAAGATTTCAGAAAAAGTTATATAATAGGGCGCGGAGAACCCATCAGGCCCTGGAGCTTTCCCACCCTTTAGAGTTTTGATAACCTCCGCATCCATTTCTGCTCTATGATTATCTGTCAGTGTTGGCAAATGTAAATCATCCAAAAATTTTTCTACTTTAGTGGGGTTTGAGTTTTTATCTGCTTTATATAAGTCAGTATAAAGTTCCTGGAATGCATTCATTATGCACTGTGGGTTCAGGGTGAAGGTGCCATCAGCCTGTTTAATTTTGGGTAGGGTGTGGGAGTGAAGCCTGGTGGACAATTTATAGGCCAGCATGGGTCCTATTTTGTCTTTTTTCTGGTAGAACTTGGCCCTAGTCCACCTGATAGATTTATCCGCTTTTGCTGTGTGGGCCAAATTCAGAGCCACTCGAGCAGCATCCCGTGTAGAACTGAGGACTTTAGTAGGGCCGCTTTGTGTTGTTTGCTCAGGGTTATACAATCTCTCTCCAGTCTCTCTATGTCTATCAACCTTTCTTTCTTTTGTTGTGCTGCAATTTGTATTAGTTTACCTTGTGGGCTGCCCATAGAGCCTCTGCAGAAACATCTCCGTCATTGAGGCAGAAGTATTCCTGCAGAGCCCCCTGTATTTCAGTTATCTTGATAATATCCTTCAAGATGGAATGATTGAGAGTCCAATGAGAGGCGTGTTGTCTACGGATGTCTCAATGCAATGAAATGGTCTGACCAAGCTACATCTAAGATAGAGGATGTAAGGGCCAGTGGAATGTGATGGGTTGAGAGCAGGATGTGATCTATATGCGAGTAAGATTGGTGTTGGTTTTAGAAGTGGGTAAAGTCACGTGCGGTCAGATTTAGTTCCCTCCATATGTCAGCTAATCTAGACTGAAAAATCAGTCGTGCTATTTTGACACTAGCTTTGCTGGGTCTAACTAGTTGTGCTTTAAGTGGTTTAGACTTGTCAAGGCAGTATTAGAGTCACCCTCCGTCAGTGGGCCAAGGGTGTTAAACATTTATCTGAAGAACTGTATCTGTCCTCTATTGGGTGCATAGTAAGATATGAATGTATATAATCTACCATCTATCGTGCCTTTTACTAGTAGGAATCTTCCCTCCGGGTCTCTGTGTTCCATTTTAAAGTTAAATTTACAGTGTTTGGAAAATAGAATCGCCACTCCTTTTGTCTTGTCCTCAGCATTGGCCAAGTAAAACGTAGAGAAATGTGCATGTAGAAACGAGGGAGTGTACCGCTGTGGACAGTGAGTATCCTGCAGGAGGACCACATCTATGTGACGAGAACGGTAAACCTGAAAGGCCTTCCTTCTCATGACTGGTGAGTTTAACCCCTGAATGTTATAAGAGATTATGTGTAGAGAAGATGGTGTAGTGTTGTCAATAGCCATGGAGCAGAAGGGAATGAACGCTGACTGATCCACGGTCACTTACCTTATTGCATGTAGGAGATATGAGATGATCGGTCTATGGTGGGGAGACTAGCACATCCGAGTTCACCTTGCAGGGAAAAGGCATCGGTAGGCAAGCTTCAGTCACTCCCTTTGATATTGTATTCTAAAAAATCTAACTGGGGGAGACATTGCAAATGGGGGGGTGGAGTTCGAACTGATTAGGTTGCTAGGTAAGAGGTGCAGTCTTGGCGGTGGAAATGAGGCAAAGACCTCTAAACGGAACCCTAGCAACTGTCCCGTGTGTTAAGGACAAAGTCAATCCAAACTCGATAATGGTGTGCAGGCATTATTTTCCGCCTGAGTAACATGGTGAAGAGAAAAGAAATTCTTTACACAGGTGAGTTATGCGCCCCCACATCAGGGGGGTAGGTTATCCTTGACTCTCTTGGGTTTGGCTGTGCCCCATAGTGGAGAGTAGGGTTGAGCCGAACACCCCCCTGTTCGGTTCACACCAGAACATGTGAACAGGCAGAACAAAAAAATTAGTTCGAACACGCGAAAAGTATATGGGACTCGAACATGAATAATCAAAAGTGCTAATTTTAAAGGCTTCTATGCAAGTTATTGTCATAAAAAGTGTTTGCGGACCTGGGTCCTGCCCCAGGGGACATGTATCAATGCAAAAAAGTTTTAAAAATGGCAGTTTTTTCGGAGCAGTAATTTTAATAATGCTTAAAGTGAAACAATAAAAGTGTAATATTCCTTTAAATTTCATACCTGGGGGGTGTCTATAGTATGCCTGTAAAGGGGCACATGTTTCCCATGTTTAGAACAGTCTGACAGCAAAATGACATTTCAAAGGAAAAAAGTAATTTAAAACTACTCGTGGCTATTAATGAATTGTCGATCTGACAATACACATAAAAGTTCATTGATAAAAACGGCATGGGATTTCCCCAAAGGCAAACCCCGCACCAAAGTTTTTAAAAAATGGCGTGGGGGTCCCCCTCAAAATCCATACCAGACCCTTCAGGTCTGGTATGGATTTTAAGGGGAACCCCGCGCCAAATCTTTTTAAAAAAATGGCGTGGGGTCCCCCCAAAAATCCATACCAGACCCTTATCCGAGCATGCAACCTGGCAGGCCGCAGGAAAAGAATCTTCCTCCGCGGCGTCTTCTTCCTCGCTTCATTTTTGGGCCGCTCCGCATCCATGGGAGGCTCCCACTGTGTGACGCTTCTCTTTTTCTGACACTTTTCTGCCACCCAGTGACCCCCCTCTGACGCACAGGGACTTGACGGGGACTTCCCTATGGCTTTCCCCGTGACGTCAGAGGGGGCGGGGTCACCCGTTACGTATCCAGGTGACCCGTCCCCTCTGACCTATGGATTTTTGGGGGGACCCCACGCCTTTTTTTTAAATTTTGGCACGGGGTTCCCCTTTAAAACCCATACCAGACCTGAAGGGTCTGGTATGGATTTTGAGGGGGATCCCCACGCCATTTTTAAAAAAAAATTTGGCATGGGGTTCCCCTTAATATCCATACCAGACCTGAAGAGCCTGGTATGAAATTTAGGGGGGACCCCCACGCCTTTTTTTTTTAAAATTTTGGTTCGGGGTTCCCCTGTGAGAAAATCCCATGCCGTTTTTATCAGTGAACTTTTATGTTTATTGTCAGCCACGAGTAGTTTTAAATGACTTTATTTGCTTTGAAAGTCATTTTGCTGTCAGACTGTTCTAAACACTGGAAACATGCGCCCCTTTACAGGCATAATATAGACACCCCCCAGGTAGGAAATTTAAAGAAATATTACACTTTTATTGTTTCACTTTAAGCGTTATTAAAATCACTGCTCCCGAAAAAATGTCCGTTTTTAAAACTTCTTTTTGCATTGATACATGTCCCCTGGGGCAGGAACCAGGTCCCCAAACACTTTTTATGACAATACCATACATATAAGCCTTTAAAATCAGAACTTTTGATTTCTCCCATAGACTTTTATAGGGTGTTCCGCGGCTTTCGAATTTGCCGCGAACACCCCAAATTGTTTGCTGTTCGGCGAACTGGCAAACAGCCGATGTTCGTGTCGAACATGAGTTCGACTCGAACTCGAAGCTCATCCCTAGTGGAGATGGGACTTGGTGGGGAATGACGTTTAGCAGATCCCTGTTGTGCATTTGATGTATCTATCGTTGGCTCTTAGGTAATGAGCTTAAGGTCCAGCAGTAGATGCTCACCCTCTGGGAAGCTGTGGAATGCATATTGTTTACCTTTGTAGGTGAATTTCTGGGCAAATGGAAACGCCTAGTGGTATTTGATGTCCTTCTTGGTGAGGACCACCAGGAGGGGTTTGAATGATTGTCTCTTTTGAATGGTGAATGGGGAAATGTCGGCGAATATTTGGATGGCTTTCCCCTAGAACTGTATTTGGTCCTGTTGGCGGGAGCGTTTCATCACTTCTTCCTTAATGGAGTAAAAGTGTGGTTTTATTATAATGTCCCTTGGAGTTCCATCTTTCCTGGGAGGGCCAAGGGACCTGTGAGCCCTGGCCAGCTCTAATTTATGCACTGGGACCAAAAGGACCAGGGATTTGATAACGTCCTGTACTGCAGACTGGACATCAGTAATGGATTCTGGTAACCTTCTGATCCGAAAATTGTCTCTCCTCGAGCGATTCTCAGGATCATCAATCCGGGCTTGAGCAGTTTCAAGCTGTTCTTGCATAAAATGACTAAGGCCTAATAGGCTGAAATGTGTCAACTGTTCTCATTTGCGTTTGGTCACTGTGGCTTGTTAATAAATATTACACTTTTTAAGAGCAATTACCGGAGTGCGGACCATCTTTTCCTCATTTCCCTACTCAACCAGCGACTGTGGATCAAGCACCCAGGATCTCTACTTTCTATATGATGTATGGGTAGTAGCACTGAGATTTTTGTTTATATAAAATGCAAATGGTCAGTGTCCTGGTTCTCCCTGGATATGGTAATGTCCAGCTTATGCTCTATGTGTTCAATTCTGCTTCCTAGGTTCTGAAAATCTGTTCTGATTTCCCCTGTGATCCTGTCAGCAGTTTGGGTCAAACCTTTGTCCAGCAGGTCTGAGATATTAGAAAACAAGTCAGATACATTGAAGGTAACATCAAGAACCTTAGCAGCTTGTGCAGATATGGAGTCTGGGTGAGTGGGGGTTGCTTCCAGTGAGGACAGTCCATAAGGCCCCATAGAGCGCTCTATAAAGGACACTGGATGCAGGGGAAGGGGTGGCAAGAGAGTGGTCGAGCCCCGGTATGTGTGGGGCATAAGTGAGGGTTGCAGGGTGCACAGCTTGCCTGGCTGCTGTGGAGGTTTCTTCTGCGGCCTGGTCTCATGGCTGAGAAGCAGCCGCCATCTTGGATTCAGCCCGACCTTCCAAGGTCTCAAACTGTGGCCCCAGGGCTCATCTGATGTGCCTGCATGGCATATAAAGGTGCCCGGGTGAGTTCGCAGCCGCCTCCCATTGTTTTGGGAGCTCCTGGTAGCCGGGTTCCCATGGCTATCTGCGCTGTGTGGCCGATGCTGTGTGGAGCCCCAGGCTTACGCCGCCATCTTAGGAGACTCCGCACATGCGCCTGACTAAATATTTTATATAAGTATTTTCATGTTTTTCAATGCTGTGTTTTTACAAATTTGTAGGCTGTTAATCTCAATAATTGTATATACTTGCCTGGCTGTCATTGTTTTTGTTTTGCACTATCTTTGACACTTTACAGGGTAACCATTCCTCTACCTTTTTTGTAGAAGGGGACTCTTTTTTCTTCCCCTTGAACAAAAAAGGAATGACAGAAATGTCAAAAATATAGCAATCATGATCTCATAAAAAGTCTGGCTGCCATTGTTTTTCTTTTGCACTATTTTTGACTCTTTACAGGGTAACCATTCCTGTACCTTTTTTGTAGAAGGGGACATGCCAAAAATACAGCAATCATGATTAAAGCCTGACTGCCATTGTTTTTGTTATCACTATTTTGAAAAAAACGAACGGCAGAAATGTTGGAATGTTTAGATCTTGCTGCAGTTGAAGTTAAAGCGGACCTTCAGTCATTTTTTCATCTTTACATCTAATAAATCTTCTGCCCTTGTTGTTTTAACTTTGGATAGTAAAACTTTTTTTGTTTCTTGTCTGTTCAGTAGCCTAGGCTTATGACAATGTGCACAGCTCTCTCTCTCACTCTTCCTCTTGTGAGAGTTTGCCAGGAAGGGAGGGGATGAGTCATAAGAGGGCCAATGAGAGCTGCAGAGCTGGAGGTGTGCCTCTGCGTGTCTGTGAAAATCCAGTAAGTGAACAAGCAGCAGCTTCAGCTGCCCACAGTTAAAATGGATGCAGCCAGACTCAGTGGAGGGAGATTGCTGCAGCTTATTTGGCAAATACAGAATCACAGTATATGTAAAATAATATGCAAAGTGGTTGGAGGGAAGCTTCAGAATGGCAAAGATGTTTTTATTACGAATTATATGAGCAGACTGCAGTTCCTCTTTAAGAACTTGTATTTCTTTTGCTGTTTACTAAAAATTAAAAAAGTAAAAATTGCACTTGAACTGTTATTGGCTTCTTTATAATAGAGAGAAAATTGTTTGTAAAAATGTGTGTATTTTTTGACCAATATGAATAACGATAACGAAATTATATATAATTTTAGGATTTATTTCTGTGATAAATAATAGCACATGTAGTAAAGTATAAAGGCTAAAACATATAATTTCTGAAATAGGTAGCATAAAGGTGGAAATATTCAAAAATATTAACATTAAGTACAAACAATTTAGTAAAAACAATAATGCAAAAACACATAACAATCTTTTTTTGAACAATAAACAGTAAACTTCCTGAAGATGTAAGTTGAGAATTTTATTTTGGGAATATGGACAAAGTGGCCAAGAGGTGTTTTTAGTTGTCATCCTGCAAGGGAACTGACCCCCTTCCAACAAAATACTCCATGTAATCAAGTCTGCATTGCTGGGCGTTTTGCGTGGGAAGCCTGGAATGTCCACTCTTCAGGGGAGTGAGTACCTCCATATGATCATGACTGTCTCCACAAATACTACACCTTGGTAGGGATGAGACAAACACCCCCCGGTTCGGTTCGCACCAGAACCTGCGAACGGACCGAAAATTTGCACGAACGTTAGAACCCCATATGGGACTTAAACGTTCAAAATCAAAAGTGCTCAGTTTAAAGGCTAATTTTCATGGTATTGTCCTAAAAAGGTTTTGGGGACCCGGGTCCTGCCCCAGGGGACATGTATCAATGCAAAAAAAACTTTTAAAAACTGCAGTTTTTTCAGGAGCAGTGATTTTAATGATGCTTAAAGTAAAAAAAAAAGAAAAAAAGTGAAATATTCCTTTAAATATCGTACCTGGGGGGTGTCTATAGTATGCCTGTAAAGTGGCGCATGTTTCCCGTGCTAATAACAGTCCCTGCACAAAATGACATTTTTAAAGGAAAAAAAAGTCATTTGACAAATGCCCTAGATGCTTGGATACTGGTGATTTAATACACATGGTATGGAGGTGTCCAAAGCTGGCAAGGTATTGGTCAGAGGTAATCAGGATTATAGAAACTAGGTTTAAAATCAAGGTGAAGCAGGAGGCCAGGGTATGTATCCTTGGCCTGCTGGAGGAAAGCGCGGAGTGCAATAATAAGAAAGTTGCTATAGGAAGGTGCCTTTATCAAGCTAGGAAGCTAATAGCACAATCCTGGCTATCCAGTATGCCCCAACCACAGAAGACTGGCTTAGGACCGTGGATAAGCTAGTATGGATGGAAAAAACAGTCTATACTAGGAGAAGTAGCTATGACAAATTTATAAAAATTTGGAGCTCTTGGTTTCAGTGGTCAGGTATAGCCCCCTGATATGGACTCAACCTGGAATGTACCTAAGGAATGGGATCGACCGCCAACTTAGTACAGTGACAAAGGAGAACCAGCGAATTAAGGATTGGTAATCGTTGTGTGGTTATCATATGAGGATGCTCATACAACCTTTTTACATAGATTAGGGACGGGGTGGGTGGGTAGGTGGGGGGAGGGGATGGGGGGAAGGAGTATAGGAGGTTTAGAGTGTAGAATATTTTTTATAATTTGACCTGTCAATGTAATGTTTTCTATTCTCTTCTGTATTGTGAAAAACTTAAAAAAGAGTATACAGATAAAAAAAAAAACAAAAAAAACTAAGAAAAACTGCTTGCGGCTTTAATGTAATGTCGGGTCCTGCCAATATGGATGAAAATCAGTGAGACAAATGGAATGGGTACCCTCCAGTCCATTACCAGGCCCTTTGGGTCCTGTATGGATATTAAGGGGAACCCCGCACCCAAATTAAAAAAAGGAAAGGTGTGGGGCCCCCAGGCCCTATATACTCTGAACAGCAGTATACAGGTGGTGCAAACAAGACAGGGACTGTAGGTTTCTTGGTAAGTAGAGTCTGTTTGTAATTTTGAACTGGTACATTTTTAAAGTGAAGCTCCAGCCAAAAAATCTGTTTTTAAGCTTTTTGGAAAACATAGGGAAGGGTTATCACCCCTGTGACATTTGTTTTGCTGTCTGTGCTCCTCTTCAGAAGATTTCACCTCACTTTTTGTCCCAATGACAAATGTTTTTTGAAAATGTGGGGTTTTTAGTGAAACAAGGATTGGTGATAAAGCATCGGTGGAAAGGAGAAAAGTTTTTCCCATATTAACTCTTACAGGAGAGAATTTCCCTTCCTAGGGGGTAGATTTCATCTCACTTCCTGTTGTCTCCTTCCGTTTGCAAGTAGGAGTCATTTGTAAGTTGGATGTTTGAAAGTAGGGGCCTGCCCTATATACTCAGCAGAAATTTGGGCCTTAGGTGTTGTTGTGGCCTCAACACTGTAAGCCCTCTCAGGGCCCTGCTGTGAAATATTAGATCAAGAATTGTAATTACATGCCCCTGTTGAACAGGGCCAGAAAAATTGGGCCTTTGGTGATTTTGGTGCTGGTGCCATAACACTAAGTCCTCACAGTTACTCTTGGTGGGCGCTGGAACGGGCCCTGCTTTGAAATATTATATCAAGAATTGTAATTACATGCCCCTGTTGAACAGGGGCTGAAAAATTGGGCCTTAGGCACTGGTACTGGTACCACAACACTACAACCCCTCACAGATACTCTAGTTGGAACACAGGAACGAGCCCTGCTGAAAAGTATTGCATCAAAAATTGTAATTACACACCCCTGTTAAACAGGGGCTGAAAAATTGGGCCTTAGTCACTGGTGCTGGTGCCACAACACTGCAACCCCTCACAGATACTCTAGTTGGAGCACAGTAACTAGCCCTGTTGCAAAGAATTGCATCAAAAATTGTAATTACATGCCTCTGTTAAACAGGGGCTTAAAAATTGGGTCTTAGGCACTGGTGGCGGCGCCCAGAACCAAAAATGTTCTTACATGCTATTAGCATGATCATTGAGCAGGAAGAAGATAATTACCGTATATACTCGAGTATAAGTCGTCCCGAGTATAAGTCGAGGCCCCTAATTTACCACAAAAAACTGGGAAAAATTTATTGACCCGAGTATAAGACGAGGGTGAGAAATGCAGAGGGTCAACAATGCCCATCTGCAGCTGCATGCCTCCCTGTGTCCTGTGCAGCCTACCTGTACCCTGTGCATGTGTCCTGTACATGTGTATGTGTCCTGTACATGTGTGTCCTGTACATGTCCTGTGTCCTGTACATGTCCTGTGTCCTGTACATGTCCTGTGTGCATGTGTCCTGTGTGCATGTGCAGCCTACCTGTGTCCTGTGCAGCCTCCCTGTGGCGATCTCCATCCTCAAACAGCGGCCGGATGATAGTGTTCGGCGGCCATTCCACAGTTCAAAAGCCGCGCCTCCTCCTCGTCTGTGATAGGCTGACCGCTGACTGCCTATCACGGACATTCTCTCATTCTCATACTACGGACGAGGATGAGAGAATGTCCGTGATAGGCTGTACACTGACAGCTGTTCAGCCTATCACAGATGAGCTGGAGGCGCGGCTTTTGAAAGCTGCAATAGCCGGCGAACAGTATCATTACACGCCGACCGCCGTCTGCCTGCATGACACCGCTGATCATGCAGACAGACGGCAGGGACTCAAGTATAAGTCGAAGGGACACTTTCAGCCCAAAAAAAAGGGCTGAAAAATTCGACTTACACTCGAGTATATACGGTACACAGCATAACAGGATAGTCACTCAGCATAGGCAGTCTTTGAAGGGATCTGACATTTCAAAAAAAATTATTCGGTTACATCAGCATCAGGTGCTTGGTAGTTGGTGGTAATCCAAGACTGATTCATTTTTATGAAGGTCAGTCGATCAACCGAGTCGGTGGACAGACGCACCCTGTGATCAGTTACAAAGCCTCCAGCAGCACTGAACGTGCATTCTGAAAGAACGCTGGATGCAGGACAGGCCAGTAGCTCAATTGCATACTGTGCAAGCTCTGGCCAGTGATCCATCCTCAAGACCCAGTAACCCAGAGGATTTTCGGTGGGAAAGGTGTGCAAGTCAGATCTTGCTCCTAGGTATTCCTGCACCATGTAAAACAGACGCTGGCGATGGTTGCTGGAACCGATCATACCTTGGGGCTGCGGACTAAAAAATTGTCTGAAAAACATCGGTCAGACGGCCACCTTCTCCACCGCTCCTTCTTTGACTGACCGAATCCTCAGCAACACGTTGTCCAGAAACAGGAGTTTATAACCTCCCAGTCTCTGGGAACGCGTTGCACAGACCTTTCTGCAAGGCCTCCCGAAGATGTTTCATCCTCTGCTCCCTCTGCGACGGCAAGATAAGGTCCGCAACCTTACCCTTGTAACGTGGATCAAGGAGGGTTGCCAGCCAATATTGGTCCTTCTCTTGATACCACGACTACGAGGATCCTTATGCAGGCTTTGCAGGATCAGGGAGGCTATGCAGCGTAGGTGTGCTGAGGCATTCGGTCAGGAGTCCTCTGTGTCACTAAGGACGACATGGTCCGCAGCCACCTCCTTCCAGCCACGTACAAGTCCATGTGTTTCTTGGGACTGATCCCTTAAAGACTGCTGCTGATGCTGAGTGCCAGGCTCCACCTCCATACTGACACAATCCTCCTCCTCCTCTTCCTCTTCCTGTGTGATCGGTGGGCACACAAGAACACTGCCTCTGTTCAGCCTCAAGTGCCCTGTCCATTATTCCATGCAGCGTGTGCTCCAACAGGTGGACAAGGGGGACAGTGTCACTGATGCATGCACTGTCACTGCTCACCATGCTCGTGGCCTCCTAAAATGGTGACAGGACAGTGCATGCATCCCTGATCATGGCCCACTGGCGTGGGGAAAAAAAACAAGCTCCCCTGACCCTGTCCTGGTGCCATAGTCGCACAGGTACTCATTGATGACCCTCTGCTGCGTGTGCAGCCGCTGCAGCATGGACAACGTTGAGTTCCAACTGGTGGGCATGTCACAGATTAGGCGGTTCTTTGGCAGGTTAAATTCCTTTTGGAGGTCTGCCAGCTGAGCACTGGCATTATATGACCGGCAGAAATGCACACAGACTTTTCTGGCCTGCCTCAGGACATCCTGTAAGCCCAGGTACCTGCCAAGAACCGCTGCACCACCAAGTTAAGGACATGAGCCAAACAGGGCACATGGGTCAGTTGTCCCTGTCGGAGGGTGGAGAGGAGGTTGGTGCCCTTGTCACAAACAACCATTCCTGCCTTAAGTTGGCGTGGCGTCAACCACCTCTGAACCTGCCCCTGCAGAGCTGACAGAACCTCTGCCCCAGTGTGGCTCCTGTCCCCCAAGCACACCAGCTCAAGCACCGCATAGCATTTTTTGGCTTGCGTGCTTGCGTAGCCCCTTGAATGCCTACGGAGCACTGCTGGTTCTGAGGACAAAGCACAGGAAGAGGCAATGGAGGAAGAAAAAGAGGAGGGGGTGGAGGAGAGAGGTGTTTCACAATCATAAGTAGTGGCATTTTGGAGGCGTGGTGGTGGAACAACCTCCAACACTACTGCACCTTGTCCTGCATCCTTCCCAGCTGCCAGCAGAGTGACCCAATGCGCCGTGAAACTTAGGTAACGTCCCTGTCCATGCCTGCTGGACCATGAGTCAGCGGTAATATGCACCTTACCGCTGACCGCCCTGTCCAGCGAGGCCAAGACATTGCCTTCCACATGCCGATAGAGAGCCGGAATCGCCTTCCGTGAGAAAAAGTGGCGTTTGGGTACCTGCCACTGAGGAACTGCACATTCCACAAACTCACGAAAGGGGGCAGAGTCTACCAACTGAAAAGGTAGCAGTTGAAGCTAGCTAGCAATTTTGCCAAGCTAGCATTCAACCGCTGGGCATGTGGATGCTGGGAGCGAACTTCTTTTGGTGGTGCAGCAGCTGGGGCAGGGAAATTTGCATGGTACAATCTGACGTCGGTGTACCGAAAGCAGATTGCCCACAAGTACTTGGCTGTGACACACCTAATTCTACACCTTCATTCCTCTCAGTGCAGGTCTCAGAGAGGACTGAAGGTATAGTGGGGTTGGAGATCTCAGCTGATGAGGAGCAAGGAGAGGTCCTCTTTGTTCTTTGGTGTGGGTCTTTTAGATACGCTTGCCAATGAACTGCATGGCAGGTCAACATATGTCTGGTCAAGCATGTGGTGCCCAAGCGGGAGATGTTTTGGCCACACGAGATACGCTTGAGACATATGTTGCAAATAGCAGTGGTGCGACCTGATGCACTCGTCCCAAAAAAGGCCCACACCAAAGAACTTTTGGAATAACGCGCAGAGACAGCAGCGCCCTGCACATGTGGAGCTTTGGGGTGTGATGCAGTCAGTGTGCTGCCCTTAGGCTGGCCCCTGGAGGGCATCCTGCCTCGTTGGTGATGTGCCTCCTCCTCCTCTCTCCTATGAGGCACCCACGTTGAGTCAGTGACCTCATCATCCCACTCCCTCCTCATTACTGGAGCAAACCTGGCAGTGTGCTGCAGCAGGGGGAGCATGACTGCCAGATTGCTGTCCTTCCTGGACACCCCCTCTGTCCGTGCTCACATTACTGCCTTCATCTAGCTCAGTATCATCATCAGAGCCTTCTAAACGTTTGGCATCCTCCTGGAGCATATACCCAACACTGTGGTTAAACAGTTCGAGGGACTCCTCAGGAGGACATGGTGGGGCTAGGGAAGGAGTCACTGATGTCATTGAGCCGAGGGAAGAGGCCGCGTTGGCAGCTGCTTTGCCAGACAAAGAACCCTGAGCATGGGTGAGAGAATGAGGAGGATGAGGACGGCTTGGTCATCCACTCGACCAAGTCTTCCGCATGTTGCGGCTCAACACGGCCAGCTGCCGAAAAAAAGGCCAAGCGTGTCCCACGGCCACGTGCTGATGAGGATGCACCGTCTCCACGACCAGCACTGTTGCCTCTACACACAGAGCCTGCTTTCCCTCTTTTATTGGCTTGTGACTGTCTGCCTCTCCTTGTTGGCCTTCCAGACATACTAATGGCCTGTAGCTACACTAAGCTGGGATATATATATATATACATATATATACTGATACTGCAGCTAGCAAAAACAACTGCCTGCCTGTAGTATGAGAACACCACCAACCTTCAACAGGTAGCTTTAGCTGAACACTGTGCAGAGGTTGCACTACACTAAAGTGTAAATAATTTAGCTGCCTGCGGTAGTGATAGGATCAGGAAAACACCACCAACCTTCTACAGGTAGCTTTAGCTGAACACTGTGCAGAGGTCGCACTACACTAACATGTAAATAATTTAGCTGCCTGCGGTAGTGATAGGATCAGGAAAACACCACCAACCTTCTACAGGTAGCTTTAGCTGAACACTGTGCAGAGGTCACACTAAACTAACTTGTAGCTTTAGCTGAACACTGTTCAGAGGACGCACTACACTAACTTGTAGCTTTAGCTGAACACTGTGCAGAAGTCGCACTACACTAACTTGTAGCTTGAGCTGAACACTGTTCAGAGGACGCACTACACTAACTTGTAGTCTTAGCTGAACACTGTGAGGAGGACGCACTACACTAACTTGTAGCTTTAGCTGAACACTGTGAGGAGGACGCACTACACTAACTTGTAGCTTTAGCTGAACACTGTGCACTACACTAACTTGTAGCTTTAGCTAAACACTGTTCAGAGGACGCACTACACTAACTTGTGGCTTTAGCTGAACACTGTGCAGAGGTCACACTAAACTAACTTGTAGCTTTAGCTGAACACTGTGAGGAGGATGCACTACACGAACTTGTAGCTTTAGCTGAACACTGTGAGGAGGACGCAATACACTAACTTGTAGCTTTAGCTGAACACTGTGCAGAGGTCACACTAAACTAACTTGTAGCTTTAGCTGAACACTGTTCAGAGGAGGCACTACACTAACTTGTAGCTTTAGCTGAACACTGTGAGGAGGACGCACTAAACTAACTTGTAGCTTTAGCTGAACACTGTGAGGAGGACGCACTACACTAACTTGTAGCTTTAGCTGAACACTGTGCAAAGGTTGCACTACACTAACTTGTAGCTTTAGCTGAACACTGTTCAGAGGACGCACTACACTAACTTGTAGTTTTAGCTGAACACTGTGAGGAGGATGCACTACACTAACTTGTAGCTTTAGCTGAACACTGTGCACTACACTAACTTGTAGCTTTAGCTGAACACTGTGCAGAGGTCACACTAAACTAACTTGTAGCTTTAGCTGAACACTGTTCAGAGGAGGCACTACACTAACTTGTAGCTTTAGCTGAACACTGTGAGGAGGACGCACTAAACTAACTTGTAGCTTTAGCTGAACACTGTGAGGAGGACGCACTACACTAACTTGTAGCTTTAGCTGAACACTGTGCAAAGGTTGCACTACACTAACTTGTAGCTTTAGCTGAACACTGTTCAGAGGACGCACTACACTAACTTGTAGTTTTAGCTGAACACTGTTCAGAGGACGCACTACACTAACTTGTAGCTTTAGCTGAACACTGTGCACTACACTAACTTGTAGCTTTAGCTGAACACTGTTCAGAGGACGCACTACACTAACTTGTAGCTTTATCTGAACATTGTGCAGAGGTCACACTAAACTAACTTGTAGCTTTAGCTGAACACTGTGAGGAGGACACACTACACTAACTTGTAGCTTTAGCTGAACACTGTGCAGAGGTCACACTAAACTAACTTGTAGCTTTAGCTGAACACTGTGAGGAGGACACACTACACTAACTGTAAATAGTCTAGCTGCCTGACTGTGGTACTAATAGGATCAAAAGAACATCAGCAATTTTCTTCAGGTAGCTGTAAATACTGTAACAACACAAGCCTGCCTGTCAGTAGGAAGTTACAGGAACAGATCTAGCTAAACTGAATACAGTGTATATATATATATATATCTATATATATATATATATATATATAGATATATATATATATATATATATATAACACCTGGGATGCATATATATACACAATACACTGTAAAGGCAGCTAACTGACTGACTGTCCTGCCTAATCTATCTAACATAAATCAAATGACACTGTCTCTCTCTCTGTCTATCTCTCTCTCAAGCCGGAACACACTACACAGGGCCGCCATGCAGGCGGCCTTATTTAGTGTGGGGCATGTTCTAAACAGCCTGAGCCACAATTGAATTTGGCGCGAACGGCCCATATCGTTCGCAATTCGGTGAACGATCGAACAGCCGATGTTCGAGTCGAACATGGGTTCGACTCAAACATGAAGCTCATCCCTACTCCCTGGCATTGCTGTTGGAATATCTGGCCCTCTTTCAAAGGGCACAGGTATCATGTATCCCTGGGAATTTTTCTGCAGATAGTTGTGAAGGACACAACAGCATAGTACAAGGCAGTTGATTTTGTACAATGCTAGATTAATTGTAGTAAGAAAAATTCTGAAAAGATTGGCAAGGATGCCAAAGGCATTTTCAACAACCCTGCATGCCTGGGACAACCTGTAATTAAAGATCCTCTGGTGTCTGGTGAGATTTCTCATGGAGAATAGTTTCATGATATGTTCACTGAGCGCAAATTCATCATCTACAACAAAGACAAATTTTATGCCTTCAAAGTTTTTATCACTGGACGGTATGTTGAGTGTCCCTTCTATGAGCTGCTTGTAGAACTCTGTTTGGTCTATGATATTTCTGTAGTGGTACCCCCTGTGAGGGCTGCTGAGTGACTCTATACCCCACTCGCTACCCCGACTCTGCGGATCCTCTCTTACCTCTGACACCTTGGGTTCCATTCTGCAATGTGACGTCAGCAATGAAAAACTCACACAATATCACTGAACCACTTAGAAGAGTTTACTAAAATAAGTAATGGAACACAATGAAGGGCATGAATGAACACAAATTATAATTGGCAAATGTTATCACTAAATGCACATTTACAGAACTTATAACCTTATAATCACTTTAAAGAGTATATGTGAACAGGTGCACAGAGGTATAGGTACTCAATATCTTAAAAACATATATTAAATACCTTCCCCCTGAGGCCTCAACACACAGACCAAATGCAATAATAATCTTTACATTCAAAATCACAGTGTAAAGTCTTGCATATACTCAATGGCTCCCCCTTGGTTGTAATTCAAAGTTCAACTTAAAAGTAGAGCAGCAGTGCATGGTAAAAGAGGAAGATGATGAAAGTTCTTTCAACTCCGGATATCTTCAGCTAGCCTGATGTTTAAACTGCAGTATTTGTAATCCACAAGAACAAAGGAAAAGAAATGACTGTAGAGCAAAAGATAGGCTGATGGCTGTTAAACTGAAAAAATATCACCACCTGTAGATTCCTCCTTACATGTGAGAGCAATACAGTACTGACCTTACAGCGCAGGGGAGAAAGACAAGACCCCAAAGTCCAGATGCCTGTGAAGAAGTAGATTCACCTCCGTGGAACTACAAGTCTCACCAGCAGTCTGTAAAATAACTCACTCAGCAATACTGTACTCTTTACTTGAAAGGGCAAGTGCCCTCTTACCACAATAGACTCCAATGGCTGTGAGGCTCTGTCTGGAATCCCCTCCTGGTGAATACGTCTGGTGAAGATGGTGCCACTGCACCATGCTGCAACTTCCGATGGGCTGAAGTGCAGGGGCTTCCAGTTGCTCTGAAGCTCAGGCCAGTCCACTTGTTAGGATAGCAAGGCTCTACTCCGAGATCCCTCTCCGCTGTATAGGCCGCAGTCTCTCACTCCTGGTCACACACAGACCTCCTGCTGGCAGGTGTTGAATGGCATCCAGAGAGGCTGAAAACAGGCCGTGCTGGTCCTTTTATCTCTCCTCCCAGGAGGCAGTGCTGTGCGCTTTGCAATGTCTATCTTGTAGTTCAGGGCTAAACTAGCTAACAGAGTCACTTCCTTCTCCAAACTACATCTCCCACAATACTTCACTGCATTCCTTCTCAAGGGGTAAGGAAAAAGATCTTATCACAGTCTAGCAGCCACTAGAGGGAGCCAAACTTATTTGAAACAACAACAAACTATTCAACTATAATAACTATAGTAGCAAACCCTTGGCTACGCTTCCATCGGAGTTCAGCCCATTCTTGTCACTATCTAAATAAAAGAACTTGTAGTTGGCATCAATTATTGCAAGCATGAAAGTACTAAAAAAGCCCTTAGAATTATAGTAGTAGGGGCCTGAATTTAGAGGTGGCGCAATATGAACATGTTTGCCATTAATGGCTCCACCACAATTAGGAAAGTCCCATTGTTGTTGGAAATCATTGGCAACCTCCTTCCACTGCTGTGGATTGCTGGGAAACCGAAAGGAAATAAACAGGCTACTAAAGTAAAAAAAAATGTTTTTTTATTAAAATAGATCTCTTTACAGTAAGCAAACATTATTTCAAGGAGTTGTAAGTCTCTAGGTTTTTCCCCTTAATGCATTCTGTGCTATAAGGTGAAAAACTTTCTGTGCTGCAGCAGCCCCCCAGAGCCCTCCTTTTTCTTACCTGAACCCGATCATTCCAGCATCCAGGACAAGCCCAGCAGCTCCAGCCGCTGTCTCAGGTCTTTATTGGATAGATTGATAGCAGCAGGAGCCATTGGCTATCTTTGCTGTCAAGAAAATCAAGTAACACAGGAGTCGGGGGCAAGGCAGAGTCCTGCTGTCTGTGTCAATGGATGCAGCAGTAGGACTTAGGAGCATTCCCGCATGGGTGCCCTCATGGAAAGCAGCTCTCTGAGGAGGCACCCAAAGAAGAGGAGGAGTCAGGAGCGCCACCGGGGGACCCCAGAAAAGGAGGATCGAGGCCACACTCCACAAAACCCTTGCACAGAGCATGTAAGTATGACATGTTTGCTATTTTAAAAAAAAACTAAAAACCTTTACAATCATTTTAAAGTGGTTGTTAACCCACTTATACTAAGTTGTCTTATCCCCTCTGTACCATAATAACATGTGTCCCTGTGCCTGTATAATGTAAAAAATCTGCTTATCTGTACCGATATAAGCTCCGCTCCGGGCGCTCAGCTGATTCCTCTCCTCTCTTCTCTCTCCTGCTCACAGCTGCAGTTGGTGGGGCCGAGCCCTCCCGCTGACGTCAGCTGGGGAGGAGGGGGAGAGAGTGCCAACAATCAGCTGAGCGCCCGGAGTGAAGCTTATACAGGTACAGATCGGCAGATTTTTTACGTTATACAGGCACGGGGACACATGTTATTATGGTACAGAGGGGATAAGACAATTTAATAGCAGAAAAAAGAGCAGCAGGAGCAGTGGGGGGGTTGGCGTTGGCTAGGACAGGGAGGGGGGTGGAGAACAGAGGAGACACAGAAGAGCTGCAGAGAGCAGGCTGTGGATGTCAGAATCAAGCAAACTGACCACAGTGTCAGGGCTCAGCAGCCATGATTATCGTGGTCAGTTTGCAGAGGGGAGGGTATAGCCAGGCAGGGTCAGCCAGGTTTTTTGGGGTATACAGGGGGCCAAATTACACAGCACAAGTGCTGTGCTATATTAACATGCTTTAAGGGAATAGGATCTGTTTTTTTTGGGGTTAACAAACACTTTAAGCACTGTACCTAAAAGGGTTTGTTAACCTCCCCCCAAAAAAATTGAGCTCCTGTTCCCTGAAAGCAGATTAAACAGCACAGTGCTTGTGCTGTGCAATCTGCCCCCCTGTAAAAAACCTGGCTGATTCTGCCACTTCCTGTATCCCCTTCTCTGCGCTTACCACAATAATCAGGTCAGCATACATCCCTCCATCATCCGGAGCCCTGCTCTCTTCTCTCCTCTCTCCTCCTCACCCCCTCCTCCCTGCCTGTCAGCTCCCTGTTTTGTGTCTCTGTCTCCGCCTCCCCATCCCGCTGCTATTAGTAGCAATAAAAATTACAAATGGTCACTGGCAGCCCCTCTCTTATAGGCAGGCATACCACACTGTATAAGTCTTTTATTAAAACAGTATAAAAACGAGGCATGTAAATACCTTTTAAGAGCGAGCTTCAGGCCGGTCACGTGACTCGAGGCCGGTCTCCAGGGCTACTGAAGGAGGGGATAAACGGCCATGTGACCTCCCCAGTTGACATCAGAGGGAGATTTCGGCCCCTCCTGCAGTAGCCATGTATTGGAGCTGTACAGCTGCCACAAGTCACGTGACTGGTCTGAAGATAGCTGTAAGAAAGTTTACAAGCCCTGTTTTTATAAAAGTACTTTATTAAAAAATAAAAATTTCCCACGATGTAGATCCGTCTCACGCTGCCGACGAGCTGAAAAAAGAAAAAAAAAGCCACAACAGCTCCGCCTCCATGGGAGGCTCCCGCGAGTGACGCTTCTTCTCGGTGACAGCTGTTATATAGCTGAGGGTGGGGCCACTCGGTGATGTAAATGGGTGACCCCGCCCCCCTCTGATGCCACGTGACGTCAGAGGAAGGTTGGGTCGTTCGTTTTTTCTTTTTCGACTTGGCAGCGGCGTGAGATGGATTTACATTGTGGGACAGTTTTTGTTTTTTTTTAATAAAGGACTTGTACCAAAGTGTCTCCTGTCTTTTTTACTATTTTTGACACATTTTTTGTGAAATGGTACTGGTACAATGTACCCGTTACCAATTCACATTGGGGGGGAACTCTCTCGCCCCCCCTCTTTTCCTGCAGCCTGCCAGATTGCGTGCTCAGATAAGGGTCTGATATAGATTTTGGGGGGACCCCATGCCATTTTTTTAATTTTTGCCCAGGGTTCCCCTTAATTTTCATACCAGACCCGGGGGGCCTGGTAATGGACTGGAGGGAACCCATGCCATTTTTTCCAATGAGTTTTATCTATATTGACGAGATCTGACAATTCATTACAGCCACGATCAATTTTAAATGACTTTTTTCCTTCAGAAATTTAAATTTGCTGTGGTACTGTTCTAAACATGGGAAAACTGCACCACTTTACAGGCATACTATAGACACCCCCCAGGCATGATATTTAAAGGAATATTTCATTTTTATTGTTTCACTTTAAGCATTATTAAAATCACTGCTCCCGAAAAAATGTCAGTTTTTAAATCTTTTTTTTGCATTGATACATGTCCCCTGGGGCAGGACCTCAAACACTTTTAATGACAATAACTTGCATATAAGCCTTTAAAATGAGCACTTTTGATTTTTCATGTTTGTGTCCCATAGACTTTAATGGTGTTTGCATGTTCATCCGTATTTTTTTGCTTGTTCGCATGTTCTAGTGCAAACCGAATCGGGGAGTGTTCGGCTAATCCTTAAAGCCCACTTAATTGCAGAATATTTGCATGGGACCAACTATGTCTACTCCTTGTATATACACGTCAGTCTTCACTCTAGCACATCACTTGCTTGCAGACTATTCCTCCTTAACACCTCCAGCACATCACTTGCTTGTACTCCCAGGATCAACTAGCACACAAGTTTAGGCCTGACACTGACTCAGCCAAGCCTTGCAAGTTTCCTTTGTGGGTAGGGATTAAGGATCCCTATGGTGTAGCAAAAATATGACATTCCTTGGTTAGTTGTCATACATGTGGCTACTGCTCCCAGCACCACCTTTTCAGGCCCTACCAGCCCTCATGGCTGCAGCTGCCTCTCTCTCCTGCCCATGCTTCCACAGTCCACTCTTCTGGTTCTGCACACATCCCAGACTGCTCTCTCCTAGTCCTCTCAGGTGTGCCTCCCCAGTCCTCCTGACTGTGCATCATTTACCAGCCCTCCCGGCTGCGACCTGTTGTTCCTCCCTGGAGACTTGCCTGGCAGTGCTCTCTCCCACTGTCTTCTCCTTGCTCCCGTGTCTCCAGTTCAGGATACCTCTATGTGTTCTCAGAGGGTCCTGTTTGCACCCAAGCCCAGGCCCAAGGTCCCCCCCCAGACTGGGGAGCTCCCTTAAAGGCCACTGACAGCCAAGCATTTCATCTCCAGCTTCCTCACAAACAACTCTCCCCCCACTGGGCTGACCCTAGGTATTTAAGGAAGCCCTGACAATCCAAATTGGGGATTGGTCAGGGCGCCTTAGAAGACCCCAAACCACTCCACCTCTCCTCTCCACCTCTCTTTCTAGAAAGTACCAGCCTTACTTTAGTGCATATTACTGAGTGACATTACACATGGTAACAGTGTGAATCAGGTGTAAATGTCAGGTAAAATGTACATATTCATACTGAGCTATTCATATGTCAAATTTTACAAATCAAATCATTTGTTTAAGTTATGGAGTGTGCTCAGGGGGAGTCAGGCTTATTTACTAGCAAATAAAAAAAATCTGTTATCCACTATTCATCAAATTAGCTCAGACCTGATTGGATTTCAAACCTGTCACTCATTTATATTTGCTTTATTGCATTAAATAATTGATAGATCTAAAAGAATAGTGAGAAGAGTGAGACCATAATAAAATCTATGAATATTCATGTTAATTATTCAATAATGTGCAAATGAAATATAATAAGCAAACAGGGATTTTCCTTTCACATAATTAGATCATTTAAATTACTTTTCACATCATTTATTGTGTGAACGTTCTCATATCCTTTAGTAAATACAGTACATCTATTTGTGTTAGTATGCAACAGAGCTGGGAACTTCAGCTGAGAGATTGTTTAATTGGAGCCTGCAAGAGATGTGAAATCTGAATGCTTAATTTAAAGACATACTGTATACAGGATTAATGAGCGTTGAATTATTTGACCTCAGATATACCATTTGTGCAGACTGCAGGTACACAAAGGTCCCCTGGAAGCTAGGGATTTTTATTAGAGGTGAGTCGGATAGGTGCTGGGACCCCTACCACTGTCTTCTAGACCTGCACACAGCTTTTTTCTTTCTTGATGATAATCTATACACAATAAATAATAGTTTTTACTTGGTCAGTAGTTGAATTATGGGTCCCTTGTTAACTATGTCTGTCACTACTTGACATTGTGGAAAACCTATGTGGTCATGCATACTCATTTCTTTTCTCCATAATATGAATAATCCTTCTACTGTGTGTGAGCAATTTATTTGTCTGCAAAGTTGGTAAGTGTTATTAAAGGTCCTAGAAAAGCAAACTCGAGACAAGCACTAGCAGATCAACCCGTCATTCAAAGTGAGACATTTGCTTACGTATGGCAAGTTTAATGTATTTTACATAATATCCGTATATCCAAGAAGTTCTCTGAAAAGTCCTTTGCTGTATAATCAATTTTTTTTTTTGGAGAGTACTTAGATTCTTTCTTTATAACCTTTCTGTTTTTGTGATGATGTATAATCCTAGAGAATACAGCGTTTTGCACCTTTTATAATAAATCTCTTTTTTTTTCTTTTGTGAATTTGCAGCTGTGAAACATATTGCAATTCCCAAGTTAATCACTTCATCTTCCTACTCTTCCTATTCTTTCAATACATTGTCAAACTACTGGAATCTAAACTACCTTAGTGTCAAAAAATATACACTTTTCCTAGGGGAGAGAAAAGGTTACAAAATCAACTTTTTCAAAGAACATTTAAACTGCAGTCCTTTTTATGTTTAATCTCAGACTATTTGTTTCATTAGTTTCATGTGTTACTCTTTCTTGCAACATCTGTAATGTGTTGTGAAAATAGTTTTCACTTAATCATTACAGCAGCTATATCTTTCTATATCTTTTTATTTCCCGTGTCAGAGCTTCCAGCAAGCAGAACAATATTGACATCATCAAATCTCATTCTAAATCTCCTGAGACTAGCAGCTGCAGACATCCATGCCCTAGATATTACTGCAGATATAGACCTATGAGGGTGTAGGTATAGAAGTTCAGTATTAATAGTGCACTGTGCCTTTAAATGATAACTATGCAGAAATTGATAACACATGAATAACAGAATAAAATGAAATTATTCAAAAACAAATGTTTTATATAAATATAAAGTCCATATTAAAAAAAGGCTTCTTACCAAACGAACATAATCTTGAATTACAGAGATCAGAAACACTTGTTAATCCAAGACCAGATCTACACTACTATTTGATATCTCCAATCCCAGAGGACGCCAGTTGTGGGGAAACGTGTTGAATGGAGTTAGAATGTGCCGTCACCACGTACTGGCGTATTGGCTGATCACCTTGGCCGGATGTTTTTACTGTTTCATTGCATGAAATCATCTGTTTACATGTAAGTGCAATCTACTTTTTTTTAAATAAAGATAGTTTTTGATACACTACACCATGAGGCTTCCTCCTATTTGTTGTATGATAAAGCCCAAATAAAATTGAGTGAATATTAAACCCAAGGTTTAAATTAATTAATTAATGAAAAAAGTTCATAATAAAAGTCATAATAAACCAATAAGAATATAAAGTCCTATCCGGAATCAAATTCAGATAAGTAGATGATGTGAAGAAACGTAGATACAAGCCCCAATCGACAAGTGGGAATGCAAATAAATTGAATATGTCCTTCACCGCACCACTGTGATAATAATAGGAATGCGCGCTTACCAAACGGCAAGCTTGGGGGAGCTTGCGACCTTAACCCGGTCGGGGCCTTTCTGGAATGGAGACACCAACACACCACTTCCGCTTTGAGATAAGCACGCTGTCCACCAAATATCAAGTAATCACTGTACTGTAGAGATATTACCTCCTAGCTAGGGGTTGTTCTCAAAGGAGGTACACCAAGGAAAGAAAGAGAGCAACATAGCATAATCCTGCTTGAGCATTTATTAAAAGGTAATTAAAATCGCACTTACACTTAGGTAGATAAATAAAAGCAAAATAGAGCCGGCCGGCTAGAAGCGAACACCCGTCCTACAGACGGTAGATGCAGCACGTCAGCACGCCCGACGTATGTTTCGTCACACTCTGACGTCGTCTGGGGCGTCAGAGTGTGACGAAACGTACGTCGGGCGTGCTGACGTGCTGACGTGCTGCATCTACCGTCTGTAGGACGGGTGTTCACTTCTAGCCGGCCGGCTCTATTTTGCTTTTATTTATCTACCTAAGTGTAAGTGAGATTTTAATTTCGGCCGGAACCCCACTTTAAGGAGCACTTATTTTGCAATGGAGCACCTTCTATGGAAGTTTATGAGCACAGAGAAGTCTAATTACATCTGATTTTGATATGGACTTTATATTTATATAAAAAATATTTTTAATAGGTTCATTTTATTCTGTTATTCATTGTGTATATGGATTATTTATTGTGTATATGAATTGATCCATGTTGTATTTATTTATGTATGAGCACTGAGTTATCAATTTCTGCATAGTCATCATTTAAAGGGACAGCACACTATTAACACAGCACATACAATCAGTCCTGTATTCAGGATACATAAGCTGCAGCAGTCCTGTTGCTGAGCGCCGGGATTTATCTACATATCCAAAGAAGTATACAAATGGATTTGAGAACTGCCACGCCAACTCCAAAAGAGAAAGCAGCCAGCACCACAATCAGACTAATTGTAAATATAAGTGAAACAACAATGTGTGGCGCTCATAAATCTGGGAATCTACATTGGTAAATGTAAGATTACAGTAGATGATAGTAACACATAAAGTGGCAAGAATGTGTAAATAAAAATTATATATAATATGTGACCACAAAAATATTGTGGTTCGTAGACTTGAAAGTACAGAACTATGTTGGTGACCATAACGGTGAGAGAATCACACTGCATGTGACATCAAAGTTAAAAAGCAAAAATATGTAAACCAAAGAATAGAATCAACCAGAACAAAGTGAATAGTACTAAAAATCACATAGATGCATTAATATAAATATGAGTAAAACGAAGGGGATAGACAGTACCGCATGTCTATCATATCCGTCTAATAGAATGTATAATACATGACATATGACACAAGCCGAACGCACAGCAGACAGCAGGGACCCCTGTGACTGACCTGATGGACTCCCTCCATGGATTTTTTTATATGCCGCAATTTACTTCATAAAATGTGAGTTGCCTGTATAGTGATTCTTTAATAAAATCCTTTTAATACTGCACTTAGAGGCGCCTCCCCCTCCCTTGTGTTTTTCTCTGCAGATTCAGGAGCCTGGTTTCAGCTCCCCCTGGAAGGCAGCCCTCTGTGTGGACTTTTTACATTACACCATATTGCCTGTGTTTAACATAGACTCTGTGGACTATACCAATTTTCACTTATTATTTTAGCTTGTCATTGCCACAATAGTATCATGAGGTTTCCGCTTTTTTGCGCCTTTACTTGTATAGTACATGACATATTGGTATAGCGTAATAAGCTTATAGTCCATATACAGAGTGTAGACTCATAGAAGTGCAGATGTAACGCTGTTGGTGCTCCAAACTTTCGTAAATGTTTCTACAGCAGTATTAGAGACATATCAGCGTGCAGGATATTATCTTCTCCAAATATAACTTCATGCCTTCAAGCAAATAAAAATATGATGCCCTTACCAGAGGTGATGGACTCACAGGCCTTCGGCGGTGAGTCAGATAAGCCTGTACCGTCAAGCGGTGAAGTAAATCCGGTTTCAATTAAGCAGGTAAACTTGGTAGGGAAGGAAAGCCTTAAAAGTTAATACGCCCCTGGAGGAGATGAATTAAGCCCTGTTGACCCAGTTTCCTATACAGGGAAACTGGGTACAGGCTTATCTGTACAACATGGGACCATTTTCCAAGCTTATTGGATATTGATTTAAGGCCAGATATCCTTTCAAGCCAGGAATAGATGATTTACTAAGGAGGGGGGTGCAACAGAAAGGAAACCCATCGACAGATATCCAGCAGACCTGTTAGAGAGGCAACTCACAAGCAGGTTACCAGCATCCTGACAGCACAGATCTAAAATATACACTGGCGTGACTGCTGTGGATCCATATACTAGAAAACATACAAATATTTCTAGATTGTTTTGAACTCCTGTATATCAATGAAGAATGTAAAGAAAACAGATTTTATTGAAGTCTAATAAAATTAAGGACTGGGCAACTACGTGGCAAACGATCTATATAGGAGGAATCCTATGCTACCACTTTAAATAATTAAGTAAAAACAAAATAACAATATGAATCAAGCAGCAGCTCACATTGATACCATGTGTCCCCATATATATACATAATATACAGTATAATTTACACTATATACAGTGTAAATTTGCTGTCCCCTCTAAATAACTCAACACACAGCCATTAATATCTAAACCGCTGGCAACAAAAGTGAGTACACCTCTAAGTGAAAATGTCCAAATTGGGCCCAAAGTGTCAATATTTTGTGTGGCCAGTATTATTTTCCAGGACTGCCTTAATCCTTTTGGGCATGGAGTTCACCAGAGCTTCACAGGCTGCCACTGGAGTCTTCTTCCACTTCTCCATGACAACATCACAGAGCTGGTGGATGTTAGAGACCATGCGCTCCCCCACCTTCTGTTTGAGGATGCCCCACAGATGCTCAATAGGGTTTAGGTCTGGAGACATGCTTGGCCAGTCCATCACCTTTATCCGCAGCTTCTTTAGCAAGGCAGTGATCGTCTTGGAGGTGTGTTTGGGATCGTTATCATGTTGGAATACTGCCCTGCAGCCCAGTCTTCGAAGAGTGGGGATCATGTTTGCTTCAGTATGTCACAGTACATGTTGGCATTCATGGTTCCCTCAATGAACTGTAGCTTCCCAGTGCTCGCAGCACTCATGCAGCCCCAGACCATGACACTAACACCACCATGCTTGACTGTAGGCAAGACACACTTGTCTTTGTACTCCTCATCTGGTTGCCACCACACACGCTTGACACCATCTGAACCAAATAAGTTTATCTTGGTCTTATCAAACCACAGGACATGGTTCCAGAAATCTACTGTATGTCCTTTGTCTGCTTGTCTTCAGCAAACTGTTTGCAGGCTTTCTTGTGCATCATCTTTAGAAGAGGCTTCCTTCTGGGACAACAGCCATGCAGAGAAATGTGATGCAGTGTGTGGCGTATGGTCTGAGCACTGACAGGCCGACCTCCCACCCCTTCAACCCCTGCAGCAATGCTGGCAGCACTCATACGTCTATTTCCCAAAGGCAACCTCTGAATATGATGCTGAGCACGTATACTCAACTCCTTTGGTCAACCATGGCGAGGCCTGTTCTGAGTAGAACCTGTTCTGTAAAACCGCTGTATGGTCTTGGCCACCTTGCTGCAGCTCAGTTTCATGTTCTTGGCAATCTTCTTATAGTCTAGGCCATCTTTATGTTGAGCAACAAATCTATTTTTCAGATCCTCAGAGAGTTCTTTGCCATGAGGTGCCATGTAGAATCTCCAGTGACCAGTATGAGAGAGTGAGAGCGATGACATCAAATTTAACACACCTGCTCCCCATTCACACCTGAGACCTTGTAACACTAATGAGTCCAATGACACCGGGGAGGGGAAATGGCTAATTGGGCCCAATTTGGACATTTTCACTTAGGGGTGTACTCACTTTTGTTGCCAGTGGTTTAGACATTAATGGCTGTGAGTTATTTTGAGGGAACAGCAAATTTACACTGTTATACAAGCTGTACACTCACTAATCTACATTGTAGCAAAGTGTCATTTCTTTAGAGTTGTCACATGAAAAGATATAATAAAATATTTACAAAAATGTGAGGGGTGTACTTACTTCTTTGAAATACTGTATATATATATATAAATATACAGTTTATACAGTATATATATATTGCACGTGCAAACAATATACTCCATAGCAAATATGCACTATAAATGCTATCAATTAAGTGCAAAACATAGATAATGTGCCACACACCTGCAGTTACTAATATGTCTCATATCAAGATTGATGCCACACTTCCAGTGCTGTCACACCAGCCACATAAGTGCCCATAAAAAGTGAGATCCCGAGATCCAGCCTGAGAGAAGGAGGATGTAATTTTTCTTATTTACCAGTTGATCCAGGCTTTGTTGTTTGTCCTTTCCTTCCTCCCCCTTTTCTTTGGGGTTCTGCCTTGGAAGGAACATGAACTTAAGCAGCTTGTTTTACCTGGACTCCTTGGTTCCAAGTCAGTCCTTTATTACAGGACCTCTTCCATCAGTTAAAAACACAATTTTATCTACCCTCTGTGGTCATTAATTGATCCTCCGGCTGGGGTTGCTTCTTGATCTAAATAGCTTAACTACTTGAGTTTCCATTCAAATCGTTATCCCAATTTATATACAAGATCTACATACAGGGCCTGATAGATACTACTCTCCTGAAGAAGCCACAATGTGTGGTGAAACATGTTGAAAAATCAATCCTTCGGTTGCACTATTTAAAGATTGTTCCAGTACATTGCATGTAAACTCTTTTTACAACCATGTTTTTATTAATTTTTCAAAATAAAATGTGAACATTTTATACAAAAAAATATTGTGTCACCCTGTTTGCACCTTTAAAATCCCAATTTTCCCTTTATTGCATGTTGCCCATAAAAAGTGTCCACAACCACAATGTTTTGATTTTCTAAACAAAAGTCCAACATTCATATGTTCCTTAATCCACGTGTTTCCACCTCTCTGTGTTTACAACCAAGTGTTCCACCCTTGTGCTAAAGTGGCTGTTCACCTTTAAAACAGAGCCATAGTTTTGTATAGCTCTATTTGTGCTTGATAACAAATCCGCTCTTGTGTGTGTACAGCATATATTTCCACTTCCGCTCCAGATTTTCAGATTTATAATCAGATAGACCTGTTAGCCCCTCGGTCACATCAATGCGACTGCAACTATAAAATCACATGATAGGTCGCACCCTATTGTCAGCAATGGAAGCCGTCAAATTGGTGCGATTCCGACTCCATCGGAGTTGCACTGATTTTGAAGGTATTTCTTGCACTACTTTTCTCAAGTTCAGGTATAACTTGCATAGACACCTGTGCATGAAATCACAGATGTCTTCCAAGTAGTACCTAAAGTAATATTACTTTGAAATCATACTACTTCAAGTGAAGTAGCATGATTTCAATGACGTGTTTGGTGTGACCAGGGACTTAAGCTCTCGCTAAATACTGCTAGTGTCTGTCCTCCCACGCTATGTAACTTAAAAGGATGTTCTCTTGGTGCAGTAAGAAAGGATGGAGCTGGTTTGCCTCCCATATCTTGAATGCTAGCAAGCTCTTCATTCAGGGTAAAAGACACCTCTGTCTTTCCTTTGTTTTTTGACACTCCTAAATAAATACATAGAAAATGTGCGCTTAGTGTACACAGTGAAAACCAAAATTGAATAAAGTTAAAATTAACAGCAGCACTCACAACATTGTACACAGCAATATCCCAAAAATATATATAAAAACATGTTGCACTGTCATATAAATGGTGCAACAGTTATCACACCTAAAGTCCAAAATAATTAATCCAAGCAAAAACAGGCATTTGGAAATCAAACATCCATCCCACACCCTCCACGAGCGTCACAACATCACCACTATTTCCTTGCCTGTGTTCTGCTTTGTTCAAGATATTTACTGTAGCCCTCCTTCTATTATATTTATGAAGAATAATAACTCTAAAGACATGCTGGTAGGTTAATTGGATCCTGTCTAAATTGTCCCTAGTATGTATGAATGTGAGTTAGGGACCTTAGATTGTAAGCTCCTTGAGGGTAGGGACTGATGTGAATGTACAATGTATATGTAAAGCGCTGCGTAAATTGACGGCGCTATATAAGTACCTGAAATAAATAAATAAAATAAAGAACACAGTACTTAATTTTTTTTTTTTTTTACTGTATTCTTTGAAAAACTATTCAAATAGAGAAAATAAACATGCCTGTGTTCTGCTTTGTTCAAGATATTTAGCCCTCCTACTATTATATTTATGTAGCATACAGTACTTGAATTTATTTATTTATTTTTTAACTGTTTTCTTTGAAAAACAAATAAAATAGAGAAAATAAAGATAAGTGACCCTACTTTGTGAAAAGATACCGGTGTAAGTGTTTTCAAATGTTTTGACCAATATGATGTACTCATCATCTCCTTTTATTCATGGAGAGAAATCTGTCGCTCTATGGCCAGTCTTTAACTAACCATTAGTGTGAACCAGTAAAACAGAAAATTTAAGGTTAAGTAAGGTTAGTGTAGTTATTTTTAGTTTTTTGCTAGTTAGGGTTTTCTCTTAAACTGAGATTTTAATTAAATACTTCAACTACATGTACATACTTTAAATACTGTCATATGTTTAACAATTATGTGATACTTATTAGGAATATTTTACCATGCCAAAATGCTTAAGGGAAAATTTTAAAGTGCATTTTCATCATGCCTAATGAGACATAATAGTTTCAAAATATTTATGTCAGTGGTGGCTTAAACACAAAGACATGATTGTATAAATCAGGATAATGCCAATCAACACTGGCTAAACTGTAACAGGGATATATCCATAAAGTTAGAACATAATGTGATTGCAGTATTTCCTTCTCAGGAATCTAACACAGACTATCTGACATTTGGTTCTGTGTCTTGAGTACATTGTACTTCACTCCTGCCAGGACTGGCATTAGGTGGGACAAATAAGGTAATTGCTCAAGTATCCCTGTTCTTTAAAAAGGTACTTTCTGTAAATAATAAGTGTGGTTAGGGGTATGCCTTCCTAGCCCTTTAATTCTGCATTATGACAATGGGTTCCAGATATGTAATGGCAAGAAAAGTGGCATAGGGGCAGGGGTTCTGGGATAGGATGCAAAGCAGAGGGTGGGAGTGGAGCGTTACTTCAGTGGGAATGCCTCAAAGAATTGTCTATGTGGAGTATACTGTCTTCACCCTGGCATGTACTAAATGCTGATGCACATATGAAATCTTTGAGGTGGAAGTAAGATGTGCTAAGTGTATTTGCAGAGTGTATTTGGGGTGCATTCTGTGAAGTCATATGAGTATTTAGGTGCATTTTGTAGTGTGCTAGGGCTTGTATGGTGGGGTGTATTCAGTCTGCATGGACTTCGCACCCCAGTTGAAGTCCTCACAGATGAAACACGTCAGCTAATTATGTTTGTCAAGCTACAGCTACTTCGCAATTTTATCTGTTTATACAAATAACTGCCCATTTTTGTTTGGAATCTCAGCAGGTAACTGCTGAACTGACCAAGATTAGATTGAACCACCTATGGCCAGCTTTAGGCACTCTGGGTTTGTCTAGGTTGTAGCCCTAAGGCCCGTACACACGATGCAAAATTAGTACGTACATTTTCGGGCGATGACCGACCGTCCGAAAATCTTACCGTTAGTATGGTCCTTTCGACAGTCGATTCAGACTTTTCGGACAAAAAAATCCTGATGTGCAGACTATGTAATTTTTGTCGCATGTCAACAGAACGTCGGATTTTCGAATAGTACAGAAATCATCACACAAAAGTCGAAAATACAAACACGCATGATCGGAACCTAAGAACAACCCGGAAGAATTCTGGCATGTAAACTAGCAATCGTATTCAAGAAAGAATATTCATCTTGCAGCAAATCAAATGTCGAAATACAGCGCATTGTCATCTTTTATTTAATGTGATAAGAATGAAGCTGCTGCTGGTGATGCTGATGTCTTTTCAAAAACTTACTTAAAAAGGCATGTGTTCTCTTGTAATGTTAATGAATTCACTATTCTGCATGTTGTATGATTGTTCTTTAAAGTTGCCCCAACACTATTATCCATGATTTAGTAATAGAAAAAAGAAAACTATTTTGGTGTCCCTTGTTTTTTAAAGCTTATTTTTTAACTGCCTACTTCAAATATGCTGTCTAAAAAAAAACATAGGCAAGTATTGTGCTCAACAATTAAATTTTTTTGGAATAAAAATAAAAAGAACATAAATAAACTTACAGATCCTCTTTCAGAAATAAAAACATATTACTCTAACAAAAAGTGCATTCCATGCTCAAAATTAGCAACAAAAACATAATATAAAATGTAAAAATAAAAAATCATAAATTAATATTAATTATAAGTATGAATAATGATAGTCTTGAGACCATGCTGGGTGGGGATCATGTGGCTGATATTGCCCCTGAGTGGCATGCTGCTGTGGTGGCTGTGGAGGTGGAGGCTGGTACTCCGCCAGGTGGGTGTTCTCAGTCATTTGGCCTTTAACCCCCTTGTTGAGCACCTGGAGTATGAGGACCTCACACATATGCCATTGGTTCTCCGACATCAGGCACAATTTGTTTGTGGTCAGGGATCCAAAAGAATTAGCCTCATCAGGATTTTGTTGTAGGGCTGTAGAAGCGTTTGTTAAAAAAGAAGCAGCAACATCCTCTAGGTTCTTGGTTTTCCTTGTTCTTTTGGCGTTTTTTCCTAGGTGTTGCAAATGTAATGTGTATAAATAGAAAACACTATAATTCTGGCCACAGCATTTTTAATTGCCCTTAAAATCTGTTATTTGACTACTGTGTTTTGAGATGGAAACTACTTGGTGAAGGATGAAATATTGTCTCAATAATGTTTAGTGATCATCATTGTATTTTTTTGGACACAATATGTTCTTCAATGCAATACCTGTGTCAAGGTTGGCTCCTGCACATCTTCCTCTTGGGTTTCAGGACATAGGCCCACAGCAGAGGTGGAAGGCAGAGTTGACAGAGATGGTCTGGGGTCACACTGCTCTGTCAGAAAGAGCAGGCTGTCAAAGTACCAGAGCCTTGCTACATACATATCGTCTGCTGCTGCTCCTGACTTCGCTGAATCCCTAATTTTATTAAGCTCTCTCTTGAAGGTACTGCGAAGATTTGGACTGGACTTCTGTGTTTACAAGTTATAGTGGTGAGCAGAGGGCCTGAGCCAGAGGTGGGAGTGGGAGTAATCCTTACTTTTTATTCTCCACAAGCATGGCAGCTGCCTGCATTGGTCTATGAAACGTGGCAGCAAATCCAGGGAGGTGAATTTGTCAGTCATGACGCCTGCAAGACACAACACAAGTCAAAGCATAATGCAAGTTCATCTGGCTTCCTCATAAGCTGGCCCCAATATAGGCCACAGTATACATTATAGTCCACTAAACCTCTATGTAGGCCCCAATATAAGCAGTAAAGGCCACTAAACGTCTATGTAGGCCCCAATATAAGCAGTATAGGCCACTAAACCTCTATGTAGACCCCGATATAAGCAGTATAGGCCACTAAACCTCTATGTAGGTCCCAATATGAGCAGTATAGCCCACTAAACCTCTATATAGGCCCCAATCTAAGCAGTATAGGCCACTAAACCTCTATGTAGGCCCCAATATAAGCAGTATAGACCACTAAACCTCTCTGTCCCAATATAAAGTGGTACCTTCGTTTTATGACAGGATTCGTGAATTGCCGATCGATCGTTCTCCACTCACAGATCTTTCCAACTGTGTTTCATATTACGATAGCTCGGCTTAATACACTGTGCATGCGTCGAACTCCACCCCCAGGTGCATGATGATGCAGGGGCATGAACAGCTCAAATATTATCCTGCATGCGACACACGGACGTGCTAGTCGGCGAACATTCATGAAGAATATGGCGGATTCGGCCAGTTTCAGCCAGCACCGTGGTGGTGTAGCTAGGAGAAGAGCTAAAGCCACACCTATGAGTAAGGGCAAGATGGTGGAGATGGTGGCCATACTCGAAAAAAAGGACTACAACTGCAAGCTGCATAATTGTGAAAGGCCCAACACCAGAAGGGAACTAATTCTGGAGAAGATGATCGCAGTTCTTCATAATAAATATGGTGTGGAGCGAGCGAAGGACCAAATCAGGTAAAGACGGTCCGATCTCAAGTATTGTGAACTAGACCAGCTAGATCACATCCATCATACCCTTAATAACAGTAAGCAATGATTGTGTCTAAACAATATGTATATGTGTAAATTATGTGTCTGTATATGTTCCTTGTAAAAGTAGCAAGAGAGAATTATAGCTAAACACATAAACTGTTTTTTTTGTATGACTTTTTCATTTGAAAGGATGAAGCTAAATCTAAAGCACATATGAAGAATATTAGTTGTTAATGTTTTGCTAAATTGATTCCTATTTTTTCATTATTGTCTTTTTTCACTTTAAACAGGGGGGAAAAAATGCAGCTCCAACAAAGCCACCGCAAGGGTATAGGGGAATCTACCATCTCTTGGCCACCGACACTGGAGGAAACACATGAAGTGCTTCCGGATGCCAGGCCACATTCCCAACAAACAGGTAAGTGCAAACCTGAACCCCTAAATCATAAATCCACAGACAGGGGTGTTGCTATATGGGAATAAGACCAGGGGCTTCCGGCCAAAGTTGGGGGTTAAAGCTAATTTGCTGCTTGCTGCCTGGCTCACCAGTGCTCATCAATGCAGCCTTGCCAGTGCAGCCATGGAGAGAGGAGAGCTGCTGCTTTACACAGAGCAGGGAACATAACCATATTAAAAACCTGATTCGTAAGCATTGGCATATTTTAGAAAATGATTTAGTCCTTAAATTTATTCTGCCAGCTAAACCACAGGTGGTGTTCAGAGGGGCATCGTGTCTGAAAGACAGATTGGCTCCTAATGTTCTGGATCCCCCCTCCATTAAACCCTGTTTCTTTGGTAACCTGACAGGCTATTATAAATGTGGGAGGTGTCGAGTGTGCTCTTTTAATAGGGGCACACAAAGACGCACCCATTCGTTTACTTCCCACAGCACACAAAAGGAACATCACATCGAGCCTTTTATTACATGTTCGACGGAGGGGGTCGTCTATCTGCTCCAGTGCCCTTGTGGGCTGCAGTATGTGGGCAGGACTAGGCGACCCCTCTCCGTCAGATTAAACGAACATATTACTATTATTAAAAATGGATTCCCTAAACATTCAGTTTCCAAACACTATTTAACCACACATAACAAGGATCCCTCAAACACCATTTTTTTGGGGGATTGACAAATATCGACCCCATTGGAGGGGTAGCTCTCTGGTCAGGAGTATTTCCAGACTAGAGATGCTATGGATCCATAAAATCAAATGTTACACCCCATATGGACTCAATGTTGACATTGACACAAATGCCTTCATTGAGAACTCTTGAGGGTGCCCTGTATCTGAATCTAGGGGGAGGAGCCCCTAGTTACACTTATTATTGGTTTGTGGTACATATTTATTTACTTTATTTTTCAGAAAATTTTCTCCATCATTTCTAATTTTTTTATTCTTATTATTTTCATTATTTTTTCTGTTCTGGTATTTTTCCCAATAATTAGAACAGCCTATCCTACCTGTGAATAGATTCAATTGACAATATGTAATGTTTGATATTTCTATACTATGTTGATCTATATATAGGAACTGGACTCAATGTGGGCCACAGGAAATTGCCTTCGTTTTTTTGCTTTTTAGTGAATGATGGCTCTTTCTATAGGTTATGTGATATACCCAGAAAATATACAGCCCTTTTTTGGGACATATGCCTCAGTTTATTACATCTTTTGAGATTCACCTAAAGTGACCTTATTACCACCTTTTGGTAGTGTTTTTTTATTTCTTGTGACAAACATGTTATTTGTCACTTAATTTTATTACATTTTTTTGTTCCTTGTGTCCTCTTCAATTTTTAATGGTTTTTATTTAATCATTTTTTCATTCTCGGTACTATTATACCAGTAACTGGAAATTAGTATCCATTACACGTTTTTAGTTTTTATCTACTTTCCAAGTATTTTATTTTTCAACAAATTCAATTAGGCTGATGTTATTAAGCGGCTTATCTACTCTCCTGGTAGACTGTGTAAAGCGGTTTACGATTTGCCCACTTTTTTTAACATCCGTTCTGTCTTTGGATCTATCTTTCCAGTGCCCAACATGGCGGAATTAGAATCGCTCCATGTGTTCGAATGGAACGCGAGATGATTTCCTGGTCTCACATCGAGGCTTGGTTCTCCTGGTACTATTTACACGCGACACGTCAGTGCGTCGCCCGTGCCCCAGACAACGTCATCGTATGACGAAACGCACGTCAGGAGGAGCTGACGTGCTGACGTCCCGTGTGTTCCGTCTGTAGGACGGGTGTTCGCTGTAGCCGGCCGGCTTATACGATTTATGCTGTTTTTCTTCATTTTAAATGTAAGTGCGTTTCCTATTTTTTAATAAACTACCTATATCAGGATTACGCTATGTTGTTACTTCTTTCCTTTTGGGGAACCCCTGTATGGTAAACGTGTTCCGTGCTCTGGAGGTGCACATGGAGGTTTTTTGCAGCAGCTGACTCTTCCAGACGGTGTAGCGGACTATCGCCATCCAGGCATCCGCATTGGTAAAGGCCCTGACCGGGTTAAGGTTACAGGCTTGTCTAGCTTGCCTTGTGGTAAGCACATTATTTTACTGGTGATAACACAGTGGTGCGGTGGAGGAATAAATTAGCCATCTACCCTTTAACAATAAGAAGAATCCATTGTACACTTTTGGACTTTTATTTCCCTTACACTTAGATGGACTTTTTTTCTGCTCATTTACCCAGCTGTTTGTTCACATTTAAATTCACGTGAATGAGTTATCAAACAGTTTATCATTATTGTTTATTACTAACAGTTATGTCACTTATAACATTGATATCCATTTATTAATATTGCTATATTTTTCTAGTTTATTGAGCGCTGCTATTTATTATTTTCCAGGGAACTTCCACTTACCTGGTGCTTGCAGTCACACAAAGTGCCAGTTCCTGGATTGGGTCCTATGATTCAGGACCCACTCAACTGGCCATCCCACCAAGTCCTTCAGTGCCATAGCCCCCCTCACACCTGTATGCTCTCAGCTCCCCTCACATGTGTACATATGATACATGTACACACACACACATACACAGCCACACCCCCCTTTCCACTTGTACAACAGCCCTTACTTGTAAGGTGGTCTTCCTAGTCCTAGCTCTTGCTTACACATGTGGCTGAGACACAGATAGGAGCTGCACTCCAGGATACAGTATAGGTAGCACACACAAGGAGTGCACATGCAGGAAGTCACCAGAGGTGGCAGCAAAAAGCCTGATGTGAGCTCAGTGATCTCAATGACACAGAGCAGCAGCAACAGATGCCCACTCACACTGATACAGAAGCATCCACGGAGCTCCTCTGCACCCGCACCTGCCTTCTCCCATCTCTGCCAGGTGGGCAGGCCCTTTGAGACGTGCAGGCCCCTTACAAATGTATGGGCTGTAAGCCCCTGATGGCGGCTTTCATCCCGACACCCATTCACTACATTCACTACCTGTCAAAACAGACAAAACATGTCTGTTTTGACAGGTAGCATAGCTTTTGTAACCGAGACATGAGGGCCAAGATAACAGAGAATTTGCAGTGAGTACATTCATAGTAGTGTATGTCTCAGAAGGGCAAGCAGGTTACACCCAACAAGACACAGGGTAGGTAAGTATTTCATTATGTTTACTATTAAGTTGTCAAAAAACAGTATGTAGGGCCTCAGCCACTTGCTCGTCCTTGCCTTAATACTTTTTCATCTTCTTACCAGGTCATGTTTTTCCCATTGTACAATTGGCAGAATGAGTGCTGATATGTTGCAGTGTTGCAAGGAACTGGAGCAAATCAAGAAGGCTGCCACTGCTTTTCAGAGCAGAATGCAAGACTTTGTGGACATGCTGGATAAATTCCAGTTTCCTCTTGACTTGTATTATCTGTTTGTTTATATTTGTGTCTTCATGTTGTGTTTTTTTTTACTACTTTTTTACACCTTCCCCCTTTTTTCTACTTTTTTATGTACAAGTTTTTATACCATAACTCAGTGTTTAGCAACTCCAGTCCTCTACCAGCACCAACAGGTCATGTTTTCAGGATTTCCCTCACGGCTGTAGTAATTCCTATACAGTGAAATTGATCAAATCACCTGTGCAAAATAACGTAAATCAAGAAAACATGCCCTGTTGTTGCGCCTTGAGGACTGGAGTGTAGAAACACTGCCCTAACCAATGTGAATGTCTGACAATGGATGGTAATTAAAAGTGCAAGTGAAGTTATGCCTAGTCATGTTTTGGTGGGCTCCAATATACTCTACAAAACGAATTACACTAGCAAGGTTGGGAGTTCTGTTTACCCATCCAGCTTAGTGCTGACATTTTACTAAACCAACTTTGTCTGCTTAATGTTGTAACATATGTTCTTTGATCTTTTTGGTAACATAAAACACAAAAATGGAAGGTGCGAACACCTAGTGGATTACCAATTAGATTTAATACATGATCAAATGCTTCAAAGGTGGGTACTCACAAACAGCAACTCTTCTAAGCCTAAAAAACACACAGTGTCTAAACACTGCTATATACCATAACAGGGTAAACTGATGCATTTTGGTGGCGCATCCCTTCCTCAGAGTAGCCTAGCCCTGAGGAAGGGGGTGCACCCCCCGAAATGGGGTATAACTGATGCGTTTCAGGGGGGCGCACCCCCTTCCTCAGAGTAGCCTAGCCCTGAGGAAGGGAGTGTGCGCGCCAAAATGCGTTAATATGCGGTGATGTGATATATAGTACATGTTTAGGTATTGTGTGATTTTTAGGCTTAGAAGAGTTGCTGTTTGTGAGTACCCACCTTTTAAGAATTTGATCATATATTAAATGTCATTGCTAAGGCACTAGGTGTGCGTGGCTTTCATTTTTGTCTTTTTGGGAGTTGATATCAGATCACCCCATCTGAGGAAGGCAGCATCCACCCAGTCTTGGAATACTGATGTACCTGTTGCCCTTCACTTTAGAAAACCACTTAGCGTTGGAAGTGACTGACTTTTTGAAGTGTATATAATGTTTTTTCACATGCCTGCTTACACAAAAATCATGGATAAATGTGGAAGAACCTACATGTTCTCCCCAAAAATCTTTGTTTGTTAAAGCACCTTACAAAGCACCTGTGAATGTGCTTGAAGTAAAAATGTTTGGACACAACAATGTGTGGCTTCTTTTTTCATTGCTCCATACCTGTAATCTTACAAAGTTGTCGTATTTAATGTTACAATGTGCTCTTAGTACATGTTGGCAACTCTCGCTAATTTGAAATGCAAAATTTGAATGCATAATGTTTTGTGAATGCATAATGTTTTGGAGCTTAATGCATTAAGAACAAAAACATTGTGTGTGTGTGTAGCAGCCCCCTGCACCCCCCCAAACACTTAGCTGAAGAGGAAATTGTGACCTCATGGCTAAATAAAGGTGCAATTTCACTATTGGAGCAAGTGTCAAACCAAACTCATATTTTGGAACATATTTTACACATAGAAGGAGCGACAATAGTAGATAAACCAAATTATCAATTTATTCGAAAAGCATAACAAAAGGGCATGTTTAACACATGATGAAAAAACAAACAGGTTGTATTGTTAATTTCACAACAAAACCAACACCCCCCTCAAAAAATAAAAATAAATAACAGTTTACAGGATCAGAAAGGAATTGCTGCCAAGAAACTGCCCCTCTCCCCACAAAATAGTCCATGCATTTTTGGCACAATTCATGGGCATTTCTTGTGGGAACGCCAGCATGGGCTTTCAATGACCGTCATCCCCTCAACAGCCTGAAGTCCTTTGGCCTCCACACTAGGCCCTGGCATTGCAGGGTCCCTGTCAGTTGGCAGGGAGCTGAGATACCTATCTGCATGTTTCCTTAAATAGTTATGCAGGATACAGCAGCACAGGACAATATGGTTTATCTTATATAATCCCATGTTTATAGATGTCAGAAAGAGCCGAAACCAGTTTGCCAATATCCGAAAACATTCTCCACCACCCTTCGGGCATGGGATAGGCGATAATTAAAAATTCCTTGCTCTGGGGTGAGGTTGCGCTGAGGAAAGGGCTTGAGAAGGTGTTCCCCAAGAGAAAAGACCTTATCTGCCACAAAAACAAAATTGAGGCCTTCAATATTTTGGGTGCAGGGTGACAAGTTTAACTAGCCATTCTGGAGCCAGCGATAGAACTCTGTTTGCATAATAGTGCCGTTCTAAGTGTAGTAAGTCAATTAAAACAAAGCTTTAATATGTTTTAAAAATGTACACTTACATTTGAGTTGTTAAAAACAGGCATGAGATAGTTCTCTTTATCATCATCAGGTCTCATCTGGTTTCACGCTGGGCTGTGGTGGAGGGTCAGACCCCAGTGGCGTCCATAGCTCAGAGGTTTGGAATTCCTGCGGTAAGCACGTCAGCAGGTACGTAGGTGGATGACGTCTGATGCTTGAGAACGGGGGCGTGACTGTAGCGCTCGCGTTCGGAGCATGCAGGCGTGGATTCCAGCCATTACTGGTACTGGTTATATAGGGAGGGAGGAAGAAGGGGAACAGGAGGGGCGACTTCCAGAACTATGATGGTCAGCCAGGCAGCATTGGTTTGAGGGTGTCATACACACACCAACTTGAGCAATCGTTTAGAGCAGTGTTTCTCAACTCCAGTCCTCAAGACGCCCCAACAGGTCATGTTTTCAGGATTTCCCTCAGATGAAATGGCTGTGGTAATTACTAAGGCAGTGAAACTGATCAAATCACCTGTGCAAAATAAGGGAAGCCTGAAAACATGACATGTTGGGGCGTCTTGAGGACTGGAGTTGAGAAACACTGGTTTAGAGGCAAAAGGATGGTGAGTAGCAAAAAAAGAGAGAAAGTGGGGGGGGGGGGGGACAGTGAAAGTCATAGTGTCTCCCGCAAGTATATATAAATAAAGAAAATAAGACTCTATGGCTAGTAAATGTATAAGCGACAGTAGGATGAAAAATAGGGCTAAGATGGGACTATGAATAAAGATAAAAATAATTATAAATATAAATCAGAATAAAAATGATGTCAAAAATGGAAAAATAGTGATGGAAGTAAAATGATGAAATATGAGATAAGAAGAATAATAATAAAAAATATAAAGAATAATAAATAATAAAATTAAAAAGGGTGAAAATGAAATAGGAACAGAGTCAAGGTGAAAAAAGAAAAAAGAAATATAAAGAATATAAACAAAAAATAGGGATGGGAGGTAGAGAGAGTGCGAGTCATATATTTGCATGCATATAACATGCAAAAAACTCATATGCGCACATACATACATATATATATATATATATATATGCACACATACATGCGTGTACACATATCAAATTACATGTAAATTATAATAATATTGGACTATAATAACGCTTATGGGTAAGAACAGGGGGTAATATGACTACAGTATACTCACTGGGTAGCGTTGGAGATATTGTATAGGTTGATAAGGTTACTGTAGAGAAAATGTATGGAAGAGGTTGTATCATTGGATATTATTGTAGTTATTGGTTTTATGGGTTATTACAAAGGGGGAGGGGGTTATCTACAAAATGTTGGATGGGTACAAAGGAAGTGGTAGTGTGGGAGTAGAAGAGTGTCAATGATTTGAGGGTATAGAACTAACGCACACATAGGATATTATGTTGTGTGTGTGTAAACGTGGAAGGTTGATAATAAGATAATGATCATCAGAACAGTATGAGGAATATACATATAAGCAGAGGGGAAAGACTTGTGCGTGCATGCCATATGTTCATATCATATAAGCACAGGTGTAGAGTGCTGTTTGGAAATATGGGTAAGAGACAGGGGGATGGGAGGGGGGAAGGGGAGGGGGAAGGATAGAGATGGTGGGTGTATGAGGCAGATACTAGTAGGAAATGGGGGATAGTAAGGCTGTGTTTGGGGTATTTATAGAGAATGGAATAAGTTTCAATCCCTTTTTTAGTCCTCCTGGCTTTAGGCAGTCCAGGGTATATATCCAGAAGGTCTCCCTCTCACACAGACATTTGATGTGTTCTGCTCGAGAGAGACTGCCCAGGATGGCCTCTATAATCCAGACCCGTAGGCCATTGGTGGAGCCTTGGTGAAACTCTGTGAAGTGTCTTGGGGTCGTCAGGTTCTTGTTTTCCTCAATGGAACGTCTGTGTTCTCCAAATCTCTTACGTAATGTCCTGGTAGTGCAGCCTACATAAAGTAGGCTGCATGGGCATGAGAGGCAATATACCACAAATTCAATGGAAAAATTGACCAAGTTGATATGTTTTGTCCTTCATGGTGAAGTGTTTTTGTTTGTGCTGTACAAATTTGCAGGTTAGGCAATTGAGCTTATGGCATTGATACATACCCTTGACATCGAGAAAGGTAGGTGTGACAGTTGGTTTGGATCTGCAAGTTTTTAATTTGCTAGGAGCTATTTTTCCCTTTAGATTTTGAGCTCTTCTGTATGTAATTTTAGGTTTTTCATCAAGACTATTTTTGAGATGGGGGTCTTCTCGTAGTATGTCCCAATGTTTTTGGAGGATGTGTTCAATTTTTCTGTGTTGTGTATGGAATTGGGTAATAAATCTGGGTGCTTGGGAGAATGAGGTTGATTGTTGATTGTTAGATCTTGGTGCTTCGCTCAGGAAATGGTTGTAGGCTTCCATGACTAGGGGGGCAGGGTAGCCCTTTTCGGAGAACTTTTTGTTGAATAAGCTGCTTTGTTCAATGTAGTCTTCTAACTGGGTGCAATTATGTTTCAAATGGCAGAATTGGCTTTTTGGTATATTGGAAATCCATCTAGGATGGTGGCAGCTGTGAAAATGGAGGTAAGAGTTGCCTGCAGTGGGTTTCAAATAGTTCTTAACATGAATGTGATTGTCCGAGTGGCTTAGTTCTAAGTCTAGGAAGGCTAGGGTGTCCGGATCGCAGACTGAAGTGAATGATAGGTCTAAGTTATTGGCATTGCAGTAAGCAACAAAATCGTCTGCTTCGGACCGAGAGCCATCCCAGATAATGACGATGTCATCTACATATCGTCCGAAAAATATGATATGTTCAGAGTAGGGGTTGTTGTTCCAAATTGAGCGTTGTTCTCAGAGACCGATTGTCAGGTTGGCATAGCTGGGAGCAAAGTTCTCCCCCATGGCTGTGGTTTTCGAAAGAAAAATAGTTGTGGTTTAGGCAGAATTTTGTGGATTCTTTAATAAATTCTGCCTGTCTGAAGTTGATTAGGGGATCTTGAGAGAGAAAATACTCTATTGCTTCTGGTCCAATTTCATGTGGAATCGATGTATATAATGAGCAAACATCGAGTGATAGCCATAAATAGGTGGATTCCCAACGGTAGTTGTGTAGAGTGTTAAGCAAGTGGGTGCCATCACGAATGTATGCCTGTAGGTTCTAGGCTAATGGTTGCAGGAAATGATCGATGTACATGGAGAAAGGGTTAGTGAAACTGTCCATAGCAGCCACTATGGGATGTCCAGGGGGCTCCGTCAAACTTTTATGAATTTTGGGAAGATGGTAGAAGTAGGGAGTGTTAAAGGTTTTCACGTTTGAGGAATGCAGCTTCGATTTTTGTGATGATTCCATCTGTCATTGCCTTATTCACCAATGCATGGGCTTCTGGTATGAATTTGGGTAGGGGATCACCAGGCAGTTTGGTATAGGTACTGTCATCAGACAGGAGTCTATGGGCCTCTTTGACATATGTGTCTCTGTTTTGGATGACAATACCCACTCCTTTATCGGCTGTTTTTATGATAAAATCTGTATTTTGGGTTAGGGCCTTGAGACATGCACTTTCTGATACTGAAGGATTATGATTATGTGTGAGGGTCGGAGTCTAGTTGCACATGTGTTTAATTTTGGAAAAAACAACTTGGTAGAAACTCTGTAGATAAGGACCTTTGACATGGGTGGGGTTTAAAATTGATTTGGGGCGAAAGGGGGTGTGATGAATCGGTGGAGAGGTGGGGGGATGTTGAGTAAGGTATGATGAATAGATGTCTGTTTCACCATCTCCAGTGTACAGATCTTCAAGGAGAGCTAAGCAGGAAGCATCCAGTGCATGGTCAGGGGTGGGATCATCATGGGATTCCTCAGATGTATTGTCTCCGGTGGGGTTTCCTGAGGCTTTTGATATTAAAAAACCTTTTGACTGTTTACGGATGAATTTATTGAGGTCTACGAACAAGGTGAAAGGATTTGGACCAGCTGAGGGGGCAACGTTGTAGTTTGGTCCCCTCCTCGTTCCTCTATTGCCAGCCAGTAGACAGGTAAGAAGTGTCATAATCTTTAAAATCAGCAGCTACAGTATTTTGATGTGCTGACTTAGCATTTTGGCCTGAGGCAGAGGGGCAAACTGCTTTGGCATAATAACAAGGCCTTGAGCACTCTATTAGATTTTTCATCTTAAAAAATTCTCTTTAAAGCCACATTTAGTGGATTTTTTACTAAGCCACTAAATGTAGCTGGGAAAAAACACTGGAAAGTTTACAGGCTAGGTGTGTATGGACACAGGATAACATTCTGGGGAGGTTACTGTAAGAAAATATGCCTGTAGCCCAAAAAAAAGAGCAGGCAAACCTTACAGTACGCATGATTTCAAAGAGGACAATCACAACATATTACAATATCGACAATTATGTAATCCAAAAAATTGACAGAAAAACATTTGCACGTGCAAACACATGGAATAAAAGCTGTATAAAGATAAAACCTACCTTGATATAGTCTTTCTGCAGCAATTGAATAAAAGCTGAACATGTCTCTTAAATGATCACTCCCAGAGCTTGGGGGGAGATCTCGTGGTAACTTTTAGATCCTGGAGGCTTCTCCCTGTGGCTAGATACTGCAAGGTTGTTATTAGCCTCTGTTTACGATGAATGGAAATCCACATACATATGTCCTGCTTCCGGATATAGGGGACACCAAGGCTAACACGCAGTGAAAACAGAGATCCGTCATCCAGAGATAATTCCTGAAATCATCCAGATTATTCTCCTGAAGCTCTGCAGCAAGGGAATGTGATAAAATTGCTCACGGTTGAGCAACCAATTTTTGGTCCAGGAGGTCCTCTTTTTCTTTTTCTTGCAAAGGACTCTAGTCAGAGCAATTACTCCTAGCCCTACAATAGCAGGAGTTCTATTATCTGCCATAATAACTGGTCCTCGCACGAAAGAACGGGTTATTGCGAAAGCTCGGTCACGGAAAGCCTGCTACGGAATTAGTGGAAGGGGCCCATAGGGGTCAGGCACAAAAAAGAACTTCCTCTTTATACTTTTGTAGTACGTAGATACGTTAGCCTTTGTGGAATGAAAAATTTCAGAGGTCCATATCATCTCCAAAATCATGGACATGCGCTTTTGAAAAAAATCGGACATTCGGTCATCTGAAAATCTAAGCGTATTTACGAGGCTTTAGGATCATTGTCATGTTGGAAGGAAGGAGAACATTCAGCTCAGCCTTAGGTCTGGAGTGTTGTCTGTGGAACAGGTTTTCATTGAGCCTCAAACCATGGACTCTGACAAGTCTAATTGTCCCACTCCCAGTCTATAATGCTGATGGAAAATAAAACTCCACAGCAGGACACTGCCTGCCACCACAATGCTTCACTGTTGGGATAGTATTGAGCAGGTGATGATGAGGGGTGCCTGGGTTTCATACATAAATGACATTTACAATTGAGGCAAAACAGTTCAATATTTCTTTGAGATTTGTCTTGTTCCTCACAGTCTAAAAGCCCTTCAGGTGCTTTTTTGAAAAATCAAAGAAGACTTTCATGTGCTTTGCAATGGGAAGAGGCTTCCATCTTCATGTAGCCACTCTGCCATAATAAAGGCCACATCAGTGGAGGCCTGCAGCGATGGTTGTCATTCTCAAATACACATTTATCTTGTTAGTATTAATAATACGTTTATTCAAAATATGTGAAGTGTTCTAATTTATAAAAGAAATATCTGATTTCAACATTTTACTATGTATAATACTGTGCAGAGGTTTTAGCCGGATGAGAACAAATAATGTCAAGTACAAATGCTTTCAAAAATACATAATTTACTGGTTTCTTTTTATCAATTTTACTCATGCAAAGTGAAAAACAAAATAAAAATCTTCATCAAATGATTGAAATCAATCTTTAAATCCACTTTGGCTTAAAAACAGCATTATTTTGAAATGGTACACTAATAACTCACATGCAGTAGTCTTTGATTTCAGTAATATGTTTACAGTTCTCTTTTAAATTCAAATTAAATTTGATTAGAGATTTGATTCAAATTTCAATTTGAATTTCGGCAATTCAGATTCATTTACTTTTGTTATTCTGAGAGTTCGGTAAAATTTTTTAGTACTGTTACTGATACGTCCAAATAACAAAAAATGTGTATGAATTTTTATTCGGAACAAAAGGAACCTCACAAGTCTAACATAGGCATAGGCATGTTTAGTTTTAAAAAAGATTGTTAGTTCCTCAAACAGTCATATACAGTATGTACATGTTTTATTAAGATAACCTAGTTATAGCCAGAGTTATGAAAATGGTATATCACGTACCAGACAGACCTGGAAGGAGGGGCATCCTGTTAACTGATTTTATGAACCCCAAATAGTCATTGTGATTACACCCTCTGACAAATTTCAGTTTATCAGAGTCCTCCTTATGATAGCCATCAGTAGTTTACAACAATCAATTAATGTTCTTTGGGGCTTTACAGATTGTGGATCAACAATTGTTCATTCCACCTGAACTGTTATAAAACATCTTGCTTAATAGTGCACTGGGTTAACGCTGATAACATTAGTTCATTATCTCCAAAGGTTTATTCATTAATGGCTGGGAAGATGCCAGGGACGTGCAGTCAGGGGAGGCAGGTGAGGCCCTGCCTCACCTGGTTCAGGGGGAGTAGCTCAAGAACCTGAGGTTTGGGGGGTAGGTAGCCTAAGTCCTACCCCACCACTGGTAAAAAATTTGGGCTTCTACGACCTATGATTTAGGAGATACGGGGCTCCTTGCACAGCCTGTCAGAAGCTAAATAATGAGCAGTTTAAATACAAGATGGCACACTCTGTTTGCAGCAGACTGAGAGGTTGAACTCACAGTGCCTCTCCTCACTTCTTTGCAGAAGCACTGAGCTCAATGGACAGCTTGGAGTCTTGGACCAATGGTAAAGTACCATTAGCCCCAGCTGTTCAATACAAATGCTGCAGTGGAGGCACGCCTCTCACTGCAGTGTCATAGAAGGGGCATGTGTCTAAAAGACAAATGCTCCCTTCCAGCCCAGCCCTCTTAACTATAAGGAAATGGGTATAAGATTTACCCCCAATCCCATGTTTTTCTCAAACAGTTAAGAGGGAGAATGAGAATCTGCTGCTGTTGAAACGGTACTGATTTAATCAAGCTAAATCATATATTTATATGCTATATGTTATAACATAATAATTTATTATTTATCTATTTACTGTTAAATTACTGGTTTGAGCTATAACTTCAAACTTCAGTAATTTCTCCGTTAAGCCACCTGCTTGAGTATAGTTTTTGAAAATATAGTAAATTACTTTACAAAACAATATATAATAATTATTTGTATATTACTTATGATAATTTACCCCTTGCCACTCAGGCCAATTCTGACACTTCTCTCCTACATGTAATAATCATCATTTTTTTTTACTAGAAAATTACTCAGAACCCCCAAACATTATATATATTGTTTTATCAGACACCCTAAGAAATAAAATGGTGGTTGTTGAAACTTTTTATGTTACACAGTATTTGTGCAGCAATTTTTTAAACGCTTTTTTTTTTTTCTTTTTTTTGAAACTTCCATGAATATAAAAAAAAAAAAAACACTAAAGACAACCTGATTTTTTTGGTATTAGGCTCCCAGTGCTAGGTACCACAAATTACAGCAATGTCTCCTCTCTACAGCTGGAAGTGGCAGCAGAGGAGGTGATTACACTGCCCTGCTGAGGTTTTTGCTGATGATCCCCATTGACGCTGAGGTATCCAGTGCCTGCCTGTGGGATCCCGGGCTGGGGTTACAGCCACCCGTTCAGTGTGGTCTCCTGTAATAAGGGACCAAAGCTTTCTGGTAAGTGGCAGTGTTTTTCCATGGTAAAGGCTTCATCTTTGCACTTGTCACTACAGTGTGGAATGTTATTATGCATCACCTTGGGATCTGTTTTTTGCATTATGGACTCTTTTCCATCTTTTTACCATTTATTATATATATAATTTGTTTTTTCACTGCACTAAGTTTATGGACGTTCTCAATTGAATTTCCTTTATATTTGCACATTGTTCCAATTGCATTTGTTCTTTGATGTATATTCATAGCACTTCAATTTGCACTTTAAATATTTTGACTCAGTGTATGTAGTATCACTACTGTGATTTGTGGTACCTAGCACTGGGAGCCTAATACCACTTTTTCCCACTAGCGAAACTTTTTTGTTTTGCATTTCTGATTGGTGTTGTATAACACTTTGTAGTTGCAGCTCCATTTATATACCTTATCTGTTAGCGCAATTTTTTTATATACCCAACCTGATTTTTTTGTATAATGTGAAAGATGATGTTACGCCAAGTAAAAAGCTAACAGGTCACACTTTAAAATTGCGCACACATGTGGAATGGCGCCAAACTTCAGTACTTAAAAATCTCCATAGGCACGCTTTAATTTTTTTTACAGATTACATGTTTAGAGTTACAGAGGAGGTCTAGTGCTAGAATTATTGCTCTCTCTCTCTAATGATCGTGACGTATGTAACCTGTGTGTATCTGGCTCTGATACTAGCCAGTGCCTCACTAGCCACTGACCTCACCGCACGTCCCCGGAACATCCTCTTCCTGAGGTTATTTGTTTCAGGAGGGGGGGGGGGGGTCACTGCTGGCTACATGGTTGTAAGCCTGCTATGTGTCTTTTTGAAAAACTGTCAATGTTTGCTTGTGAATTAAAAAAAAAAAATGTTTTGACCACACAGTTTTGGGGCACTAAGGACTAATGTACACTGCTGCTGGTAAACAGACGTTCAGAGGCAGTTGGATGCTTTTTTCAGCTGCCCCTGAACTCATCCAATGTTATCTTATGTGTACATGTACACAGGTTCCTATAATGTCATTTTTAGGCAGTTGAGTTTAGAGGCCTTTTTTGGAAAGCAAAAAAAAATTAGTTCAAACGCTGAGTTTAGAGGCATTTCAAGCGTTGTTTACAGGCTTTTTTCATTTTTGGCTATTTTGAAAAAAAATAAATTTTTTTTTCAAACGCTTCTAAACGCGAGCGCGGCTAAACACGGCATGTAAACGTGGCAAAACGGACATTTTAAATGTGGGTTACTATCTGTCAAGTTAAATCGTTCAGGAGAGGTTGTAAAAACGTCCCGTGTACATTAAGCCTAAGACCTCGGCATCATAACACACACAATGTACATCCTGCAGTTCTCGTATAGTAGGTTCTCTGAACATAGAACTTTGAAACTCAACTCCATCCTTCTACACAGCTCTGTTTAAGAGGCCTAAGACATTGTCATCTAGGACTCCAGTCCTCTCTGATTCCTTCACAGGGCCTAAAACAAGATAGACATCTTTCTCTCATCTAGCTACACTTCAGGAGCATTTCATGAAGACTGCAGAACAGAACAACATCCTTATTTAAATGAGTTCTAATGGCAATAAAGGCCTTTGTCAAAGTTGTTTGAAACACACTGAAATGTTGTTAAAATAGACTCCTTCTTAAAGCGGTTGTAAACCGCTTAGTGTTTTTCTTTTGTTTTTTTAGGACCTGCAAGGTAAAGGCATAATGTGCTAGTATGCATTGAATACTAGCACATTATGTGGCACTTACCTGAAAACAAAGCCCTCCAGTGATGCAATGTAATCGATGGAAGCAGCATCCTTCTTCTCCTGGTCTTCTTTCCAGGTCCGGGGCTCCAGCTCTGTGACAGGTTGGAGCCGCGATGACATCACTCCTGCACATGCACGGGGCAGCCGTCATTCATGGCACACGTATCTGAAGGAATGACACGGGCGGCCGTTGCTTCAGAGCGCATGCGTTGATGACGTAATCGGCTTCATGTAATATAAATATCTCCTAAACAGTGTACGTTTAGGAGATATTTGCACTATCTATAGGTAAGTCATATTATAGGCTTACCTATAGGTACACATTATGCACAGAAGTTTACTTCCTCCTTAAGGTGAAACAACAACAAAAAAATAACGTGTAACTACAGGAAATTTTAGTTTTGGATGCAGTGGATACAGTGATAGATTAGAACACTTGTCGGTTTTTATTGTTGTTTGAGTGCCCGTTAGGGAGATTTACTCTCTATTTGTCCTATTTATCTTTATCACCGAGAGTGAAAGAAAATCCCAAATTTTAAGATCACATCAGAACACTGATAGAAGGAAAATCTTCCAATGGGGACACTAAGTCTGGTCACCATGCTAATACACCAGGTTTCCCTAATTTTGGAGGGATTTTGTAAGGGATACCGAATGCAGGTAACAAGCAGCATGGATGACCAAATCTATATAACTGCACTTAGGAAACTGAAATCAGACTGTGTATGGTTAGAATGAAATTAAAATGTTACTAAACCCATGAATATAACAATATAGCATCCGCACCCACACAGTACCCACAACCTATAAATCAGTTTTTTTCAATACGGTCGATGTGCTGAATGTTCCTGTAGGAGGAAATTTCACTCTGTTCTCCCTTTTTTCCTCTTCACACAGCATTCGAGCTGTAGCAGGAGCAGGAGCCATTGGTGCTTGCTGCTGTCAAACAAATGTGAAGTGAGTAATGCGGAAATGCGGAGAGTAGCTCCATAGACACACAGGTCTGGAACAAGCACATGCCATTTGTCCCCATAGCAAACAGCTTGCTATGTGGACACATTTAAGAAGAGGAGCCAAGATCGCCACCAGGGACCCGAGAAGAGAAGGATCGGGGCCGTTCTGTGCAACACCACTGCACATAGGAGGTGAATATAAAGTGTTTGTTATTTTAACACTTTAAATTTAGTAACACTTTAAGTAAAGCACACAACACCTATTAACACCAACAGACCATAAGCAAAGCAAAAGTAAAATATAAATGTTACAGTGAAGCAAAACCAAACCAACAACCTAAATATATACACTATTTACAAATGGGAGCCCCAAGCGATTCACTCCAAGGGTTTCCTCTCACTTCCTGTTTTGGCTATGGGACAGGAAGTGAAGGGAAATCTCCTTAACCCCTTCAGATACGCGCTATTGCCAAATGACGGCAGCAGCGCGGACCTACATTGTCGATACTACGTCTATTGACGTCGTCCCATGCACGAGCGGCCTGCGTGCCCCCTGTAGGGCGCGCGCGGCGCGCTCAGTGATAAGCGAGTCTATGAGACTCGCCTGATCACAGATCGGAGTAAGGGGTCGGTCCCGACCCCTTACCACATGATCAGCTGTCAGCCAATGACAGCTGATCATGTGATGTAAACAGAACCGGTAATCGGCTATTTTTTCTCCTTGCACTGACAGCGTGAGGAGGAAAAAAAAAAGTCGATCACCGGCAGCCGTGGGAGGGACATCAGTCCCGATCACGGCGATCATCTGTGCCCCCTGCCAGTGACACAGCAATAGGCAGCAGTGCCACCTACCAGTGCCCACCAGCGTCACCCATCAATGCCCACAGTGCCATCCATCAGTGCTCACAGTGCCATCCATCAGTGCCCACAGTGCCACCCATCAGTGCCCACAGTGCCACCCATCAGTGCCACATCAGTGCCACAACAACAGTGCTGCACATCAGTGCCTCCTATCAGTGCCCATCAGTGTCACCTACCAGTGCCCATAAGTGCCCATCAGTGCCGCCCATCTCTGCCCTTCAGTGCTGCCCATCAGTGACCCCCATCAGTGGTACCTATCAGTGCCCATCAGTGCCACCTATCCATGCCACCCATCCATGCCACCCATCAGCGCCCATCAGTGGCCATCAGTGCCGCCTTATCTGTGCCCATCAGTACCGCCTTATCTGTCCCCATCAGTGCCGCCTTAACTTTGCCTATCAGTGCCGCCTTAACTGTGCCTATCAGTGCCGCCTTAACTGTGCCTATCCGTGCCCATCAGTGCAGCCTATCAGTGCCCACCAATGCCGCCTCATCAGCGCATATCAATGAAGGAGAAAAATTACCTGTTTGCAAACTTTTATAACAAACTATGAAACATGATTTTTTTTTTCAAAATTTTCCATCTTTTTTTGTTTGTTTAGCAAAAAATAAAAATCCCAGCTGTGATTAAATACGACCAAAAGAAAGCTCTATTTGTGGGAAAAAAATGATAAAAATTTCATTTGGGTACAGTGCTGTATGACCGCGCAATTGTCATTCAAAGTGTGACAGCGCTGAAAGCTGAAAATTGGTCTGGGCAGGAGGGGGGTTTAAGTGCCCAGTAAGCAAGTGGTTAATGGGACACAGATGGCAAAAAAACTGACATGAAAAAAAGATATAAGTTTACATCCACCTTGTGATTGAGACCCTGTGTAATCCTGAATCATAATTTAAAAATCCACAGGGCCTCCCACTTCAGCAATCTTGTAGGGGCATTTTCACTTTTGGGATAGACCTTTTCAATATCATGATGCGAAAAGAATGACATGTCACTGCCTTGTATGTTCTAAAAGTAGTGGGGGTGGGGCCCATTGGAGGGATGAGACACAAAATAAGTTCTAACCCCTTAAATAGTGTATACCCATATTGAGTCTAATGGTGTCTGATAGTACACCCCACATATTGCACATTGCAGTTAAAAAAAATATAACATTCACTTGTACCACAATTTATAAAGTGACTAATGAGAAAAAGTATCACCAGACACTGTCAAACAAAGCACTTTGGTTTTGATATGAACTTTGCAATATCTGCACATGAACATACCACATTTATAAGATCCTTGTACAGACAACCATGTCTTTCCCTGTAAACAGTAAGGGAGTTGAAAATTTAACCAAGTGGGTGGTCAATGTCTAGCAAACTTACTGCCCTCTTTCAGGATGCCATAAATACTGGCCTAACGCAGGGGGGGGGTTCTATTTACAATATGCACAATCTTATAGTATCTTATACTATATTCACTTGTACACACAATTGCTCCACTAGGGAGCTTTTTGAAGGGGAAGTAAATATTGTTTCATCCTACTTGAGAGCCAGCGGTTACCCTAACTGGTTAATTAATAGGGGAAACAATGGGCACTGATGAGATCTAGAGAGTTGATTCAGACAATCATGAAAGAATGTTACTAAAGTTTGGACTTTTATTACTGAGAATATAGTAAGGCAGTGGATATTTGGAGGGAGAAATTCTTTAGTTCAGTTTGCAGTTATTGGTTAACAGTAGGGATGAGCTTCGAGTTTGAGTCAAACTCATTACTGTATAATGTTCAACTCGAACATCGGCTGTTCGCCAGTTCGCCAAACAGCGAACAATTTGGGGTGTTTGCGGCAAATTTGAAAGCCGCGGAACACCCTTTAAAAGTCTATGGGAGAAATCAAAAGTGCTAATTTTAAAGGCTTATATGCATGGTATTGTTATAAAAAGTGTTTGGAGACCTGGGTCCTGCCCCAGGGGACATGTATCAATGCAAAAAGCAGTTTTAAAAATGGCCATTTTTTTGGGAGCAGTGATTTTAATAATACTTAAAGTGAAACAATAAAAGTGTAATATTCCTTTAAATTTCGTACCTGGGGGGGGGGTGTCTATAGTATGCCTGTAAAGGGGTGAATGTTTCCCGTGTTTAGAACAGTCTGACAGCAAAATGACATTTCAAAGGAAAAAAGTCATTTAAAACTACTCGCGGCTATTAATGAATTGTCGGTCCGCCAATACAAATAAAAGTTAATTGATAAAAATGGCATGGGATTTCGCCACAGGGGAACCCTGAACCAAAATTTTAAAAAAAATCGGGGTGGGGGACCCCCTAAATTCCTTACCAGGCCCTTCAGGTCTGGTAAGCATATTAAGGGGAACCCCGGCCAAAATTTTGTAAAAAAATGGTATTGGGGTCCCCCTTTAAAAAAAAACATGCAATTTAAGGGGAACCCCATGCCAAAATTTTTTTTTAAATGGCGTGGGGTCCCACTAAAAATCCATACCAGACCCTTATCTGAGCACGCAACCTGGCAGGCCGCAGGAAAAGAGAGGGGACAAGAGAGAGCGGCCCCCTCCTCCTGAACCATACCAGGCCACATGCCCTCAACATTGGGAGGGTGCTTTGAGGTAGCCCCCAAAGCACCTTGTCCCCATGTTGATGAGGACAAGGGCCTCATCCCCACAACCCTTGGCCGGTGGTTGTGGGGGTCTGCGGGCGGGGGGCTTATCGGAATCTGGAAGCCCCCTTTAATAAGGGGACCCCCAGATCCCGCCCCCCCGTGTGAAATGGTAATGGGGTACAAAAGTACCCCTACCATAAAAAAGTGTCAAAAATGTTAAAAATGACAATAGACAGTTTTTTTACGATTCCTTTATTTAAAGTCTTCTTTCCATCTTCTTCGGGTCTTCTTCTTTCTTCCTTCCTTCTTCCTTCAGTTTCTTCCTCCATCTTCTTCTTCCTCTGGTTCTGCCAAATCCAAACAGAACTTTTAATTAACAATATTGTTTCAAATAAGTGATCCACACCACATATCTGCAAATTACTCTGGTTGCCTGTCCAGTATGTAGCTATGGTATCTTGTTTACTGTATGTGCAAATATGACTATGACCAGTGAAGCCTCTTTTCTGTTTTTTAGTACTTACAGCAAAAAACCCCCCAAAGGGACCTTTTCTGTCTTATTAAAAGAATGGACAACTTTTATATCCCTTCTTATTATTTTTATTATGTTTTCTTATTACCAGACCATCATTACCTTCTGACACTGAGGCATATAAAAAGGACAAGTAGAAGACCAAGAGAGCAGTGTGGAACATCTCTAAACATAACTATATCAATGTCTTCAAAAGGTTCTGTAAAACTTAAGCTAAAGGCCAGCTAGATTATAAACTATGTCCATCATGTTAAAGCTTAGATAATTCCTAATTTACTCTAATTTCTCATATTATACACCTTCATTCATAGGCGACATGCCACTGGAAAGGACCACCATATCTGGAGCATTAACCCCACAGCCGCAAAAGCAAGAGTTAGGAACAAATTTAGCAGCACACACTGACGTGAAATATCATTATGAGATGACCTTGTATGCATTTTCAAGGGCTTTTTGAAACAGCTTGCCAAATTGATGCCTATTCCTCCGGCACAAGGGTGTCATTTAGATCTTGTTCCCAATAGATGCAGTAAGTTGGCATGGTATCAGAAACATGGTCTTGAATGGACACGTAGATCAGGGATAACATGTCCATCATGTTAAAGCTTAGATAATTCCAGCCCCTAAAAAATGAATTCTGATTCTAAAGCTATCTATACTTTCTCATGTGCCAATAAGAGATTTTAATTTGATTGAAATGGTATAGGAAAATCATGAGGGATTGTTACTTCAGTAATGTGCAGGAAATAGCATGTCATGATACAACTAATTTTTTACTCCAATTACCACAAAATAATTAGAATTTTTAAATCAATGAAAAAATGCTTGCTCAGTGCAGCCTTGAGATTCTTGTTGATGTGGTAATAGGGCATGCTTTAAAAAATGGAACCATAGTGTTTGCTTGTATTTGAATAATAGGAACATGTGTTTTGAACTACATTTTCTATTACATAATTTTTCTGTAGTATATGCATATCAAATATAATTGCATTCAGACATAGTTAGATCTTAAAAGTTATTTTTTGAATCAGTTAATCTGTATTGATTTACTTGATTCTAAAAAGGTGTCTATAAATATAAAAAATGAATACGACTTACACTGCAAAAATAACTGCTCACAGTGCAATCTTTGTGCTATTGTCAATTTATACAGTGGTTGGAGAATTCTACTCATCGGCTATGGTTTGCTTCATAGCCTTTAAGAAGCAAGAGATCAAGGTGTGATGCCGTTGTGGTACAAGTGTTATTGGTCTGTGGTGTAGCGCTTCCATGGATTTCTCATATTATACACCTTCATTCATAGGCGACATGCCACTGGACAGGACCACCATATGTGGAGCATGTCACCATTAACCCCACAGCCGCAAAAGCAACAGTTAGGAACAAATTTAGCAACACACACTGACATGAAATATCATTATGAGATGACCTTGTATGCATTTTCAAGGGCTTTTTGAAACAGCTTGCCAAGTTGATGCCTATTCCTCCTGCACAAGGGTGTCATTTAGATCTTGTTCCCAATAGATGCAGTAGGTTGGCATGGTATCAGAAACATGGTCTTGAATGGACACGTAGATCAGGGATAACATGTCTTTTGTAGTCGTAGCAGATTTGCAAAGGGATTCAACGCCAATAAGAGTTTTCGGGGAAATGAGATTCTGGGTTAATGACTCAACAAAGTGGCGCAGTTTGAGGTAGTGAAAAAACTTGTTTGTGGGGAGATGGTTAGACTTCAGCAGATGGCCAAAGTAGCAGATACCTGTAAGAGTAAGCACAGAGTGCACTGTCACCAAGCCATGAGAGATCCACCAGCTAAATGCAAATTTATCAGTCATGCCTGGAGCGAAGGAGCGATAAATGGGGGATATCAGGCTTGCCAAGTATTTGATGGAGTCCAAAACAGATAGCGTATGCGTAATAATTGGATTTAACAATTTTGAATGCAGATAGTGTGGTAGCCAGTTAGGGGAGGTGAGGGGAACGGGATGTACGCCCATGGTATCAATCATATCCCATTGAGGCAGATGCTGAAAAAAATTGGATAAGCAGGGTAATCTGGGCTGCTTGATGATAATAATGTCGTACGTGAGGGACCCCAACGCCTCCACGGATATGAGAACGGTAAAGCAATTGATGATTCAAACAAGCTTGGGTTGAATCCCAGAGAAAGTTCAAGATTTGTGCCTGCATGATACAAAGTATATGGGGAGGTTTGCATATCGGGAGCAAACAAAAAGGATACAGAGGGTTAAGTAAGTAAGAACTCTTGATAGCATGCTCTCAGCCGAATCACAATAGCGACGTATGGCTTCAAGATGAGAGTTGGCCAGGAAGATGTTGGAACAGCGGGGGGGGGGGGGGTGATGGGGGGACATTGACACAGTATAAGGGGTTGTAGTTAGAGGTGAGTGAGATTCCTAGGTAGGGAAGGGTGTGCGTCCACTGAAAAGGGAACTGGGTTTGGATCAGATGGAGCGTGACCAGAAAGAGACTAACACTTATAGTTGTTGACTTCACATGAAGGCCGGAGAGCTCACCAAAACCTTAAGGGAAGGGACATAAGATTCTGAAGAGAAGTGTGTGGGGATGTGAGGTACAACAAAACATCATCAGAGAAAAGTGCTGTTTTGTGGTGTGTAATTCACAATTATTTTCAACTAGATGGGTGATGCCATAATGATAATATTTCTGCTTCATTTGCAGTATGGGTAAGATCTAATCTTTTTTGCTTCTTATAACTTATCTACATGGCTCCATAGCCAAAATATAGTAGAATTATTTGACCCGTGTGGGTTAATATTAAACAGGTGATACAGTTGGTGAAAACCAGGATCCAAAAGTTTGCCTAAATATACTGTAAGATAACTTATATGCCTTTATATAGTCACCAATTCTAGCACCTTGGAGTGAGAGAGTTAACGTTTTTGTAGTTGATGACGCACAACTAGAAAGTAATTGCTTTTGTGAAATTCCATGAGCTGAGTAAAAAACAAGTGTTTTCTTTCTTGTTTTCTATCACCAAATCACTTTTCATTTTCATAATTCAAACATAATAAAGTGTGGAGAGAATAAATTATTACATTTCCGAAATTTTAGACAGCTATTAAATACTCAATGAAAAGCAGCCAGTGGTTAAATGTACTTCGCAATAACAAAAGAATGTAGTGCCAGAGTAAGGGCTTGTTTACACTAGTATAGCCCTCTAATGAGCAGTCCACAGTGGAACTTTTCAGAGGGCATTTAAAAGATAGTGAAGAAGTTTTATGTCGCCTCCTCACCACCTGTTTTAACCCCTAAAAGACTGCACCACCATGCAGTCCCATTTACTTTATAGCATTCAATGAGGGAATGCTTTTTTCTGTACCACAGTACAAAGTTGCTGTACTCCCTACCACAAAGTGTAAACTAGACCTAAGGGCTTTTAAATTTTGTATTCTGTATGTACTTTAACTGACAATTGCGCAGTCATGCGACACTGTACCCAAATAAAATGCATGTCCTTTTTTTCCACACATAGAACTTTATTTTGGTGGTATTTGATCACCTCTGCGGTTTTTATTTTTTGCGCTATAAACAAAAAAAGAACGACAATTTTGAAAAAAAAAAAAAAAAAACAATATTTTTTACTTTCTGCTATAAAACATTTCCAACAAAATAAATTTAGGCCAATATGTAGTCTGCTGCATATTTTTGGTAAAAAAAATCCCAATAAGCGTATATTAATTGGTTTGTGCAAAAGTTATAGCGTCTACAAACTATGGGAAAGGGACTTTTTATTTTTTAAATATTTTTTACTAGTAATGGTGGCGATCAGCGATTTTTAGGTGAACTGTGACATTGTGGCGGACAAATCTGACACTAAGTGACACTTTTTGGGGACCAGTGACACCAATACAGTGATCAGTGCTAAAAAAATGCACTGACACTGTATACATTTTTTCACACAAAATGGACTGATGTTTGTAGGGGCAGAGTTAAAATAGGTGCATACCTGTAGGACATTCATAGCCCTTCTGACTGCTCCCAGCATTTCCTGAAACCGTTACTGTTACAGTTTTCTTACTGAATGTACAGTAGATACAAACTCCCAGGGGTAGACAGAAATGAAAATACATTTAAAAAAAATAATACCATAGTATGTTACATTTGAAGTAGTACTGCAATATCCCCTTACCCTGCTGTCCTAACCACTGGTCCATGGATGCCATATGGTAAATACAGCCTTGTGTAACGTAACTTACAGTAAACACCTACTCATTCTGCTGTAATACAAAATAGTGTATTTATTGGCGTATAACATGCACCTTTTCACCTTGAAAATCGGGTGCAAATAGCGTGTGCGTGTTATATGCCAATACTTCAATTTTAGCTGCCTTGGAGGGAACAGGGAAGGGGGCAGGACGAGCGCCATCAGATTACATACAGTGAAAATCTCCTGTTTACTTGGCAGCCTCTGTAATAGGAAGTCCTGTCTCCTGGGCCACCATTGAACCTCTGTTCTGTCTATCATAGGAGACTCTCGCTATATGTAATCTGTCAACACTCGTCCCATCCCCCTCCCTGTCCCCTCTAGGCTGCAGATGGGCATCTATGGGCACTGATGGCAATGGTGAGGCTGCTGCATTGAAGGCAATGGTAAGGCTACTGCATTGATGGCAATGGTGAGGCTGCTGCATTGATGGCAATGGTGAGGCTGCTGCATTGATGGCAATGGCGAGACTGCTGCATTAATGGTACTGGTGAGGCTGCTGCATTGATGGCAATGGTGAAGCTGCTGCATTGATGGAACTTGTGAGGCTGCATTGATGTGGACTGATGGCACTTGTGAGGCTGCAGATAGGGCATTGATCAGGCTGCATTGATGGCAATAGCAGGGCTGCAGATGGGCACTGACCCTTATTTTGTTTCAAAGTTCCTTATTTAAAATGTAAGTTTTTTTCCTGAAACTTCCCTCTTAAAATGAATGTGTGTGGTACACGCCTGTGCGTGTTATACGCTGATAAATAGGGTAATAAACTATTAATATCACCCTGCTACATTGACATCTTATTCTACACTATCACAAAGGAAACACGTGTAAGTCCTTTAGGACCCTTACAAATGTTTGGCTGCAGAGTTTACCTGTTATTTTTTTTATCACCGGAAATTCTTTAATGGCTTAAAATGTAATTATGATTAATCTAACAACAACCTTTTGGAGACACATTAGTCAATACTTGACATTTCCAAGAAGTTGTAAAAGCAGTAAAAGTCACAGCAATACTAGTGACAGTCTATTTAGGTCTGGCAGGTTCGGTCTCCATGTGTGACACAAACTATTTGATGAGGTACATTGTGTGCTTTCCTCCCATCTGTTCATTTCTTGAGAAACCAACAAATTCCTTTATTTCCTCTTTATTTTTTGAATAGATTTATACATTTGCATTCTGAGAGACTGAATGATAACATACCCAGCACCAATGCTGTAGACCCCCCCAAGCATTATTTTGCACAGGAAAAAATCTATAGCAACAAACACATTTCTACATAATAAAATATGTAGCATTTGTTATTAATAGGGGAAAGCTCATGATGTTAAGGTTTCGAGTTCTGGTGAACCTGGTGACAACCAAGAATCCCTTAAAAAGTAAAATTTTTTTGTATAACCAGTTTTAAAAACATATCAATCATTAAAAATGCACTATGGCAAGTGCAAAGTATATCACACATTCCACACAAGAGTTGAATATACAAATATATGTTTAGTAAACTAGAAGTGAAAAACAAAGACTTAACCATCTACGATGCTCAGTTGTTCTGTGTCTGTAGAATGAAAATTGAGTCCTGACATGTTTCACAAAAAATCACTTCCTCAGGAGTCATCAAGGTGCTTGAGGATATACAGTACATTACATAAATTAGTACAAAAACATCATACATACATATGTAATCCAATGTGTGTAAATAAGTCAATTATTTATAAATCATAATGTGCAAAGAAGTATGATCAAACAGAGGGTGGATCCTCTTCAAACAGAAGAGGAAAGCCTCAATGAATATAGCCCAGGAGAAAAGAAATAAAGCAAGCAACAAAGGCCATAACAATCACCATCCAAGGTGACACAATAGCCATGATATAAAAAACAATGATGGTATAATTTAACTACACAAGTGCATATTATAAAGATGCCCATGTTAATATGAAGATACAGTCCCACCTAAATCAACTAAGCAAAAGATTAAAAAGGAATTCACCCTATGACAACCAGCAAGTTTCCACACTTTCAGGGCAGCAGTAAAGACCATACCATAGTTTCCCCCATATTTAGGTATACAAAAAGATAGCACCCAGACCTGACTCCACCCTCATACCCACTGCTGAAAATAATTCAGTACAAGAGAAACGTTGGCAACACAGACTAAGCACAACAGAAACATGCCTTCTACATCAAAATTTAAAGCTTTCAATTTTTGAAAAGTGGACTTTGTTCTATAAAATAACATCAGTACCATAAGAATATAGAGTTAATGCAGCATTATTTGTTTAAAATTAAATCAATAAAATATATTGCACCTTCCTATATGAGCACATCTTTCTTTTTTTTTTAATTCTTTCAAGTAATGAAGAACAGACTCTCTTGAAAATATAAAAAAAGATTGCAGGTGGTGTGGTTTTTGCAAAGTCAAACCCTTTTACTAAACTGCTAAACAAGAAACAGACTTTAAACTTCTTGGCAATTATCCAAAATAAAAATACTTGGCTTTCATTGAGTAGACAATCCTCCAGGTCTGATCAAGGATCAGCCACGAAGACTTTCTTTAATCTATGTAATTTCTTTTAATTATGCTGACAAGAACAGGCCAGCAAAATCTACTTAAATGGTAATGAAAAAATACAATTAGGTAAAAATGTGGATGTAGGATTGAGTCATCTAGTATAAAAATTATACATGTGTAAATGTAAGCAAACTTTAACCTTTTAAGTTTGGGATAATATGAAACGAGACTGAGTAATTTAATGTTCTTTTTAGGTCATGCTCCTTCAAAGAAAACAGCCAATCTCAATAATAAAAAAATAAAAGTAAAGAAGAAACCTAAGGGAAATTAAGGAATGCACCATTAAAAAAAGAAAAATGAAAAAAAAAGTATCTGACAACATTCTTGGAAAGGAAGAAAGGATACCATATCTTGAAGAGTGCTTTTCAAGCATCTGCATTAGCCCTCATCACCCCAAACCCACCATTAACTGGCAATAAATATTAAAATCTAAATGTGCAATCTCCTATATAGTTTCACCAACAGCTACTGCATATAACCTACCAGGCTTGGTGTAAATTAAATAGATAGTTTAATTAGGATTTTTCTCAACACAGTTGCTGTTCATTCTAGTGGAGATTATTTCAAAACCGTACAATAATATTTCAATTGTGTTGCCAGTGTTCGCTTTAACCCTAATAAACTTGGGGTTGCCACTCCAGGCAATCATACTTCAATTCCAGTGACTCCTGCAGATGGGTACAGAGGACTAAGGAGCCCATCCGTCAGCTGTGTAGCATATACTGGAAAGGCAAAAACACCGCCCGCACACCAACCCAGCCCGAAAGGTGAATAAACAAGACGGCTTCAGCCTGACTCCACCCAGGCCATGCCCCTGATTCATTTTATCCTGTCCACCTCCATGATTAGGCCACCGTGGGGTGGGTGAAATGAATCAGAGTGTGACCTGGGAGGAGTTAGGCTGAAGCCATCTTGTTGATTCCCCTTTCGGGCCGGGTTGGTGTGCGGCGGTGTTTTTCCCTTTCCAGTATGATGCCAGTGTTGCCATTGTAAAGAGAGTGATACATTCCCCTTCTTTTAGGTTATATTTGCCTTGGTTATTGTATGCCTTTCTGTTTCCTTAAAGATGAAATCTGGGCCAAACAAAATGTCCAAATAAAAGCCACTTGTTACCTAAATATTGGTGTCCAGTGAGTATTTATGCCAGATCTGTACAAAAATCCAGCATGGAACTACTCCTTTACTTTACCTCTGTGCAGGAGCTTCCTATAATAAAGACCGGTAACTGCTCCCTCCTGTGCACAATTCTGCACTCTATAGAGGCTATGTGCAATACAGTGATGAAGTTCCCCCCATGGTTATAATTATGTCTGACCCCCTCCCCCAAACTCTTTTTATAGAATATTTAAATCATGATTGTTGTGGGCAGTCACTATTCATGAACCCCATACTAGAACACAGCTCAGCTTAAGACACTTTTAACAGGAAGCAGGTATCATGGTATCATTATTCCCATTAAAACAGTCCAAAATTAGTGAGTAGCAGGGTACTTCAAACATGACTAAAGTTTGGGTGGAAAGTCCAAACCCCACTAAAGTCAATGGGTGCCGAATGTTAAAAAACATTTGTGGCCATTTTCTAGACTATACATTCCATTTGGCTGAGAGCAGTGATTTTAGCAATGCTTAAATTAAAACATGAAATATGCAAAACTCTAATTTATAACATATCTGGGGAATGCCCTGACTCTGCCTGTGAAGTGACACATCTATGCATACAACCTATTACAGCAATACTGACATTTACAAAAAGTGTATTTAAAGTGGAGCTCCAGCCCCCCATCAAAAAGTTTATAGTCAGCAGCCACAAATACTGTAGCTGCTGACTTTTAATATTAGGACACTTACCTGTCCAGGGATCCCAAGATGTCAGCAGCTCAGCTGATTTTTCAATCGGCTCTCAGGTGCTCCTGCCGCCATTCCTTGTAAGGGAAATCGGCAGTGAAGCCTTGTGGCTTCACAGCTGGTTCCCTACTTCACATGTGCGAAGCACACTGCGCTTTGTGAATTGCCCAGCAGTGGGGGAAGGAGGGGGGGCATACTTCCGGTTGGTTTTGCTGCAGCAAAGTCAGCAGGAAGTGGGAGCGGGTAACTGTCAAAAACAGGTACCTGCTCTCCCCTCTCCCGGAAATGTGCCAAATGTGGCAGAGGAGGGGGAGAAAGCAAACAAGGAGAGCTTGTCCTTTTGGGTGGTGCTCCGCTTCAAATTGCCAGCAAAATGACAGCTCTTGACCACGTTGTTCCCCTAGCACCAGCAGCCGCCAGCATTCTTAACATGTATTGAAGTATTATCACTTCTATACATGAAGTTTGCGGGTAAATGTTCAGACCAGCCAAGGTTCATTCTGAAAGATTGTAAGATAGGGGTATATGGCGCTACCTTATCAGAGTACCTAATATAAATAATCCGTGCTCATAAGTGCAGAGCGACACTCACTCAGCCACAAAACCATATGTATGTGAGTGTGGGTATACACCTTCTACACCTTTGTGAACCGTGCTAGTGTTTACAAACCCGTACCATACTCTTACATATATCTATGGTGTAATTAACCATCCAAGCCAATATGGATAATAATAATTAAATAATTAAATAAACAATAAAAAAAAACCATAACCACCACCACCTATTGCTTGGAGAGGAATCTATTCAATAGAACTCCCCCCTGCAAATAATGTGATGTCCAATCTCAAAATATCGTTAATCAATGCGTGCAAATATCCAGATTCCGTGTTGATCCACTTTTCCATCCAACAGTCAAAATGAATGGATGGGGGACATAAGTCTTAAATCAATTCATCAAGTGTGCAAAAATAATACAAAAAAGTGTTAAAAAAAATATATATAAAAATAAAATAAATAATGAAAAATCTGCAAATAAGCTGTATAGTTCCAGCATAAGCACAAAAAAAAAATATATATATATATATATATATATATATATATATATATATATAGCCAAAAAAATAGTGCATAAATGGTGCATAAGTTCCAACAGAAAACAGAGATCTGTGATTGGTGACTTTCGTGAGGAAGGCAACTGATATCCGGTGACTTGCGGTGCTCCCCCTCAAAGATCCCCACTCACCAGCTGCCTACACCCCTGCAGGGGTAATAGCCATGTAGTACCAGGTGGTAGAATGGTCCCAATGGGCCTGTCCCCAGGTGCTTCCGCTCCAGATGTAGTGTATCCATCAATGGTGTTAGGTCATCCTCATAAGAAAGAAACAGGGCTCCATAGTGTGATACGTTTAAATTTACTTTAATAAAGCTATCATCAAACAGCACATAAAATAAATAAATAAAATGCTAAATTATAATATAAAAGTCCAGGCTCCTAGTATAGAGGCCAGATAATCACACTGCGTAAGAGAAATACTGTACAGAGAGAGCTCGTGGATGTAAGGCCATCAGCTGAGCCGCGTGCGCCTCAGCTGCGTTCCACACTCTTTCCTCTTTCGCGTGTGATGTAGGTACGTAGCTACGCCTTACGCGTTTCGTCATTGACGTTGTCAAAGGCGTAGCTGGTGTACCTCGCACTGTGCTATTTAAAGACAAGCGGGCATACTGTGTTCCTCCAATGCTCCTCCCATGGGTGGATTCCCATTGTGTGTATTACCACAGCGTATATAACGGGTTATCGCTTTACTACCTACGGGGTTATTCCAAATTCATATATGTAAGCACCAAAGCCTTATATCCCCGCTTGTCATCAATAAAGGCAGACATATGCATTATGCAATCTACTTGTACACAAATTAAAAGTTTATACATCACATATTGCTCATTTAACCAATCTAATCTAATCATTAGGTGATACCATTTCTTCATTCCAGGGGATTGTTTTACTAAAATGGAGGGGGGCAAAAAAATGCAGAAACACGTTATAGAGAAAATATATAAAAAATACACAAAAACGCAGGAAGGATTTGTATAAAAAATACATAAAAAATATATAAAAAATATTGGATGATAAACAATAATAATAATGCAGGTAGGGACATAGAGTGGGCCCCCTGATGATGACATTATGTATTACTACTCCATTCCCTTTATGTTGTACCATCCCATTTATACCCCCTAATTATAGGGTATATATATGTGTATGGTAGCAAGAGAACAGTGTTAAATATTCACTTGCAGTCCAAGCTCACCCCCCAATTGGGCCCCAATCCCAATTACAACTTCCATATACTGGGCTGAGGAATTGGCATCATCATACATAAATGAGGCAACCCCCAATGGGTGAGGGCATCAGATTCGTATAGATTCATATTCATATACATCATATATATAGAGGGCATATATATAGAAGGGCATCATATTCATATATGTAGGGAGTATCCATATTATGGGGAAACATACATCAGTTGCATGCAAACAACATTAACATATGTGTATGTAATCCCCCGTACGCTCCTCCCGGAGTCATACCAAATGGGGGACCCCATACACATCCTCCTAAGAATGGGATACAAGCCAGTTACTAAAGAATTTTTGCACAGAGACACTTGTGTAAGATATATGTATACACAATTCTCCATCCCCCAGATCATACCAGAAAGGGGGTTCATACACACTTCCTACTGAGAATGGGGGGATAGTACCTATCAAAAGAAAGGATACTGTATAAGTGCACCAAATCGCAAGGGAGGGGCCACATGTAGAGTATAACTACCACAACCCTTAATTATACCCCCTAAGAGGTGACCCCCTATATTAAGGAGTCCCTTGTCTGTTGTCCTCCCCAGCCTCACCCCTTTGTACACATGGGGGAGATGAGAAGGGAGGGAAGGAGGGGGAGGGTGGGGCCTTGCCCTAAAGTATCCATAATAGTTGCCCCAGTAACCACTCAGAAGTTCCCACAGGTGGTCAGTATGTTGGTACATAGGATTTTGTCTAATGCCCCATACACACGGTCGGATTTTCCGATGGAAAATGTCCGATCAGAGCTGTTGTCGGAAATTCCGACCGTGTGTGGGCTCCATCAGACATTTTCCATCGGATTTTCCGACACACAAAGTTGGAGAGCAGGAGATGAAATTTTCCGACAACAAAATCCGATCGCGTCAATTCCGACCGCGTGTGGCCTGTTCTGGCGCACAAAGTGCCACGCATGCTCAGAATAAATTCCGTCACGGAACAGCTCGTTCTGGTAAACTTAGCGTTCGCAATGGATACAGCACTTTCGTTATGCTGCAATGTCAAAAATGGTTTAATACAGCGCACTCTCTTCTTCTTTATAATGTGACAAGAATTAAGTAGTTTTGCTGCTCATATTCACACACACTTCTCACAAACTTTTATTTTTGTTTTTTTATTGGGATTCCCTGAATATATTGTTATTAGTTGTCACATCTGACAGAATGTTTTTTTTATTTAATTTTTTGGGGGATTTTAAGCCTTTTTTTTTAGATTTAATGTTTGTATTTTTTCCAAGGCTGATCTTTGTTCAATGTTATTTTTATTTTTACTCCAGAATATTTTTGTGTGTGTTTTGTGTGTCAAGTTACCCCAACACCATTGATATCTTTTTTATTTAATCTCAAGGAGATTGTTTGTTGTTGGTGTCCCTTGTTAATTTCACATTGTATATTTGAAATGTACCTGAATCCTCACAAAAAAACTGTCCTTTTTGAAGTAAAACACATAGGAGAGTATAATTCAAAACAAAAATCCTTTATTAAGGGATCAGAACCAAACAAAGAGGAAGGCAACACTGGATCAACAGGAGAAATTAGCGAAGCCTGGGACCCCCAGGGCAGACATCAATTCTTGAACATCAAAATTGGAGGCCTGAGGAGTCCATATGTAAGGGAGGGCAGTCTGGTCCAGAATTCGCAGAGATGCGGATAGCAGCAGATGACATCTGTGTCCCCAGGCTGTGGTACTACAAGAGGCTGCATTTTTTGGCCCACCAGACTGGATCCAGGGTCCTCACTTTCTGGTATTCCTTTCACGCTTCCTTCCGGGCTGTGGCTGTGCTGTTGGAGATGTGGCAGGAGGAGGAGTAGGACCTGGAGGAGGAGGAGGACTGGGAGGACCTGGAGGAGAAGGAGGAGGAGGAGGAGGACCTGCAGGAGGAGGAGGAGGACCATCGCAAAGGTGTGTCTGAGCTGTAATTTGGCCCCTCATACCTTTCTTAAGAGCCTCCAATATGAGCGACTCACACATGGCTTGTTGGCCCTCCTCCATCCTCTGCATTTTATAGGCAATGGTGGCAGCAATGTCCTCTTCCACGGTGTGTGGTGCTCCCAGGACCTCTGTAGCCCTCCAAAAGAGTCCTCTGCCAGCCTCCTCTAGGGCACTCCTCCTCCTGCCACTTTCTCTTTCCAGGGGGGTGGAGGGACCTGCAGATCAGCCAGCCGGCTCGGCCCGGCCACCTCCTGGCTGAGACTTCCCTGTGTATGAAAAAGGGACATGGTTTTAGTTTTTGCATCATCAATCACAATCATAAATTAGTACTCCCAACTAACATCTAGTTAACATCATTGATTGGACAACCAGCAATATTTAGAGGAATGCTATATCTGGCTCAATCTGGGCTCCTCCACATGTTTCACTAATAAGGTACACAGGTTCACCGCCCCTTCCTATGTGCCAAACACTGCGCTCATGGGACTAAAGCCTCACTCTAAGCAGCCGCTTATATATTTAAACAGTGCAAGAAAATAAATGATTCACTATGAACTCGCCCCACCAAACAGTGAAATCAAATAGCAGCGCTAACTTAATTTACCTAAAAAAAAATATATATATATATATATATATATATATATATTTAAATATATATATATGTGAAAATTATATGTGACACAATAATTAACACCACCCTCTATTAAGCACAGGTCACATTGTGCTAATAGAGGGTTGTGTTAAATATTGTGTCACATATAATTTTCACATATATATATATATATATATATATATATATATATATATATATATATATATATATATATATATATATATATATATTTTTATTTTTTTTTTTAGGTAAATTAAGTTAGCGCTGCTATTTGATTTCACTGTTTGGTAGGGCGAGTTCATAGTGAATCATTTATTTTCTCCTCCACATGTTGCCTGGAAGGCCCAGTTTGGGCGTCAGAAGCCTCAGTCGGGGGGGAAGGTAGCGTGGAAGGAAGACTGGAGAGGGATGGCCTGGGTTCAGTCTGGCCTGCCAGAAAATGCAGCCTGTCGTAGTACCACATCCTGGGGACATAGATGTCATCTGCTGCTCCGGATCTCTGTGAATCCAGGACTTTCTTGCGCTCCCTTACATATGTGCTCCTCAGGCCACCAATTAAGATCTTCAAAAATGTGATGTCTGCCGTGGGGATCACCTGCTTCACAATTTCACACAATTGCTCCAGTGCTGCCTTCCTCTTTGCTTGGTTCTTGTAATGTGGGTGGTTAATCTCCCACAGACATGGCAGCTCCCTTAACATATCTATGAATACTGACATGAAGTCATTGTCTTTCACTAGCATATCCATGTTCACTGCAAGACACAACACAAGACAAAGCCTAATGTCAGACAAAACTCTCCTAATCTTGTTACAATATAGGCCTCAATGTAGAAGCAGTATAGGCACAAGTTTGTCTCTTACCTTCGTTCTTACGATCGGCACGTCCAATGCTCCTTCCTCCACTCACAGATTGTACGTAATACGCACGTGTGTTACGCTTTATATACACTGCGCATGCGTGTAACTCCGCCCGCCCCTGACGTTCTTTCTATTCAATTCCCCGCCCCTTTTCGTTCGGTGCAGTGGGGGAAGAGCACATGGCGGAGTCACAGCAGGTGCGTGATAATTACAGGAATGAGGAGGAGGAGGAGGAAAGCCCGGATCCGGACACGTCCCGATCCAGAAGGAGACGTTTTAAGGCCACAAATATGTCCTTTGGGGAGATGTTGGAGATGGTGGACATCCTGAAGAGGGCCGACTATGACGGAAAGTATGGGCCTTACCCCAACCCCAATATCAGAAAGGCCAAGATCATGGCGAAAGTGGTCAAAAGTCTTCACAGGAATTTCGGGGTACAACGATGGAAAGATCAGCTCAGGAAGCGGTGGTCGGACCTGAAATTAAGGGAGCCAGAGCAGTACAGAAAGATCCGGAGAGTGCTGCAAAAAAGTAAGTAGTTGTGCTGTGTTCCTATTCTTTTTGTCTTTATTACGTTCGTGCTGCTCCATATGCTTTTCTTAATTGTACAGTTTAAAAGGGCAACTTTAATGTTCATGGGCCCATTATTCGTTCGTATCAAACATTTTTCTTTCGGCCTCTAAAACACCATTGTTTAGGCCATATGCATTTTCCCACATTTTTTAGGGCCTACTTGGATGCCAAATATTTGTTTGTGTGGATGGGTTTGTTACTAGAATGAAATGCAAACTAGATTCTGTGTAAGGAGAGGACACTGAGCAGCTGTTTTCACATCTGGACACTGGAGCACTAGTGTGGGACACAAGAACACCATTTTTATTAGGAGGGCCACACAGGTGCTCCAGTGTATACTATAGGGGGGTCTCCATCTGTGAAGCTTGTACTAAACAGGTAAAGTATTGCAGCTTGACAAAGGGCAATAAAAAAAATACATCTTGGAACTCGGCTAAAATAGACAATTGTACCCCACTTCCAAGCAATGTTTCCTATTTATAGTTCTGCCATCAAATATCTGTGTGCTAATTATACCATTTTTGTTTTACATAGGGGAGAAAAGACTCGGAGGACACCCCTCATCCGAGGAGACCACAGACCCCCCACCTATGGAAGAAGGTGAAATACCCCCAACCCAAGAAGAGCAGGAGGAAGAAGAAGATGTGGTGGCAATTGGCACCACAACAGGTGAGTGTCTGCGACCACAGACTCAGGTAAGAGATGGATGCTGGCAGATTTTTGATACCTGTTTTTGTTTGGTTTCTCTCTTTTTAGGTGATCGTGATGTGAAGGATCGAGATCCTTTCACATCTGAAAGTGCCCAGATCCTGATCGGGAAGATCATGGGGTGTAATGTCGAATTGCAAAACATCCAGAAAAAAATAAATGATGTGATTCAAAAAAATAATAACATCATTGATGTTTTGGGGCGAATTTAAAACCCCACAAAATCACTTTTTTGATTGTGGTCTAATGTTTTAAATCTTTTTGCAATGTTTTGAAAAGCCAAATTTGGAGGATGCACACAGTGTGCCAACATGTGCTATCTGCCATCACGGGAGATCAATGGACGCGTTTTGGGGGTGCAACCCCTTCCTCAATTATAAAGTAGTGGTGAGGAAGGGCTTGCTCCCCCAAAACACGTCCCTTGATCCCCCGTGATGGCAGCTAGCACATGTTGACATTCGTAAATTGGTGTGCATTTTCCAAATTTGGCTTTTCCAGAGGTGATTTCCCCCCATCTGAACGCAATATCAAACACAGTTCCTAAATACTGATGCCTGATATTGCCTTCAGGTTTTACCTAATGTGAACTTTGTAAGTTCAAGTTTTTTGTCTTTCTTGTTGGTTTTAAACAGGCCTGTTTTATCGTAAATGGACATTTCTATTTTTGATAATGCCACCCCAAAAATTGTTATACAACAAACATGTTGGTTTGTTTTAAAAACCTTTGGTAAATGCACATGTGATTGTGCAGGTATAAAAAAGTTGGTTAATCAAGAATGTGTGGATTATTGTCTCAACACTACAACACTTGGGGGTTATTTCCTAAGGGCAAATCCACTTTGCACTACAAGTGCAGGTTCAGTGCAGTTGCAAGTGCCCTTGTAGTGAAATGTGTTTTTGCATTTAGTAAATAACAGCCAACAGTGCTTGTATTGTATAAGGTTACACAATCACGCCATTTTCTGCACTCAAAACATTTCTGTCAGGGTCAGCTAAAACAAACACAAGCAGTAAATGTCCACAAAGAATTTCTTTTTGTTTTTTATTATAAAAAGGCTTCACATATTTGCTGGCATATTGATGGCCCCCCTACCCGCAAAGAACTCCAGGTAGCGTAACCGGACATCACGGGCACTCGGGGAGGGCAAGCCAGGACGGCCGCTTTCAAGCGCCATCAGTGTGGTTTGATGTATCATTCCGGCCTCAGGCTCAACTGAGCCAGCATAGTTGGCCGAATGTTTCCTTAAAAAGTTATGGAGAACACAGCACGCAAGTATAATATGGTTCAGTTTATACTCTGCCATATGGATGGGTGTCAGAAATAGGTGGAACCGGCTGGCCGGGATTCCAAATGTGTTCTCCACCACTCTTCGGGCTCTGGCCAGCCGGTGATTAAAAACCCTCTGTTCCGGGGTGAGGGTCCTCATTGGGAATGGCCGCATCAGGTGGTCCCACAGCGCAAACGCTTCATGTGGAAGGACTCCCATTCGAACACGAATGGGAGTCCTTCCACATTGTCCTCTGGAGCTGGCAAGTCCAAGCTGCCATTCTGGAGATGCCCTTTAAAACTCCGTCTGGGCGATGACTCCACCATCGGACATCCGGCCATTCTTCCCAACGTCCACATACAGGAAGTCGTAATTAGCCGACACCACCGCCAACATCACTATACTATTGAACCCCTTATAGTTGAAATAGTATGACCCCGAGTTGGGTGGCGGGACGATGTGGACGTGTTTCCCATCAATTGCCCCTCCGCAGTTAGGAAAGTCCCACCACTGGGCAAAGTGGGAGGCCACAGTCTGCCATTCCTGTGGCGTGGAAGGAAACTGTTGAGGAAAAAACAATAAACATTACTATTTTTGATCAGAAACATGGCAAGCAGATTAGACACAAACATTATGGGTCAACCTCCAGATAGCATTTATTATGGGGAATTTAACAACACCAAAGTATAAGGTACACCTATCATATTCCCCCTCCCCCCCCTCTCATAGGCCATTTCTAACATTATAAGGTGTGTGGAAATCTTGGACAGGTAACCCTCTTCACATCATTGAGAGATGAATGCCTAAATAATGGGTATTACTTGGAACAGCCCCTCCTAAGTTACACTATTGGCAGCCCACTGGACAGGTAAGAAGTGTCATAATACAAAGATAGAAATACACACTGTACACATTTGAGGACATTTGGACATTCTGCTATTACCTATCAAGATAATAATAGGATCCAAAAACTTTAAACATTACCATTTGAAAGTATACAGGCAGGCCCTTGCACTACATGCTTTGGGGAATTCATCCATAAATCTGAGCAGAAAAGAGATGGGTATAGTGTGTATGGGTTTGGCAAAGTCAGCAGATAGATGATTGAGGATAGAGAATTGGGATCAGCTGACTTAGCAGTTGGGGGAGGGAGAGTTACTAAAAATTATTTGGGGACACCACCAAAAAAAAGCCTCTGGCACTCTGCCTGAATTTAAAGCAAAAATAACATTTCAAAACATTTTAGGGGGTGTTTGGGGTAAAGCACTACTATGGAGCAGAAAAAATACATTGTTAAGTGACTACATGAGGTGAATATAGGGCCAGGAGACACCATGCTGGGGGGGTTATTGAAGGGCAAATATGTATGAAGGACCTAAAATAATAATTACATAAAAATCCTGCATGCATGAGGACAAAGGGGACATTCACAGCATATTCCAATCATGGTAATTAGGGAATGAGGAAAGAAATACAATATATTAGCAAAAATTCAATACAATAAAATGTGATATAAAAGGATAAAAATCTTACCTTCATATACTCCTTCTGCAGAACCTGGATGATGGCAAAACAGGTCTATGGGATAATGGTCCCCAGAGCCCGGGGGGAGATGCCTGTCGAGAACTTCAAGTCCTGCAGGCTTCTCCCTGTCGCCAAATACCGCAGGGTAGCGACGAGCCTCTGCTCCGGAGTGATGGCTTGCCTCATGCAGGTATCCTGCCTGCTAATATAAGGGGTCAGCGAAGCCAACAGACGGTGAAACACGGGGTCCGTCATCCTGAGAAAGTTCCTGAAACCATCAGGATTATTCTCACGGATCTCACGGAGCAAAGGCATATGAGAGAACTGGTCACGCTGAAGCAACCAATTCTTGGTCCATGAACTCCTCCCCACCCTGTTCATGGACTGGACTTGTGTCAAGGTCAGGACCCCAACACTAAGCCCCCGCACAGCACGAACTCTACGAGGAGTACGCATAAGCAACATGGCTAGAAAACGGTCGGCTGCTCAGAACGGGGTAACAGAACGCACTGAAGAACAGCAAGGCCTGTGAAGAGCGACCTGAAAAACAGTAACGAACAAACAAGAATACAATGACTAATTAAAGTCACGCGGAACCTGCATGCACTGAAAAGCAGATACAAACCCACAAGCACAAACTGAACGGCAGAAAATGATCTAAAAGCCACGAGTCTTAAAAAGCGCGAATCGTCTCTCACCAAACTTTTACTAACACGAGATTAGCAAAAGGAGCCCAAAGGGTGCCGTGCTTGGTTCTGAACTGGCCTTTTCTAGTCTCGTCGTACGTGGTGTACGTGACCGCGTGGTTAGCGATTGGAAATTCCGACAACTTTGTGCGACCGTGTGTACGCAAAACAAGTTTGAGCCAACATCCGTCGGAAAAAATCCAAGGATTTTGTTGTCCGAATGTCCGAACAAAGTCCGACCGTGTGTACGGGGCATAAGGGTTGGCTATAAAGCAGTTTAAGTCTATATCCAGATTTAACCCTTTTGGGGCCAAGGATTGTAAACGATAGATCCACTCAGTTTCGTTTTGAGAAATGAGTGTTAGTTTATTATTCCCTCTCCAATGATCTTCCACATGGTCTATGCCATAGAACACAAGCCCTGTGGGGTCTCTCTGATGTACCTCATCAAAGTGTCTGGATAAATGATGTTTGGGGAACCCTTTCCTAATGTTATTGATGTGTTCCCTTATTCTAATGGCCAGGGGCCGGGTGGTTCTCCCCACGTACTGCAAATGGCAAGGGCATTCTATAATGTACGTAACATGTGTATTCTGGCATGTAATTAATTTTTTGATTTTATATTGTTTGTGGTCGACTGTGGATTTAAATGTTTCCCTCTTCCTAGGTTGTGGTTTACTGACCCTACATGGTAGGCACCTACGGCATTTGTAGAATCCCTTCAAGCTAGTACTAATTTTTACTTTTTTCAGAGGGTCTATCACATTGTGTACTAGGTAGTTCCGGAGGTTAGGTGCTCTCCTGTACACAAATTTCGGTCTTCTGGGGAGAATTTTTGATAGTACTCTATCTTCTTGTAAAATTGGCCAGTACCTATTGATAATACGTTCAACGTCTTTGTATTGGTTGTTATACCCTGTGATGAACAGAATCTCTCCTTGTTCGTTTTTTCTCTTATTGGTGTTTTTAAACAGGGTCTTCCTATCCATTTTCATTATCTCCAGCTTCAATTTTGCCAGGGTGTTAGCTGCATACCCTTTTTCTTGGAACCTCTGAATAAGCACATCTGCTTGTTTCTCAAAATCCGCATTTAGATCACAATTTCTGCGAAGACGCTTTCGTTGGCCGTTTGGGATATTCCCCTTCCATCTTGGATGGTGGCAGCTGGAAGTGGGTATATACCCATTGCGGCCTTTATCTTTAAAAAAGTTGCCTGACTTGAAGATTTCTAAGTCTAGGTACTCTATCTTCTAAGAGTTCCATTTGCCTGTAAATGTAATTCCATATTTGTTATCATTCAGTTGTCCAAGGAATTCCTCAAAGGTATCCGATGTTCCATCCCATAGGATGATCAAGTCATCAATGTAACGCCTTTACATCTTGATCTGAGGGATTTTTTGATCATAAATATACTCCTCCTCCCACATATTCAAGAAAAGATTTGCCACACTGGGGGCATAACGTGCCCCCATGGCTACACCTTTGGTTTGTACATAAAAATTGTTGTTGTACCAAAAGTAGTTGCATTCCATGGCCAATTTGAGCCCTTCCAGGATATAGTTGATCTGCTGCTGCTTCATCCCTGTGTTTTCGTGCAACGCTTTCTCTACTCCGGCTAGCCCATCTTTTTGTACAATGCTAGTGTACAACGAGTTAACATCTATGGTTGCCAGGATCCAATTCCCACCATCTTTAATTTCTTGGAGTTCCTGAATGAGCTATTGGCTATCCCGTAGGTAGGATTTCCCTTGTTGAACTAACGGTTTCAAATACTTGTCCAGGTATTCTCCTAATGTCGAAAATATGGAGTTAATCCCACCTATTATGGGCCTACCTGGCGGTTTATGCATTCTTTTATGTATTTTTGGTGTGTAATACATAACTGGAGTTTTAGTGGACTTTGAAAACAGGTATTCGGCCTCTTTTGAGTTTAATATCCCCATTTTCTTCCCCTTCTCAATGAAGGTCTTCAGTTTCTTTTGATACTTTTTCTTAGGGTTACTCTTTAATTTCTTATAAGTATTTTCCACCCTTAGCAAATTTTCCATTTCCTCCTGGTAGTCTTTCTTGTCCAAAATGACCAGTCCTCCCCCCTTGTCCGCTGGTCTTATAACCACTTCATGTCGTTCCCCTAATTTCTTAATGGCATCCCATACATGTTTCCCTTTTCTATTTCTCCTCCGTAGGTTCACTCTGAACTTGTGTTTGGATGGCTCATCCCAATCCAAGAAACTTTTAATGGGCCTGGTCATAATGGCTGTCATAAACCTGTTGTAAAACAGTCTAGAAGCAATACACCTCTGTAAGTCTGATTTTATTTGAACTAAACTGACCTTTATAATATCTCAAGCTTTCAACTCTGGTTCATATTGCATAACCTCAGTGGTAATGGATTCATTTATGGGAAGATGCTAATCAGTTAGGCACCAAGCATACCTAATGAGTATAGAAAACAATCCCCCCCCCCCACACACACACTTTAAAATATGGTAATCAAATTTTGTTGCTTTGCAGCCTGAAATGAAGACAGACCCAGTTTTTGTTTTATCCAGCTGTATTTACTGCAACATATAGCATTCAAATGATATAACACAAACATGTCAGATTTTTTTTTTAAATCACTGAGCTGGAAAAAGGATCACCCTCCTCCTAAAAAATGACTTGTAAACTCAATCAGGTGTAGCTAATCACTTTCTCAATGGTACACAAAGCCATTTGACTTTCAACTGTGATCAGCTGTGGTCATTTTGCATTTCAGTCCCTGTAGTGCAACTGAAGTAAACAATCAACTATGGATTGGTGGCAAGGCACTGTCAAAAGGTCTCCATGATAAAGTTGTGGACAGGAACAAGTCAGAAGATGGATACCAAAAAAAATCAAAGGCTTTATCAATGCCTAGAAGTACAGTGAAGTCTATTTTTAAGATGTGGAAGGTATATGGTACAACACAGACCCTCCCCCATCAGTTAGGCACCAACTATACCTAATGAGTATAACACAAGCATGTGCCAAGCAAAGAAACAAACAGAAGGTGCCTCTAAGTGCAGTAACATCAAGACTTTAATAGCCAAATGATTAAAAAAACTGACTAGTTTAAAAGGATAAAAGGGCTTATCATTGTTTACAAGGAGTCCAGCGGTAATAGTCCCAGAGATGGTTCAAGCAGGATGCTAAAATGTCCCAACCATTCAGCAGAGGGAGACCACTGGGAGAGGAACCAGGAAGGGACAGCCACGCTGTGGAGAACCAGCGTGGAGCGATGGACCCGGGTGCGACGTCAGCAGAAGTGCGCCAGGAACCAGCATGGAGCGCAGATGCTGGAAATGATGTCAAAGGGGATGGGATGTGTTTCGGAGTGTCTGATAGGGTTCTTCTTCATGCCAATAACAGAGGGCCAGTGTACGTAGCTAGATATAGAGACAAAGGGCATGGTTGGGCGGCGAGAGAATGGGCGGGGGCACTGACAACAGAGGCCATAGCCCAGGAGAAAGGTAATACAATCAGTACAGTGGGAGATGCGGAAAACTAAATGCTGCACGATGGAGGGTGATATGAAGGGGGTAATAAAAATGCATTAAAATTTGTAAAAACGTGTGTGGTAAAGACAAAAAATGTATAAAAGTCATGAAAAGAAAAAAACTAAATGACACACACAGCAGGGGCAGAAACATGAGAATGGAGAGGGATCAGTGGGACTACAAGTCCCAGTACACAGAAAATCATATTGGAAGTAAATGTGGCCTCAAAAAAATCACACAAAAGGGTATATGTATTAATATAAAGAAATAAAATGCACACCAAAAATATGTAAACCTGGGTAACAAGCGGGGAGCTCAAGTTTTGTTGCTTAAAGGTGACAAAAGTAGCCCGATTTTTATGTAGGGCCAATGAATGTTTAGATATTTTTTAGGCATCTGAACGTATACAGGTCTGTACTTATAAAGACTAAAATATCAGATGCGGTTAACATGTAAGTGAGAAGCCCCACTATTTGAAACAAAGAAAAAAGTGCATAAAAGGGGTTGTATGAGGATGGCAACTATAGCAATGTATTAACTCCTCATTTAACCCACGAGAGATAGAACATCCAAAGAATAAATCCAATTGGTCTTCCTTTGGCACAACTTCCAAAAGCATTTGGCCAGGGGGAGATCCCTGAATATAGCCCCAATATCCCATACCTTCAAGCCTACAGTGGACTTGGCATGATGTTTCGAAAAATGTCTGGGCACGCTGTCTATGTCTCTGCCCTCAGTAATGAAACAGTGATGCTCCCTGAAGCATTTGCACAGTGTCCTTATGGTCCGACCTACATAGAAGAGGCCACATGGACATGAAAGGCAATAGACCATATAGTCGGATGAGCACAAATGAAATTCCTTAATAGTGTAAGTTTTACTTTTAACCTGGAATTCCTTTTGTCCATGCTGAACAAACTGACAAGTCTTGCAGAGGGATTTATGACATTTAAACATACCAGTTATGGCCAGAAAAGTGGAGAGAAAACAACCAGGGGGTGGAAGCTTACTTTTTATTTACTAGGTGCCAGTTTACTTTTAATGCTGGGAGCTTTTTTGTACACAAACTTGGGTTTGTCCGACAGGACTGGAAGGAGATGCTGCTCATGTTTTAGTAGGGACCAATGCAGCATTCAGTTCTCCGCATCTCCCACTGTACTGCTTGTATTGCACTACGTATTCTCCTCCTCCTTGGCTATCAGATCTGATGTCAGTGCCCCCCCTCGTCTCTTTATCTAGCTACATACACTGGCCCTCTGTTATTGGCATGAAGAAGGAACCTATCAGACGCTTTGAAATGCGTTCCACCCCTTTGACGCTCCACGCTGGTTCCAGGCGCACTTCCACTGACATCACCCCTGGGTCCATTGTTCCACACTGGTTCTCCACAGTGTGGCTGTCCCTTCCTGGTTCCTCTTCCTCTGCTGGATGGTTGGGACATTTGGCATCCTGCTGCAGATTAGACCATCTCTGGGACCATTACTGCTGGTTTCCTTGTAAACAACGATGAGCCCTTTTATCCTTTTAAGCTAGTCAGTTTTTTTTAATAATTTGGCTATTAAAGTCTTGATTAAAGAGGCGCCTTCTGTTTGTTTCTTTCCAAAAACGCCCTTCATTTCCTCACTCTGGTTTTATTATGATGCTCCCTGCAGGCTGCTGCACTGGATAATTGACTCCTTTATAGTTTCTGTTAAAGGACTACTCCAGAGACTGTTCAAGACACTACCATTTGTTATCATTACAGAGATTTGCCCCTCTCTTACTCCCCCCTCCCCTTTCCCTTCCACCCACCTATTGCGTTCCCTTATCCCTTTCCATTGCAATCTTACCCAGTCCTGTGGTATTCCTGTCTCTATCCATTGTTGACATTGTCAGTACTTGTCTGTCTGTGTATCCACTGGGTCACAATATGGATTTTCTACATGATATTGAAACTCATAAATATTCCATATTTGGGGGACTTAATTTCCAATTTTCCAGACAATTTTTTCTCATCAGTTCATCCACCCATTGACGCACATTATGGGGAATTATGTGGTCTGTTTCATAGATTGGAAAAAAAGATCATCTCCGCCAATCAGCAATGGTGGGATGAGTTTTTTCTAAATAAATATCTGTCCTCCCACATCACCCCTAGGGGTCTGATAATTTTCAAAACCTGCTCCTTTCTAGATCCAGTTCAGCAAAACAAAATGGACCTCCATTTCTGAATTCTGTACCAACAAGTGGATTTAGATCATTGTCACCCAAAGGCGCATTAAATATGAGAAACTGGTGCATCAGATACAAATCCTATACATTAGCATCCGTGAACTTACTTCTAAGTTACCAGCCATCTGGTTATTAACAATAAAGAGAAAAAAAAGGAATGAGGACCTCCTAATCAGGACAAAGCTAGGGAAGTTTTGCCGTGATCTGGAGGACTACAGTAAAGACGAAATCCTATAATGGAAACAAACTATACACAAGCAAATCCTGCCACTTAGGCCAGTGGATCCATGTGCCCCCCCCCCCCTGCTGATACCCATCAGGGCCCAGCAAAGACCAGCCTCCAACCTACCACCTATCCCTACCTCTCAGCATAAAAATAAAGCCACGCCATAGTGCATCCAAACAAAAATTGCCATTCCTGGCCCGCTTCACTCATAGTGAACCCAGTTCCAAACAGTCATTTGGGGGACTGTCACCCACTGTCTCCATGTCACATGCTGATGAGGCCTCTTCCCCACAACCCTGGTTGTGGGGGTCTGAAAGCCAGGGGCTTTTTGGAATCTATAAGCCCCCTTTAAAGATAAGGGGACTCCCAGATACTGCCCCCCACGTGAATGAGTAGGGGGTACATAGTATCCCTACTCATTCATGAAAAAAAGTCAATTGTAAATAAACACAAAAACACTTTTGGACAGGGTTTTCAATGTAAAAAAAAATGTTCCATGATGTAAAATCACCATCAATCATGTCATGTAGCGATGCAGATCTAAGTGAATCACAATGCCTGATGGCCACTGACTCACTGTATGAAAACAAAAACAACACTTGACATCCAACCTCTGACGGGTCCAAACCCGTCACTTGACTTCTGAAAACTGTCATCTAGTCTCCACAGTGGCAATATAAGCAATGGCGTGAGGTCATGGTCATGTTCATAAATAGTCAATGACATCCCCAGAAACTCCACTCTTTTTCTTATATTGCAGCTGTGAGTACCTAGAGATGACATTCAGTTTGAATGCTAACAGTGGGTTCAGACTGTCAATGGAGAACAGGCTTTTTTTCTATCAGCAGGTTGGCGGCCACCGGCCAATAGGCATCTGATTGATATGGATCTGTATCACTGGACAACTTGATTGACATCGAACACCATGGGGTATTTTTTGTTTTTAATTAAAGAATCTGTCAAAAAGTGTGTTTTTTTTAGTTATGATTGACTTTTTTCTTGTGAATGAATAAGGGTACTATGTAACACATGCACTTACCATCCACATACACTTCACAGGAAACCATCTTCAGTAAATGCACATAACTAAGTTGGAGTGTGCTCATCTCTGTATGTATCGCAGGGCCATAGTGAACATGCTAAGGATATATTTTACCTGTCTATACACAATTGATAGACTGTGTATGCTCATATTCTTCATTAAAGCAGGCCCCATTAATGTGTGGAACAAAAATTGGATTTATGTAATTATTTCTAAAAAAAACCAAACATTTTTGGCTATTCACGTTCAGGTATCAAGTAAGGTTATGTGCAGCCAAACTGAGCTTTATACTTATAGTTATATTGACTTTGGAAGTCCAGTAACAGTTTTTATGTGTAAAGGCCAAACACTTGAAACAGACCTGAATTGTTCTCCTGAAATTTTTGGATCACCAAATAAACTATCAGGTCCCAAAAGCACAGGATGGCAACAATGTTGAAGCTGCTGGAAATATGCCAACTGCTTGATGCCTTTTTTTATACAGGGTAAGGCTGACAATACACGGTTATCTCAGCCGGTTCAGCTGCTATAGATAATCACTGTCTTCTCCCAGTGGGGATGGTTTCCCCCTCCCTCACCCGTCCCCCAATGAAGATAATGGCCCGATAGGAGGGATTCCTGCATCAACACTGTCTGTGTTGATGGGGGAATCAAGCAAATCTCTTTCCTGCAACCCGTGGTTGCAGAAAAGAAATTTGCTTTGTGTATGGCCTGCCTTAATTTCCATTAACTGATTGATTTTGCTGGATTGCATTGTTTAGGCAATAAACAAACAACAAGGCATACATCACAAGGCCTGTTCCATAGTATAACCAGTCCATCCAATCTACCAGACTGCAAGTTTATTTTAAATAAAAAGCAAACTATTGCCTTTTTGCTGGCAGTTTTGCCCAGATCTGCTACAAACTACAAGATAGTGGGATTTCCTGGTACATCATAAACAGATCTTATGGTGTTATTTATCTAAAAAATAAATATGTGTTTAAACCAAAATGCAAAACTGTAATGTATGGCAGCTTAGGAGTCCTTAGATGTGGTGACTGCATTTATTTTATTTTTCCAGGCTTATTTTCCTTTGTTTTTACTTGTAATACACTTCCTGTGGCAGGGTGACAATGCTCACTCACCATTCTATATTAATAGAGGAGCAGAGAAGTCAGTCTAGACTCCAGAGTTGAACTTCAAAGACTTCATCCTCTCCTCATCTCCATGACATAGAAGAGAAGAGGTTTTGAAGTTCACAGAAGATGGATGGGAAGGCTGATAACATTATTTAAGAGTTAGTTTCAGTACACAGGAAGCTACAAGCACTCAAGGTTCCTGATAAGATCAAAAGGTATGTTCTGTGCTTGCTGAAAATAGTCTTAAGCCTCGTACACACAGTACGATTGTTGGCAGGGGATTGTCTGTTGACAGACTGTTGTCCTATAATCTGACCGTTAGTACGCTCCTTTTGAGAATTGTTGTCCAACTTTCGGCCAACAAATGTTGGATGACAGACTAGTAATTTTTTTGGTGGACAACAGTTTGACGTCAGATTTTCGTATGGTCAGTACACAAATCAGTCACACAAAAGTCGAAAGTACAAACACGCATGCTTGGAATTAAGGCTCACCAAACATGAAATTAGCAGAAGGGGCCCAAAGGGTGGCGCTCAAGAGCTGAAATTCCTCGTAGTATGTCACTACGTTCATGTTTGTGGCCCGACAATTGTGTACCATTAGTATGCAAGACAAGATCCTGGCACACATCCCTTTGACAAAAATCTGACGCTCGGTTGGCCAACAATCATACCATTTGTATGAGGCTTTAGACTGAAAAAAGAAAACAAGTGCAGGCACTGAATCTAAGGACTGGTAAACTGCAATATATTAAACAATATATTACACACGATCACGCCAAAGTCCAACTGATTTGAACGTGATGACGTACGACCGGACTAGAATAAGGAAGTTCATAGCCAGTAGCCAATAGCTTTGTTGTTGTTTTTGTCCATCGGACTAGCATACCGACGAACGGATTTTTCGACCGGACTCGAGTCCGTTGGAAAGATTTGAAACATGTTCTATTTCTACGTCTGTCTGATTTTTCGACAGCAAAGGTCCGATGAAGCCCACACATGATCGAATTGTCCGGCGAATTCGTTCCGTCAGACCTTTGCTGTCGAAAAGTCTGAAAAGTGTAAACTTGCCATGTCCAATAAACCCTGTTTAGCATGACAAATAAAATCACTAGTGACTGAAATGTTTGGGCCACATCAAACCCGAGACAAGGTCTGTAAGCCAATAAAGAGTTCCTATGCTCAGCAATGCATTTTTGGTGTCAGCTCTTTGGCTCTGACCTTTTTTCTCTCCTCAGAACAGTAAATATAGTCTCTGCTGTGGTTCCTCATGCTTTTTTGATTAAGGTATGACTGATTACATCACTCCTGCCTATAAACTTCTACTGTTTAGGAATAGGGGGCAGCATAGCCTCAGCCAGTGCAGCTCCAGCCATGCCCCCTGACCTCTTTGACTAAGCCCCGGCATGTAGGGCGAAACATGTCAGGCCAGAGCAGCACTAGCTGAGGCCATACACAGCCATATCCACATCTGAATTACTGGGTCTGATTTGAGCAGAGTCTTACCCCACATACTGTACAGTATTTCTACGCTTCTGAATTAGTGCCTGACACCTGCTCCCACTTTCTGAATATTGGTAGTGATCATCTTGACCCTGCTATTGAGAAACAGTCCAAACAGCTTAAATATCTGCCATATATCTGTTTATTGAACTAGGTTTTCTGCATATAGTACTGCATAGAACACATCTCTATTTAATTTGTGTATCTAAACACACCTCAGTACAGTAATCAAAACCATAATCAAAATATTTGAAACAAAATAGTTTGTCTTCCCTTATTTACAAAGATCAGTCAAATGAACTTTGACTGCCCCAATTCAATATGATAAAGCACATTCTTTTAATGAAATCATTATGACAGTTGACATAAAGAAAATTGCATAAAAGGCATGTACATGTTGTCCATTACTTTGAAGAAACAATTTAAGTTTTGACATTTATCTTTAATTAACTAAATTCATTGTACGCTAAGAACTAAATGATTGCATATGAAATAACTTTGAAATAAGTTTCCTTTATAACACACATATGTGGACACTGTGTCAGACTTCATATGACAAACAAGATATTTGGGGGGCACACCCTAAAAGATGCAGTAAAGATGGTGCAGCCATAAGACCATACAACAGAACAAAATATAACGCACACATGCAAAAAAGACATTTACCTCCAGCAAGGCTTATTTAAAACACCTAGACATTTTCAAAAAGCATTATCAAAAAATATTTGGATTTGGTCACACCATATTTAGACTTCATATGAAACACACATCGACACCAGTAGGACTAGAAGAACATTTCTTTGCCAGAGTGGCAGACAATGCTTTTACTAAGTAATTGGAAATAAATGTTTATCTTCCTAAATAAAATATTGTTTATTTCTTTATGTGAAACCTCTGGAAATAATAGTCGTAACCATGTGAATATTTAAGCAATGTTAACATTTTGGTGAGATATAATGGTAAACCTTCATGTGTGTGAGGAATGGAAAGGCATATTTTTATCCTTCAGTATTGTAGACAGTGCCGGGACAAGGTCATTCAGCTCCCAGGGCGAAGATGCTAAACCGAGCCCCCCTAGTGATGTGTGCACCTGATCAGATCTCACTCCCAGCTGCCAGCCAGTGTTGCCAACCCCCCCAAAGGGAAATTTACTGACAGGATGCCAACATTTACAAACAGCACCAATTTTTAACTGGCAAAAGTCATGAAATTTACTGACGGAGCCACATTTTTCTCTGACACTGCAAAAAGTACCTAAAATGGCAGTTTTTACTGCTAAACAGTGCAAATATCATTATTTAAACTATAAACATGTAGCCAGTGCTATTTGCAATATGCTTAAGTTAAACAAAAGTTAAAAACCATATTTTGCCATTTACATGAAGACCAGGTTAATATAATCCAGCCAGCACAGAGTTCCCCCATATATCAGAGTTTGCAGGATTCCCCCACCGTGCAAGAACTCTTATGTAAAGGGGAACATTGCAGATCATGATCTAAGGGGGGACCTTGAGGTAAGGGGGCTGTATTTTATGTTATGGGACCCAATACACCAGTGTGCACTAAGGCCCCATTCACAACTAGTATAGCGTGAATCTGCATCCCTGTGCATTTTTTTGGTGCATTTTTGGTGCATTTTTCAAGTGAATGTCTGCCCTATGCATGCTAAATAAGCTCCAGAACCTTTTCTAGCATGGAGAGTCAGGTGGAAAAGGCACATCTGCCAACTGCGCTTGGAGTGCCAATAACAAGCATGACGTGCGTTTGCAACACATTATTCACAGGCCCTATGTGTTCTGGTGTGAATGCAACCTAAAAATTTGTTAAATTTTTACTTCATGATATACAATGGTCTGAGCAATGACCATGTGGCAGATTTTCATGAATTAACGCCAGGCTCCTAACCACCATCATGTCACCACAATTATTGGAATGCCCCCCAATTTGGGGAGGGAGCTCTGATCTCCTGAGAGCCCACCACAGCCCACCCCGTCCGCCCCCATCCCCGATGATGTCACTAGCCCAGGCCCCTGGTGCCGCTCTCTACCCTCCTGCACAGGCCGCTCCTAACTTCATCCAGTGAGGACCCTCCTTGCATGGTGCAAAGGCAGGGCAGGGAAGAGTGTGGGATCTCCCAGTGACACAGTGTGTGACATTCAAAAATAGCATCAAGCAGCGCTATTACGTCATTGCGCATACACCCATCCCGGCTGAGCATGTACAAGCTTTCCCAAGCCAGGCATGCGCCATTCTAATGTTGGCCCTCAACCATTTTTTTATGTGCACCGCTGCCCATAATGGACATTCACGGGCAGCCCAAAAATGGGCTGAAATTTATGGGCTGCCCTTAAATTAACGGGTGGTTGGCAACACTGCTGCCAGCACACTTGTCTCAACATCACTGTGCAGCTTCAGCAGTACCTCCCTCTACACATAAAAACACTGCATGCGGGAAAGCTGCCCCTCACCACATGTCGGCCTTTGCTGAGGGCACTCTATCTGATTAGAAATATAATCAAAATTACCGCGATTCCCAATAAATTGAGCTGCAGTTCTAATTGTGGGCATACAAAAATAAATAAATCAAAATAATCAAAAGAACCGCGCTAAAAAATTGAATAGGTGAATGGGAATAAAACCATAAATAGAAAAATTAATGAAAAATAATCAATAAATGTGACCAAACAATATTAAAAATAAAAAACAGTATATTAGTAAGTCCCAGCAAAATCGTGGAAAAATGAAAATCGATAGTGACTTGAAATCGCAAAAATGATAATAGATGACAATAACTTAAAAATGATGACTCCAGAAAGTTAGAATCCCTGAGGCCAAATAAGTACACCAGTGGTGATTAATAAAAGTTCATCAATAAACACCCAGTGAGAAATCCGCCACCTGAAAAAATGCGCGCTTACCAAAGGCAAGCTTTATATCAGCTTATATGTGGAATTCCACTCAGTGGGGACAACACCTTCAATCTCTTCACAGAGGGAGAACAAACAGGATCTCTCCGTCCGGTGAATCCAAATGGTCAGCAGGGGGAACCTTGTAGGCTGTGGTGGTCAGTCAGCTGCAGTCAGGTCCGCAGACAGTTCCTGTACACTCTATCTGATTGAGCCCAGGTTCACACTGTCACACCGCATGTGATTCACATAGGAATTATACTGTATTCATGTGCTAATCACATGCGATTCTGTGCAATGCAACTTGAGCCTATTCATTTTGAATGGCTCAAATCACACCAAAAACCATGTATAAAAGGTGCTGGCAGCTTTTTTTTGTTTGTACTGGAACTGGATCACATGGGTGTGCATAACCATAGGACCTGGTTCAGGCAAACATACTGCATTTTGCAACCTGCTTTTGGGGGTGTGTTAACTTTTAATTGACACCTGCAGCACATCCCATGTACACGACTGCTATGCGGTGCTGGAAACACACAGGAATCGCTGTGTTTCCCGCACCACGTCAGCGTAAATCAGCGCTTAGAGTGAACTTTGCTGACTTGCCAATACCAGACACAATAACTGCAACTAGCCAGAAGAGTCCCAACACTTCCCAGTGATGCTCTGGTATATGTGGTGCAGAATGCACACTGTACATAAAGCTGGGGAAGTATACTCTAACTTGAAATTAGCTACTGAAATAATTTTCTGATCTCACCAGGACCAGTGTAGATAAGATGTCCTCAAATCTTCTTGAGGTCTGCCCGACCACTCGTACCCACCCCACCCCTTACCTAAATTAACGAGACCACACATGAAAAATGGAGTACAAATAGCCATATCAGCCTTTTATTAACCAAAAGTATTTCAATTAACATTCTTTAACACATCAAACATCTGAAAACAAACTAAACAGTTACTCAGCCTGTTGGTCTTTGACGGCAACCCAAATTTCAAATATGTTCCACTTCTACACTGTGGGACCTTTTCCATGATAGGCCTCCAGCTGTAACACACCAGCTTGGAGACAACCTGCTACCCGCAGTGCAACCATTACCATAATTCAACTAAACCATGTTAACTGGAATACACCAGAGGGGCACATACCACTGATGAGTCCCCAACACTTCCATCTCGTAAGTATTTTCTTATACCATCAAAAACCAACTACCGCCACCCGATCAGCTGCCATGACGTAACCTGCCCATACTGCTCCTGCAAATAAAGAAAACAAACAAACAACACAGGGAGTGTGTGTGAGAAACTGCCCACTTGTCACCTGCCCCTCCACTGATGCCCGGGAGACTCACCTCCCCCTTAAATAAACGAAACGCCTCCCTATCCTACTGTTCCCAGACAATCCTACTATCCCCCTTTCTCAATACACCTTTCTTTACTTTTTTAACCCCATATTTGCGTCCCCTTCTCACCCTGTCATGCCCGGCCCTTCACTATTTGTCATTTTATTTCTCTCGCTCCGGGCCTTTCTTGACCAGTGTAGATAAGATGTCCCCAAACCTTCTTGAGGTCTGCCCAACCACTTGTACTCACCCCACCCCTTAACGTTACCTAAATTAACAAGAACACACATGAAAAATGGAGTACAAATGGCCATAGAAGTCTTTATTAACCAAAATTATTTAAATTAACATTCTTTAACATATCAAACATCTGAAAACAAACTAAACAGTTACTCAGCCTGTTGATCTTTGAGGGGAACACAAATTTCCAATATGTTCCACTTTTACGCTGCGGAACACTTTCCATGATAGGCCTCTGGCCGTAACACACCAGCTTGGAGACAACCCGCTACCCGCAGTGCAACCATTACCATATTCCAGCTAAACCATGTTAACTGGAATACACCAGAGTGGCACATACCACCGATGAGTCCCCAACATTTCCATCTCGTATTTTCTTATACCATCAAAGACCAACCACTGCCACAGCCCACTAGGGTGACACCTTACCCTTGAGGGCGCCTCCATACAAGCAATGCACGCTGAATCCTGTCCTGTAGCCCCAGGGACCATATCCGCTGATAAGTGGACACCATCCCCCCAAGGTACAACCTGGTATCAGACTCCAGTTCCATATGGCTGATGATCATGCCCCCATTTCAAACAAAAAATTGGCCCACCACTTCATTGACCTTTATACGGGTCTTGTTGAGCCTTGCCACAACCTCACCAGGCAGCAAGTCATCCGAGCCACAATGTCGGACCACAAGACCAGCATGTAGGGAAAAGCTGTGCGGAGCCACAGGAAATCAGACTTGACATCCATAATGAGCTCCCTAGTGGAACAAACCAGCAGATCATTCCCACCCACATGGAGTACCAGAATGTCAGGTGGCCTATCAAGGCATGCAAAAGGATCCACCTCAGGCACGACCCTGCTCCACATCATCCCCGGTACCCCAACCAATGAACACATGCCTCCCTCCTAGAAATACCCAGCTGCCTGCCATCCAGTCTAACGTTAGCCCGCCTGGCCCCCCAAAACACATATAAGTGGCCCATGATCCAGACAAGGCGTGGCTGCACTACCTCTGAAAGAGAATAACAAAAACTCTCGGATAACACAAGACAACCACTCATACGCACCCAACATGAAAAGACTACATAAAAACATGCATCAGATGCTTGTCCCCCCATTATCGGCTATTCAGTCAACAAATGCGGGCGAATGTAGGAATGGAATCTCCTGGAGTCCCATCTACCAATACGCTACACAGCTGCCTCATCCAACCCACACCGAGCGGCTTCTGTGGCCATCCTGGAGTGGGAGGCATACTGTTTATCTTCTGAACCCGCTGCCCGAAGACTCTTCTGGAAAATGGCCACGAACTGAAACTGAAACAACGGAGACCTATCCCCATGTAACAATAGTGGCCCTTCCCCGACCTCTAAAAATTCCAGAACCACCCCCACCGGCACACCGGGGAACCTGGCAGAGGAAACAGTTGCACCCATGTGCCCTTGCCGGCCTGGTCTGTCTTGGACCTGCGAAACATTACCTGTACCCGGTCCCCCCTACTAATTACATCCTGCACCAATATTCCCCCCGAAACCCTCTTAGATGGACTGACCAGTTCGCTAATCTGAAACGCTCCAAAAAAGGCCAGGGAAAATGCTGCTTTAAATAAGGAGACCTCATACCTTAATGTACCGACGCCTAGCATCCTTATGCTTATGCGACCTCAGATATCCTTTAGCAGCTTGGCAAACCCAAAAATCTTTCGTAAAATTCACCCATCCCTGTAATATAAAGAAAAACGCCAAGCCAGCCAGTTTCCGCTTAATGACAGACACTGACACACCCTGCTCCAGGGTCCTGGAAACGAAGTAAAGGACCATCAGCCTTACCTCCGAACCACTTTGATCAGCTTGCCGAACCATCCCCAACCGTTCCTGCCATAGCTTAGCGTAGGCCGTCCACGTGGCCTCACTCACCGACCGCCTAATCCATCCAGCGATGACTCCAAGGCAATCTCCCACAGCCAACCGGGACAAGGAACCCTCCGTTGCTTGGCCTCTGATACCAGCTCTCGGATCCTGTCCCACTGAAATTGAGACAAGGAGTCAGCCAAAGTATTGTTGACCCCAGGGAGGTGGACAGCATACAGAAAAATATTGAACTGCAAACAGTGAGCACCATGTGGTGCAGCAGACAGGTTTTGACAATGCTGAGATGCAGTTAATGACTTGCACCACTCCCATATTGTCGCAATTCAACAGAATTTTAAAATTCTGAAACGACTCCCCCCAAATTTCCATGGCCAGCAAAAAAAAGCTCCAGAAGCACCAGGTTACAGAGAAAGCCTGCGGCTATCCAGAAACTCGGCCAAGGTTCCGCGCTTCAATGACCCTGGTAGAAGGCCCCATAACCAGTCGACCCTGCTGCATCCATAAACAGATCCAAGTCAAAGTTGCTCACAGGTCCGGACATCCAAATTGACCTTCTATTATAGCTTTCCAGAAATGTGTGCCACACCCTCAAGTCTTCACGATGTTCCCTATTGAGTCGGATAAAAGGGTTAGGAGACCTAACCCCCTCTGTAGCCGCAGACAGCCATCGGCAAAACACCCTTCCCATGGGAATAATGCGACATGAAAAAGTTAAACTTACCCAACAGGGATTGTAGCTTCCGAAGCTGGATCTTGCGTAATCCCAAAGGAATCTCCGTCTTAAGAGCTAACAATTTATCTTCCGGCAAGCGACATTTCATGGCGCCCGAGTCAAGAACTATTCCCAAGAAACTGAGCATAGTAGTTGGTCCCTCCTTCTTGTCCGCAGCCAAAGGAATACCGAATCTACCTGCAATGTGCTGCAACATGGATAGAAGTATCGCACACAGATTAGAATAAGGTGGCCCCACGCAAAGGAAGTCATCCAAGTAATGAATGACGGAATTCATCCCCGATATATCATGAACCACCCATTCAACAAAGGAACTGAACATCTCGAACAGAGCGCAGGAAATGGAGCTGCAGAGATCCACGTAAAATTTGTCCTACCAACAGCACCCCAGCAGGCGTAAACTGTCCGGATAAACTGGGAGCAAACGAAAAGCGGATTCAATGTCGGATTTCGCCATTAAAGCCCCTTTACTCTAGCGGTGCACCCAGCCAACTGCCGTGTCAAAAGAAGTATAAGACACAGTACATGCTTCCGGATCTATGACGTCATTGACAAAACCTCCTCTCGGGAAAGACAAGTGGTGGATAAGGCGAAATTTGTGCAGCTCCTTCTTAGGCACCACCCCCAGGGGCGAGATTACCAAATCTGGCAAAGGCTTGACCGCCCATGTGACCCAGAGGCCCCGCCTTAGCCAATTTGTCAGCTACCACCCCAGGATGTTGCAATGCAGAATGCAAATTCTGCGGCATAGGCGGGACGGCCGCCCAAGGCACATGGGATCCGAAAACCCTTCAAGAATCCTGCCCCCAATAGCCACGCCACGTTCCAGTCCGGATATCTATTTAGGAAAGGTTGCATCCTTTCCCCCCTCACCAGCGTCATCCCTCTTGTTTGCAAACTCTTCGGTACGGCCCCCCTTGCCTTTTTTAAAGCAGCGGGACATGGGATGAGAACCTCCGAAGCCGGAGCATTCATGTTTAAAACGGCATGATCCATCAAACTTACACGATCCCTCGTTGTACTGCCAACAGAAGCCCCATTTCTTAGCAGGCTGGTTATCCGGGGGAGGCTGTACCACCAGCCTCTCCTGGAAAAAACTGGTTCGGAGCCCGTGCAAAGGACATAAGCCGCATCCAGAGGCTAATGTCCTTATAGTCCCAGCGGAGGGACAGATGGACGGCCCTACGCTGCCGAAAATGCTCATCGTACTGTAACCAAGCCGATCCCCCGTAGACTCTGTAAGCCTCACCAATGACATCAATGTAACAAAAGCATGCCAAACAGTGTTCTGGGTTCTTCTCTCCAATGATGCTCGCCATAATGGCAAACGCCTGAAGCCAGTTAGCGAAAGTCCCTGGAATCAATCTGTACCACCACTTCTCCTCATCCTCCTTCTTAGTGTCATTGGGCTTGAGCCTGTCCAGGTTAAATTTCTCAAGAGGTAGCAAGGAGAAGATCTCCACATGCTCCCCCTTGCAAATCTTTTCTTGGACTTCCTGTTTTAAATGTGCCCCTAACGGCCCCTCAAAGCACATGTAAACCTTGCATTTTGCTGCGTCGGCAATCCTCACGGCATCCGTTTTTCCCAGAACATCCTGCGACGATCCTGCCTTCTCCCCTGACCCTGCAACTGCAGCCCCAGTGGTCATGGGTGATACTGCAAGCCCTGTGGCAACAGGGGTGACCCCTGTGACTGGACAGAGGGGGGGCACTACACCAGACCTGTACCTGCCCCGTCCGCAACCAACCCACCACCCAGCGGGACCCACGTCGACACCTGCAGGGGTTTACCCCTTTACCCCTTCAAATGTTTGCACTAAATCCTGCAGACTTCCCAGTAAATTCTGCAGCTGCGCATCTGTTCCGGAAGTGGCAGGTGGAATACCCATTCCTTGCGTTCCGGACACTGAGCCCCCCGCGTGAATCACTCCCGCCCCTACCTTCAAACAAGCTACCCAATGCAGCACTGAAAGAACTATTAGGTAAATAAGATGACTTACCTGGCTGAACAGGGATGCCCACCACAGTCGTCGCTCCCAAATCCACTGGTGCAGGTTGGCTCTGTGACTCCTCCTCCTCCGAGCATGACAACTCACCCTCTGACCGCTCTCCTGGAGATTGCTGGTCTTCCATCCAGAGCATCGAAGGCGAGGAGGGCCTGGATGCTGTGGATCCATGCCATTTCTGGCCCCTCCTCCCAGCACTGGATCCGCCCACCAAGGAGCTGCTTTGCTTGGGCACATTCCCTGTGTCCCGTGTACTCGCTGCCGCTTTTCTGTTGCTTTGTCTTCCTCCCCCTCTCCCAGCAGGGGGATCCACCATCACTCTGGAGCCTCCGGCCTTGTCTGGTAACGGCCCACTTGCCGTGACTGCACTTCTCCCACGCAGAGACTCCCCCCTCGCCGAAGCGTCAGAGGGGAGGAGTCCGCTGGCTCCCGACAATGCCGCTGAGTGGGCGGGGGCTTGTCTTCGCCTTCCACCACCCCGCCCACTGAGCTCCGCCTATGGCATTCCGTACAGGCTCCCCACCCGCAGAAGCCGGTGGACACTTCACCGGTGGGCCTGACGGGTCCCGTGCAGGGCTCCTTCCTTGGCTCGGAGGGAGGACCCAGGTGAAAAATGCTCCAGAGACCAAGACAACCAAGCTCATTGAATTTCCTGCCCTCCGCTGCTGACCCGGATGCCTGGTCTGCAAGCAGGGATGACACCTGTCTGCACCTGTCTGTGCAGCCACTCTGGTCCCCTCGTCACGGCCACCATCTGCAGCTGACCCAGGAGATTGTCTATGTCAGCCATGCTGTTTGTACACCGCAGCAATGTGGAAACTGTCTACTTGTCACCTGTCCCTCCACTGATGCCCGGGAGACCCGCCTCCCCCTTAAATAAATGAAGCCCCTCCCTATCCTGCTGTTCCTAGCCAATCCTCACTTTTATACGCACAGCCCCCACACCTGTACACACACAGCCTTCACCACACCTGTACACACACACCCTCCCAAACCTGTACACACTCAGCCCTCCACACTTTTATATGCACAGACCCCCACACCTGTACACACACAGCCTTCACCACAGCTGTACACACACCCCATCCCAAACCTGTACACGCTCAGCCCTTCACACTTTTATATGCACAGCCCCCCACACCTGTACACACACAGCCTTCACCACACTTGTACGCACACACCCTCCCAAACCTGTATACGCTCAGCCCTCAGCCCAAGTGCTTTCATACTGGGGCAGTGTGCTTGCAGGACAGGAAAAAAATTCCTGGAAGCAGCATCTTTGGGGTGGTGTGGAAGCAGTGTATTCTCCACTCCCGCACCGCCCCTGCCCATTAAAATGAATGGGCCCTGATTTTGAAATCGCTTTACAGCTGCAGCATGGTCGCTTTAAACCCCTTTTTAACCCCTTCTTGGGTTTAAAAGCACCCTGCTACTGACTAAAACAGTGGTAAAGCTCCACTAAAATGAGCGGTGCACTACCGCTAATGCCAGCATCCTCCCTGTGTGAAAGTAGCCTTAAAGCCCAGAAAAGACAACTAACCTTGCAGTAGAGCTCAGTGTTGTCTAGGGGTAGGGAAATCATGAGTAATACTTACCCTGTTCTGTACCCTGTTGCTCCAGCAGGGTTCCTCAACAGTGCGACCAGTCCCGCAATGCCTCCTCTATAAGCCACTCCTGGCCATAGTTGCACTCCCGCCTCCTCTATGTACAGTAGAGGTTAGTTGTCCATGCATTGAACATGATGATGTTGAGGGACTGCCCACAGCCTGGCGTGCTGGGTGAAAAAAGATGACAGGGCTGAAGCCAATGAAACCAGAAAGAGGGTATGTTGTTCCAGAAGAATCGCTCTATAATAATCTTTAATCACTGGGACTCCCATACCTCCTTTTGATCTGTGCTTTGTGCTTTGTAAAAAGTTATTCTTGCTCTAGTCCCTTTCCAAATAAAGGATCAAAGTGAGATATCAAGTTTATTAAAGAAAAGGACTGGTAAAGGTATTGGTACAGTCCTGAAGATATAAAGAATTTTTGGTAATATAGCCATTTTAAAAGTTGCTATCCTTCCCAGCCAAGAGATGTCAAATTTGCTCAGTTGTAAGAGTTTATTCTGAACAGAATGAAGCAAGTTTTTATGATTAGCATCATAAAGGTGGTTTGATTTAGCTGTTAGATATATTCCTAGATATTGGATTTTATAGTTGTCTCATTTGCAAGGAAATAATACTTTAATTTTTGCCCTTATGTTGTGACTAAGATTGGTTGTGAGAACCTGGCATTTGGATACATTAATCTTATATTAAGAAATGGCACTGAAGGTTTCAATCAATGTGCATACCTCTGGTAAGGAGGATTCTACATCAAAAAGTGTCAATATGATGTCGTCCGCGAATATCCCTTTTTAATGACTTTTGCCGGCCACTGAAATGCCTTTTATATTCAGTGAGCTCTTGACAGCAGCCGCAAAGGGTTCCATAACTAATGTAAAGATCAAGGGGGAAAGGGGACAACCCTGCCTTGTGCCATTGGTGATGTTGAAGGCTTCAGAGAGTACAGAGGAGGTAAAAACTTGTGCCGATGGGTTTGTGTATAGCACTAAAATGGCTGATAGGATAAAACCTGAAAAAAACTAATTTTTTAAGAGTAGCTTGTAGATACCCCCAATGTACCCTATCGAACACCTTTTCAGCGTCTAAATCTATAAAGGCCATAGGTAGTTTGCGGCTTTCAGCTAGGCGGAGCAGATTAAGAATCCTGCGGGTGCCACCGGGAACTTGATGTCCTTTTACAAATCCTAATTGATCGGGGGGCTATTAGGGATGGTGTTGTTTCAGCCATTTTGTTAGCAATGACCTTTGCGTAGACTTTAAGGTCCGTGTTAAGGACTACTAGGGCTTTAAGCATTTCCGTTGGTAATAAACCAGAGGATGCCGCTATATTGAATTCTTTTACTAAATGTGGAACCAGGTAGTCAGAGAAGTTCTGGTAATACCCCACTGATAAACCATCTGGACCTGGGGATTTGTTCAATGCCAGGGATTTAAGGACTCTCTTAAGTTCTTCGGCTGAAATCTGTGCATTAAATTGTTTTAACACGTCAGGATCAAGAGCTGGAAGTTTAACCATCTCTAGAACTTTTGTAATAACCTCTATAGATGGTTGGGAGGAGTTCAGGTCCGATTTAAGATTGTAAAGAGCACTATAGTACTCCTTAAAAGTATTTGCTATATTCTTAGGGCGAGATAACTTTGCTCTTGTCTTAGGGTCAGTTAGATGGGCTATTCTTGTTTTTGCTTGTTTTGCTTTGATTTGTTGGGCTAATACCTTCCCCAGCCATGCTGTTTGTACACGACAGCAGCGTGGAAACTGCCTACTTGTCACCTGTCCCTCCACTGATGCTCGGGAGACCCGCCTCCCCCTTAAATAAATGAAACCCCTCCCTATCCTGCTGTTCCTAGCCAATCTTACACTTTTATACGCAAAGCCCCCCACACCTGTACACACAGCCTTCATCACACCTGTACACACACCCTCCCAACCTGTACACACTCAGCCCTCCACACTTTTATATGCACAGACCTCCACACCTGTACACACACAGCCTTCACCACACCTGTACACAAACCCTCCCAAACCTGTACACGATCGGCCCTCCACACTTTTATACTCAGCCCCCCATACCTGTATACACACAGTTTATGCACACACAGCTCTGCCCCACATCTATACAAGCGCAACTCCCCCCCTCACACCTGTACACACACAGCCCCCCTACACCTGTACACACACAGCCCCCCACATACACCTGTATACACACAGCCCCCCCACCCTCTCCACACCCGTAAGCACTCAGTACAGTACAGTACACCTGGACACACTCAGCTCCCAACACCTGAAAACATACATCCCACACCCCCACACATCTGTACACACAGCACCCCCCCATACCTGTATATATGTCAGCCTTCCCCTTCACACATTTGTATACACTCAGAGCTCCAGCCCTCTGGTACACAAACACCCCAACTTCGGCACTTGTACACACAGCCCTTCTTGTAAAGGAGGTCTTCCTAGTCTTAGCTCTTGTCTCCACATGTCACAAAGCTGATTCATGTCTCACAGAGAAGAGCTGGAGACGAGCACAGTACAGAATACAGGCAGCACACATGAGGAGTTCACATGCAGGCAGTGGCCAAGAGTGGTAGCAATGAGCCTGATGTAAGCTAAATGACACAGAGCAGCAGCAGCTGCCGACTCCTCTTCTGTAGTGCACTCATAGAGAAAAGCAGGGCAACCAAGTGGCGCCCCTCCACCTGCATAAAAAGAATGCACCAGGGGCAGCTGTTTCTCCAACTCCTGCCTAGTTCCGATCCTGATTGTAGAATTCAGTTAAACTCTGAACAAATAAATGTTAAACTGTGCTTTAGTTCAGGATTTCAGCCATTGGGTTATTTAAAAAAAATTCACAGGTTTTTACTTAGACCCCTTTTACACTGAGGGTCTTTTCAGGTGTTTCAGTGCTAAAACTAGTGCCTGTAATGCTCCTGAAAACTGCCTCTCATGCCACCTCAGTGTGAAAGCCCAAGTGCTTTCATACTGGGGCGGTGTGCTTGCAGGACAGGAAAAAATTTCCTGGAAGCAGCATCTTTGGGGCGGTGTGGGAGCAGTGTATACTCCACTCCCGTACCGCACCTGCCCATTAAAATGAATGGGCCCTGCTTCCGAATATCGCTTTTCAGCTGCATCACGGTCGCTTTTAACACCTTCTTGGGGTTAAAAGCTCCCTGCTACTGACTAAAGCAGTGGTAAAGCTCCACTAAAATGAGCAGCGCACTACCGCTAATGCCGGCATTGCCCCTGTGTGAAAGTAGCCTTAATGCCCAACTTCGGGCCCAAAAAGACAACTAACCTTGCAGTAGAGCTCAGTGTTGTCTATTGGTAGGGAAATCGTGAGTAATACTTACCCTGTTCTTTGCTCCAGTAGGGTTCCTCAACAGTGCGACCAGTCCCGCAATGCCTCCTGGCCATAGTTGCACTCCTGCCTCCTCTATGTACAATAAAGGTTAGTTGTCCATGCATTGAACATGATGATGTTGAGGGACTGCCCACAGCCTGGCGTGCTGGGTGAAAAAAGAAGACAGGCCTGAAGCCAATGAAACCAGAAAGAGGGTATGTTGTTCCAGAAGAATCGCTCTATAATAATCTTTAATCACTGGGACTCCTATACCACCTTTTGATCTGTGCTTTTTGAGGGTAGAAAAAGTTATTCTTGCTCTAGTCCCTTTCCAAATAAAGGATCAAAGTGAGATATTGAGTTGATTAAAGAAAAGGACTGGTAAAGGTATTGGTACAATCCTGAAGATATAAAGAATTTTTGGTAATATAACCATTTTAAAAGTTGCTATCCTTCACAGCCAAGAGATGTCAAATTTGCCCCTTTGTAAGAGTTCATTCTGAACAGAATGAAGCAAGTTTTTTATAATTAGCATCATAAAGGTGGTTTGATTTAGCTGCTAGATATAGATATTGGATTTTATAGTTGTCCCATTTGCAAGGAAATAATACTTTAATTTTTGCCCTTATGTTGTGACTAAGATTGGTTGTGAGAACCTGGCATTTGGATACATTAATCTTATAGTAAGAAATGGCGCTGAAGGTTTCAATCAATGCGCATACCTCTGGTAACAAGGATTCTACATCAAAAAGTGTCAATATGATGTCGTCCGAGAATATCCCTTTTTAATGGCTTTTGCCGGCTACTGAAATGTCTTTTATATTCAGTGAGCTCTTGACGGCAGCTGCAAAGGGTCCCATAACTAATGTAAAGATCAAGGGGGAAAGGGGACAACCCTGCCTTGTGCCATTGGTGATGTTGAAGGCTTCAGAGGGTACAGAGGAGGTAAAAACTTGTGCCGATGGGTTTGTGTATAGCGCTAAAATAGCTTGTAGATACCCCCAATGTACCCTATCAAACGCCTTTTCAGCGTCTAAATCAGGGGTCTCAAACTGGTGGCCCTCCAGCTGTTGCAAAACTACAAGTCCCATCATGCCTCTGCCTGTGGGAGTCATGCTTGTACCTGTCAGCCTTGCAATGCCTCATGGGACTTGTAGTTTCGCAACAGCTGGAGGGCCGCCAGTTTGAGACCCCTGGTCTAAATCTATAAAGGCCATAGGTAGTTTGCGACTTTCAGCTAGGCGGAGCAGATTAAGAATCCTGCGGGTGCCACCGGGAGCTCGATGTCCTTTTACAAATCCTACTTGATCGGGGGCTATTAGGGATGGTGTTGTTTCAGCCATTTTGTTAGCAATGACCTTTGCGTAGACTTTAAGGTCTGTGTTAAGGACTTCTAGGGCTTTAAGCATTTCCGTTGGTAATAAACCAGAGGATGCCGCTATATTGAATTCTTTTACTAAATGTGGAACCAGGTAGTCAGAGAAGTTCTGGTAGTACTCCGCTGATAAACCATCTGGACCTGGGGATTTGTTCAGTGCCAGGGATTTAAGGACTCTCTTAACTTCTTCGGCTTAAATCTGTGCATTAAATTGTTTAAACACGTCGGGATCAAGAGTTGGAAGTTTAACCATCTCTAGAACTTTTGTAATACCCTCTATAGATGGTTTTAAGATTGTAAAGAGCACTATAGTACTCCTTAAAAGTATTTGCTATATTCTTAGGGTGAGATAACTTTGCTCTTGTCTTAGGGTCAGTTAGATGGGTTATTCTTGTTTTTGCTTGTTTTGCTTTGATTTGTTGGGCTAATACCTTCCCCGCATTATTCCCAGAGGAGTAATATGAAGCTTTTAGGTGTTTAAGGCTTTTCTCATAATCATATATAAGTATTTGTTTCAATTCTGATCTACAACTCTTTTATTCCTCTATTAGAGTCTGGGTCATGTCTTTTTTATTTTGCGTTTCTAGGTGGTGAATTTTAGCTAAAAGAGACTTAGTTACCTGCACACTTTGCTTCTTTTCCCTTGCTGCTATTTGCAACAGTATGCCTCTAATATAGGCTTTGTGAGCACACCATTTAGTGGATGCTGGAGTCTCATCTGTAGCATTGAAATGAAAAAATTCCTCTAGTTGTTTCCTGACTTTCTCTCAGTGAGCGGTATGATTAAGCGCTTGGCATCCGCGCTATAGCCGAATGACGGCTACAGCGCGGACCTGAATTCCCGGGAGGCCGTCATGTGACGGCCTCCCCTGTGCACGTGCCCTGCGCGCGCCCTGTAGGGCGCGCGTGGAGCGCGCTGTGATCACTGAGTCACTGAGACTCGGGTGATCACCGATCTGTGTAAGGGGCCGGTCCCGGCCCCTTACCATGTGATCAGCTGTCAGCCAATGACAGCTGATCACATGATCAAAACAAAAGCTCTGTGATCATTTTTTTTTCTCCTCGCGCTGACAGTGCGAGGAGAAAAAAAAGCCGATCACCGGCTCACCAGAAAGGGACATCGGTCCCGAAGAGGAGGAGGCAATAATGCCTCACACGTGCCTCAATTGTGCCAACAGTACCCACTGACAGTGCAACCTGACATTGCCACATCACAGTGCCCACAGTGCCCACCAGTGCCACGTATCAATGCCCATAAGTGCCACCTATCAATGCCTACAAGTGCCACCTATCAATGCCCACCATTGCCACCTAACAATGCCCACCAGTGGTGCCAATCAGTGCCATCTAGCAGTGTACAAGATCAGTGCCCATTATTACCACCAATCAGTGCCCATCACTGCAACTCATCAGTGCCCATCACTGCCACCTATCAGTGCCCATTGGTGCCGCCTCATCAGCGTACATCAATGAAGGAGAAAAATTACCCTTTTAAAAATTTTTATAACAAAATATAAAAAAATATATATATATTTTTTTTAAATTCGCTCTTTTTAAATTTTTTTAACAAAAAATAAAAACCGCAGAGGTGATCAAATGCCACCAAAAGAAAGCTCTATTTGTGGGGAAAAAATGATAAAAATTTCATTTGAGTACAGTGTTGCATGACCGCGCAATTGTCATTCAAAGTGCGTCAGCGCTGGAAGCTAAAAATTGGTCTGGATAGGAGGGGGGTTTAAGTGCCCTGTAAGCAAGTGGTTAAAAATACAGTATTATTACGCCAAAGATTTATGGGGGTCACATTGTTTTGTTCTTCCAATTCATGTGTTATGAGAGCATGGTCTGATCAGGTAATGGTATCTATAGTTGTTAGTTTTGCTTTGTATAGGGAGGGTAAATCTGTAAGTATTAGATCTATTCTAGAGTATGATCTATGCGGGTTAGAGAAGAAAGTGAAGTCTTTTTCATCCGGGTGGTGGCATCTCCAGACATTGTATAAAGATTCATTTTGTATAGTGGAGTGCAATGTTGATTTATGGTGTAATTTAGGGGGAGAGCAATCTAGTTTGGGGTCTACCACTGAGTTAAAGTCCTCTAACAAGAGGAGGTTACCTTTGCAGAGGGATTTATCCTTTTTAAGAAAATTTCTCAAAAAGGTTACTTGTCCCTGGTTGGGTGTATATATTGACACAATCGTATATACAACATTATTTATGGTGCAGATTAAAATAATGTACTGACCCTTAGGGTCTTTGATAACTTCCTGTAAAGAAAATGCAACAGAATTTTTAATTGCTACACCATTGTGTTTCGTGTCCGGATTTGTAAAAAAGATGTGCGGATACTGCCTGTGGGAACATTTTGGGGCTTTGGTAGCCGAGAAGTGTGTTTCCTGTATACAGAGAACGTCTCTTTTCAGCTTTTGGGCTTCCGACTACATGAGCCTGCGCTTAAAAGGGCTATTCAAACCCTTAACATTGAGAGAAACAAACTTGAAAGTCATCGAAAGTCAAGATGCTGGCCTCAGACTCTTTCTTTATTAACTCAAGAATCCGCCATTCTTTCAGAAATCTGAGGCCAGATTCCAGTGAGAATATGTTGACTGTCTTGTCCAGGTGTGTCACCATTAGCTTTGACGGGGTCCCCCATCTATAGGTGATCTTGTGGTTTCTTAGTACCTTTGTGATAGTAAGGAGCTTTTTCCTATGCTGTATAGCAGCTTGCGATAGATCTGTGTACAGAGCAATGCCTGCAAATGGCCCGTTTAAAGTGGTTGTAAACCCTTTACAACTACTTTTTACTATAGGCAAGCCTATTATTAGGCTTACCTGTAGCTACACTGGATATCTCCTAAACCTGCACGGTTTAGGAGGTATCCCTGTATTTGCATGTGCCGACGTCATTGGCACATGCGCACTTAAGCAAACTGAAGCAACGGCACGTACATGCCATTGCTTGAGTTAGATTGTGCCGTTACTGGCGGATTCCGCGTGCATGCACAGTAGTGACGTCATCAGGGCTCCGGCCAATCATACCCCCGCAGCCGCGATACCCGGAAGTAACCCCCGAGAGCGATGTTGGCGCCGGAGAAGTGAACGAGGACTGATGCGGGGGCTTCAATCTCAGGTAAGTAATTCATAATGAGCTAGTATGTTATGCATACTAGCTCATCATGCCTTTGTCTTGCAGGGTTTTTCTTTCTTTGGATTTTGTTTTTAGGTTTTTCAACCACTTTAATTGTGGGTTTTTCCGTATAGCGCGTATAGCGTCTTCTTTTATATGGTAGTAATGTTTTCTAGCCAATACGTCTCTTGGTACCGTATCCAGAAGGAAAGTTGGTTTGGGCAGTCTATGCGCTCTGTCGATTATCAGTTCCATGTCAGTCGCATTGGGCACTAGGGTGCGTAGCATTTGGCGTACAAAGCCTTTCAATTCAGTGGCAGAAATGGATTCTGGAATACCGTGTAATTTAATATTATTCCTGCGTGAACAGTCTTCCATATCCGCCAGCCTTGCCACCATTCTTTGTATATCATTTTGCTGTACTTTATATGCATCCACAAGATTATTGTGAGCAGAGAATGCATCCTCTAGTTTGTGTTCATTATGAGACATTCATTGTTGCAAATCATGTACAGAAGCATTAATAGGTTTCAGCATATTCAGCATGTCAATGTGCAGAGAGTCTCTCAAAGAAATCAGCATGTCTTTCATATTTTTCATTGACACAGGCTGGGAAGATGAAAGGAAGTGCTCAAGAGGGGTCTGGGTGGAATGCTCTGCAGCACTTTCATCCATATCAGACTCCTCTTCCTGTCCGTCTCCTTTAGCTTTCTTAAATTTAGTAGGGCTGCGGGTAGATGGACTGTCAGGAGGATAGATGTCAGTTTCCCCTGTGTTTGTGCAGTGTATGGCTGTACATACTGAGGAGGCTTATCTGCAGGAGTCTGAGGAGAGCTCTCCTTCTTTAGCAGGCTGCGGGTGTTCTCTAGCGCCGTCGCCATCTTGGTACACCCGGACGCTCTTAGAAGGGTAGAAATCAGTCAGTTTCTGTAGAGCTAGGCGTTGTGAACCCCATTTGCAGGCAGCACCGTGTGACGCTTCATCCAGGGAAGCCATTGTCAGCTGTAAATACCTCTGTCGCTGTATTAGTAGCTCTCTGGTGGCTTGGAGTAGGAGCTCAGTTAGTAGGCAGCCGTCTCTCACGCCGGCCGGACAGGTCCCCAGCCTCCAGGTTCTTTAATAGCTACTTAGGACTTACAGAAAAAGGGGGGTTAAATATGCAGCCAGAATAAATTAAATTATTCTGTATAATTAACGATAGAAATTTAACTTTTGTAACTTATTATTGTTAAACAATAACTTATTGTTATTGAGTAGAAGCTCTTCCACAATTTTTTTTTTTGGTCAGCATATTATTTCTTTCATAACTGACAGACCAACTGGATGACCTTGGAAAAACCACACATACCCTATACAACCTAAGGACCACACACTCTCTCTAAACCTAGGGTGTTTGCCATATGATCGGCTGTTATTACACATTTATAGCCAAACTTTAACAGCTTAATAGTGAATTAGCTCCCACTAATACACACACTAACCCCGTTTCTTCATTATGCCCTGGGCTACACTGGCGATGAAATCTCTTTCTTCCTGAGAGATGTGGCTTATTTTCTCATTAGCAGCATATTGATTTCAATGTGCTACTGCCAACAAACAGTAAAGCAAACTTTGCATGAAAAGTTCTGCTCAACTGACAGGCCCCATCTCATGAGTACAAAATGCTGCAACAAAGCTGGAAAAAATAAAGCTTTGGGGAAAAAAATGCTGACCACAGACTTGCTGCTTGCTTGTCTGACTGCTGTCTCCCAGGAAAGCTTATTCTCATAGGATTTCAAGTTTCCATGTTTGCTGAGAGGCATTGGTAATGCACAGTGATGTCACTGGTATTTCCAGTAGGCAGCAGCCAGGTCTGAGTTCTGAGCAAACCTTGTATTTTAATGCAAGGTGGTTTCATTTCCTCGGTAGCTATGGCACACTTATTAGACCACTGCTCTGGCTTTGCCCAAAAAAGATTCTGAGTCATCCACCCCATCTACATAATATTCATACTCTTCTGTCAGACCAACCATACTTTTAAGAGGATTTACACTCAAAAAGTGAATATTTTCTGTCTTGTAAGAAATATTTAGCCAGGTTAATTGTGACTAAGCAATACCATAAAAATCTTGAATTCTTCATTAGAGGTTGCAGTGTGTCTCTGCATAAGATCATCTAGGCATATCTTACTGAACACTGCAATGTTTGGTATTTTGCTGCCCATTGTTTGGCTGTATTTTGCTGCTCATTGTTCTTTTGCTAGCCCTTTTGTACAGGAAGCTACACTATATTGCCAAAAGTATTGGGACACCTGTCTTTACTGGCCAGTCAAGTTTCTCCACCCCAAACTCGTTCATCCATGTCTTTATGGACTTTGCTTTGTGCACTGGTCCAAATCATTTTGTGGAGAGGGGATTATGGTGTGGGGTTGTTTTTCAGGGGTTGGGCTTGGCCCCTTAGTTCCAGTGAAGGGAACTCTTAAGGTGTCAGCATACCAAGACATTTTGGAACAATTTCCGAATGAACGATTTGGTCGAAATTCGCAAAAAAATGACTCAAATTGCACGTCTACTGCAAAAAAGTTGATCTATATGAATCCTGTATAATTATAAAAAATAAAATAAAATGCCCCGTACACACAGTCGGACTTTGTTCGGACATTCCGACAACAAAATCCTAGGATTTTTTCCGACGGATGTTGGCTCAAACTTGTTTTGCGTACACACGGTCGCACAAAGTTGACGGAATTTCCGATCGCCAACAATGCGGTGACGTCAACCACGTATGACCAGACTAGAAAAGGCCAGTTCAGAACCAAGCGCGGCACCCTTTGGGCTCCTTTTGCTAATCTCTTGTTAGTAAAAGTTTGGTGAGTGACGATTCGCGCTTTTTCAGACTCGTGGCTTTCAGATCGTTTTCTGCCGTTCAGTTTGTGCTTGTGGGTTTGTATCTGCTCTTCAGTGCGTGCAAGCAAGTTCCGCGTGACTTTAAGTAGTCATTGTGTTCTTGTTCCTTCGTTACTGTTTTTCAGGTCGCTCTTCACAGGCCTTGCTGTTCTTCAGTACGTTCTGTTACTTTTTTCTGAGCAGCCGACAGTTTCCTAGCCATGTTGTGTATACATATTCCTCGTAGAGTCCGTGCTGTGCAGGGGCTTGGTGTTGGGGTCCTGACCTTGACACAAGTCCAGTCCATGAACAGGGTGGGGAGGAGTTCATGGACCAAGAATTGTTTGCTTCAGCGTGACCAGTTCTCTCATATGTCTTTGCTCCGTGAGATCTGTGAGAATAATCCTGATGATTTCAGGAACTTTCTCAGGATGACAGACCCCAAGTTTCACCGTCTGCTGTCTTCGCTGACCCCTTATATTAGCAGGCAGGATACCTGCATGAGGCAAGCCATCACTCCGGAGCAGAGGCTCGTCGCTACCCTGCGGTACTTGGCGACAGGGAGATGTCTGCAGGACTTGAAGTTCTCGACAGGCATCTCCCCCCAGGCTCTGGGGATCATTATCCCAGAGATCTGTTCTGCCATCATACAGGTCCTGCAGAAGGAGTATATGAAGGTAAGATTTTTATCCTTTAATCTCACATTTTTTTGTATTTAATGATTGATAATATATTGTATTTCTTTACTCATTCCCTAATTACCATGATTGGAATATGCTGTGAATGTCCCCTTTGTCCTCATGCATGCTGGATTTGACATGAGTATTTAGGAACTGTGTTTGATATTGCGTTCAGATGGGGTGAAGTCACCCCAGGAAAAGCCCAATTTGGAAGATGCACACAAATTTACCAATGTCAACATGTGCGACCTGCATCACGGGGGATCAAGGGACGTGTTTTGGGGGAGAAACCCCTTCCTCTCAGCTACTTTATTATTGAGGAAGGGGTTGCACCCCCAAAACGCGTCCATTGATCTCCCGTGATGGCAGATAGCACATGTTGGCACATTGTGTGCATCCTACAAATTAGGCTTTTCTACAAATCTTTCAAACATTTTGAACATTGGAGCACACCAAAAAACCAAGGGATTGGGAGGGGTTTTAAACTCGCCCCAAAACATCAATGATGTTTTTATTTTTTAGAATAACATCATTAATGTTTTTCTTGAGGTTTTCCAATTGTAAGTTACACCCCATGATCTCCCCGATCAGGATCTGGGCACTTTCTGATGTGAAAGGATCTGGATCCACAACATCACGATCACCTAAAAAGAGAGAAACCAAACAAAAACAGGTATCAAAAATATGCCGGCATCCATCTCTTACCTGAGCCTGTGGTCGCAGACACTCACCTGTTGTGGTGACTAGTTCCACCACGTCTTCTTCCTCCTCCTGCACTTCTTGGGTTGGAGGTATTTCCCCTTCTTCTAGAGGTGGGGGGTCTCTGGTCTCCTCGGATGAGGGGTGTCCTCCGAGTCTTTTCTCCCCTCCTTTGTCAAGCTTCAATACTTTACATGTTTGGTACAAGCTTCACAGATGTAGCCCCCCCTATAGTATACACTGGAGCACCTGTGTGGCCCCCTAATAAAAATGGTGTTCTTGTGTCCCACACTAGTGCTCCAGTGTCCAGATGTGAAAACAGCTGCTGAGTGTCCTCTCCTTACACAGAATATAGTTTGCATTTCATTCTAGTAACAAAGCCATCTACACAACCAAAATAGTTTCTGGCAAGTAGGGCGTAAAAATTGTGGCCAAATGCATATGGCCTAAACAATGGTGTTTTATAGGCCGAAAGAAAAATGTTTGATACGAACGAATAATGTGCCCATGAACATGAAAGTTGCCATTTAAAAATGTACACTTCTAAGAAAAGCACATGGAGCAGCACTAACGTAAGGAACATAAAAAGAATAGGAACACAGGACAACTACTTACTTTTTTGCAGCACTCTCCGGATCTTTCTGTACCGCTCATGTTCTCTTAATTTGAGGTCCGACTCTTAATTTGAGGTCTGACCACCGCTTCCTGAGCTGATCTTTCAATCGTCGTACCCCGAATTTCCGGTGCAGACTTTTGACCACTTTCGCAATTATCTTGGCCTTTCTGACATTGGGGTTGGGGTAAGGTCCATACTTTCCATCATAGTCGGCCCTCTTCAGGATTTCGACCATCTCCAACATCTCCCCAAATACATATTTGAGGCCTTAAATCTCCTTCTGGATCGGGACGTTTCTGGCTCCGGGCTTTCCTCCTCCTCCTCGTTGCTATAATTAGCACGATCCTGCTGTGTATCCACCATGTGCTCTTCCCCCACTGAGCAGAATGAAAAGGGGTGGGGAATAGACTAGAAAGAACGTCAGGGGTGGGCGGAGTTACACGCATGCGCAGTGTGTATAAAGCGTAACACGCGTGCGTATTACGTACGATCTGTGAGCGGAGGAAGGAGCATCGAAAGCGCCGATCGTGATAACGAAGGTAAGATCTAAACTTGGGCCTATACTGCTTCGAAATTGAAGCCTATATTGTAACAAGATTAGGAGAGTTTGGCCTGACCTTAGGGTTTGTCTTGTGTTGTGTCTTGCAGAGAAAATGGATGGCTTCAATGACCTCAACTTCGTCCCCCTGCTCATAGACAAATACAGGGAGCTGCCCTGTCTGTGGCAGGTGAGACATCCCCATTATAATAATAAACAAAAGAGGCAGGCAGCGCTGGAGAAACTGCTGGAGTTGGTGAAGCCGGTGGTCCCCACAGCAACCATCCCCTATTTAAAAACCAAAATTGGTGGCCTGAGGAGCACTTATCTTAGGGAGCGCAAGAAGGTCACAGATTCCCAGAGGTCCGGAGCTGCAGCAGATGATGTTTATGTCCCCAGGCTGTGGTACTATGAGAGACTGCGATTTCTGTCAGACCACATTGAAGTCAGGGAATCCCTCTCCACTCTTCCTTCCACTCTTCCTTCCACCCCAGCTGAGGCTTCCTATGTCCAACCTGGGCCTTCCAGCCAGGAAGAAGTGGAGGAGCCCAGCTGGAGTCAGGTATAGCATTCCTCTACAGATTTCAGGACAATAAAGAAATGATGTTTACTAGATGTTATTATTGATCACTAATTGCTGATTGAAAAAAGTGTTTTACATATCAATAGACAGTAGTGGGCAAAAATAATTGAGACAAGAATGAAAAATGCTGGGCTCAGAATGCTAGTCTGTTATATTTGTTAACATTCAATTTGCAACAGTCAGGAGGTGAAAATTGTGTGTGATTGATGAAGAAAAAACTACAACTTTGTCCCTTTTTCATACACAGGAAGACCTCAGCCAGGAGGAGGTTGTGGAATGTGGCAGCCAGGAGGAGGCGGGGGTTAATGGCAGCCAGGAGGAAGCAGGGCTAAGTGTCAGCCAAGAGAAGACTGGGACATGTCGCAGCCTGACTGATTCGCAGGTTCCTCCCCTCCGCCTTCCATACAAAAGGGCGAGGAAGATGACTCCCATGCAGGATTCAGCACTCAGGCTCATTCAGGAGGCTTCTGCGTCCCTCCGAGCCTTACCAACTCCTGAAGAGGCCTTTGCCTGCATGGCTGCCACAAAACTGCAGGGCATGCAGGAGGGTCAACGCCTCCTATGTGAGCAACTTATTTATAAAGTCCTAACTAAGGGGGTGAGTGGGGAACTAACACCCAAGACCGACGTGATTGAGTTGGACCATCCTCCTCCTCCTCCTGCTGCCACAACTCCACCACCAGAGCCACCGTGTGGAAGGAAGCGTGGAAGGAAGACAAGAGAGTGATGACCCTGGGTTCAGTCTGGTCTGAAAAAAGCTGCAGTCTCTCGTATGACCACAGCCTGGGGACACAGATGTCATCTGCTGCCTTCCGGATCTCTGGGACTGATGGACCAGACTGCACTACCTTAGATAAGGACTCCTCAGGCCACCAATTTTGCTTGAAAATTATTGATGTCTGCCCTGGGGGTCCAAGGCTTCGCCAATTTCTGCAGTTTCTCCAGCGTTGCCTCCCTCTTTGTTTAGTTGTGAGCCCTTAATAAAAGTTTTATTTTTGGGAAATTATACTCTCCTGTGTGTGTTTTCATCCAAAAAGGACAGTTTGTTGGTGACGATTCAGGTACATTTCTAACATAAAATGTGAAATTAACAAGGGACAACAACACCAAACAATCTCCTACAGATTAAATATAACAAAAAATCAATAGTGTTGTGGTAACTTGACACAAAAAACACACACAAAAATTTTCAGGAGTACAAATCAAAATCCCAAAAACAAAAAATACTCCTTGAATAAAATACAAACCAAAAAAAAATTATTCGGCCTTAAAAACAAAAAAAAAAACAACACCAAAATAATGATGTCAGATGTGACAAATCAAAATATATTGAGGGAATCCCGATAAATAGTAAAGAAATAAGTTTGTGAGAAGTGTGTGTGAATATGAGCGGCAAAACTACTTAATTCTTGTCACATTATAAAGAAGAAGAGAGTGCGCTGTATTAAACCATTTTTAACATTGCAGCGTGACGAAAGTGCTGTATCCATTGCGAACGCTAATTTTACCAGACCGAGCTGTTCCGTGTCGGAATTTCTTCTGAGCATGCGTGGCACTTTGTGCGTCGGAACAGGCCACACACGGTTGGAATTGACGCCATCAGATTTTGTTGTCGGAAAATTTGATATCCTGCTCTCAAACTTTGTGTGTCGGAAAATCTGATGGAAAATGTCCGATGGAGCCCACACACGGTCGGAATTTCCGATAATGCGTTCTGATCGGACATTTTCCATCAGAAATTCCGACCGTGTGTACGGGGCATAACTGTGTGACCTGCTACTATCAATTAGGTTGAAATGAACAACATAGTATTGTGAATATAGGTGGATGAGAATATATAGTTCATATGGGAATTGAAGGTATCATAAACCGGAGATTTAATTCCTCATTATATCTTCATTAAATCTTCTCTGAATCTTCTAAGCCAGTATAAAAACAGGAAAAAGGGGGCTGATTACCAGAATTGATGGATCCCTATTACAGAGATCGTGCGAGCTTGAACAGATTCCCTTCGGTGTCAGGAACATCTGATCTTTGGGTGGAGACAGGCTTCCCTCCGCGTCAGATGTTCAAATTTCAGAGGCGGCAATCAGGAACAATCTCCTCCGTTCACCAGCCGGTACAGCACAGTGCACATCACTTGCAGAATCACAGGCGACTTCCGGGTGCGGGTCCGCCACAAGCCATTCCCCAGACAACACAGCCCACCTATATTCACAATACTATTTTGTTTAAATCTGGGTAGCACACTATATTTTTCTTCTATATTGTATAAACCTCATGTTCAAGGTTTTTTCATTGCAGCAATCGGGACTATTAACGTTTTTTCATGTATTTTTAAATAGATTTTCACTAATTGAATTTTCACATTGTTTTGTCACCACTGGAGGTAGCGCGGAACATTTACCATATATTGAAATGAACAACAAAAATGCTTGTGGTTGTAAATGTTGGTCTCAGTTTTACAAAGGTTATAAGCTGAACATTTAGAATTAGAAAATGTTTTCTTCTAAATACTGTATAACTGCAATATTTTATGTAAAAAGTACACTTTAACAACTGGTTAATAGAAATATTAAAATCATTTTGTGACTGGAAGATAAATGTAACAGGAATTGCATTACATAGAAACACAGTGTAATGAACAATATCTCTATAATATTTATTCTGGCTTTAATACCTTGCTTTTTAGACTCTTTCTGTTTTCTCACTTCTAAACAGTACATCGCTGGTCTTGCTTCAGATCTTTTTCTCATCTGACCGAATTTCATAGTACATTATGGCCTTTTCCCTTCTGAAGCTGCCAATTTGTTCCCTGTCCATTGTTTTTAGGTAGAGGTTATAGGGCATTGTCCAGAAGTAACCCGGTATCCAAGGCACTGTGTCAGTCCCCCCCTAATTCTCTGGCCTCCTGGTGCAGGCAAAAAGGTAACATCCATATGCTTCCTAAGAAAAGAATAGCTATGGAACCTTCATTTATGCAGCAAAGCTGCCCCTTCAAAGTTTTTACATAAAAAAGTATTTCACGCAGCCTATATGTTTTGTTTGTGTTGCTTGAAGGTCCTAAAAGAGGACAGGCAGCATCAAAATCTACTATTTCTAAATCGATTTGACAAGTAATTGTTCAAGCTTATGGTTTAAAGAGGAAAATTCCACCTTTTCAAATTGAAGCGCACTCCACCAGGGCTGTTAGTGCTTCCTGGGCAGTGCATCACTAAGCCTCCATGGCTCAAATCTGCAACTCTGTCTTCTGTCCATACATTTACCAGATTCTATCAACTAGATGTAAAAGGTCATGAGGATATCATCTTTGGGAGCAGTGTGCTGCAAGCAGCAGTATAAGCCCTCTGGTCTCATGGTGCCCTAATTTTGTTGTGTCTCCCTCCCTCCAGTTGGCATTGTTCTGGGACATCCCACATAGTAACTACTATGGCTCTGTGTCCCATGATGTACGATTAAGAAAATAGGATTTTTATAACAGCTAACCTGTAAAATCTTTTTCTTTGAAGTATATCACGGGACACAGAGGTCCCTCCCTTCTTTTTGGTATACACGTGTATTGCTTTGGTACAAAAACTGAGCTACTCACAGTAGTGGGAGGGGTTATATAGGGAGTGGACTTCCTGTCTTAGGGTGTGCCAGTGTCTATCACCTGAAGGTGGCCTATAACCCACATAGTGACTACTATGGCTCTGTGTCCCATGATGTACTTCAAAGAAAAGGATTTTACATATAAGCTGTTATAAAAATCCTATTATTTTACCTTAAAATGTTTGTTAACCTAAAAAAAAAAATTGGATCCTGTTCCCTTAAAGCATGTTACACAGTATAGTGCTTGTGTTGTGTCATTTGGCCCCCTGTAACTCCTGAAATACCTGGCTTATCCTGCCTGGTTATGCCCTCCTCTCTGTAAACTGACCACGATGTATCATGGCATCTGAGGCCTGACACCATGGCCAGTTTACGTGCCTCCGTTATCTGCAGCCCAGCTCTGCTCTCTTCTGTTTCCTGTGTCCTCCTCTCCCCTCCCCTCCCTGCCTGTCAGCTTGTACCAGTGCCCATCCCCCTTCCTGCTGGTATCATAAGATCTTGTTTTTGTTACAATCCCCTCTGTTATAATAAATGCTGTGCCACACTGTACGTGCTTTGTAGAAAACTCCGCCGATAAATACCTTATTTTATAGCGCCGAATGGCGGTTACGTGACTGGCCGTCTCTCTCCTCCTCTCCTCCTCCCAGCTGACATCAATGGGGTTTTCTGGGCTTCACCCGCTTTGCTGTCAGATCTGGAGAGGAGAGAGGCGGCCGGTCACGTGAGCGCTGATCAGCGATATAAAATAAGGAATTTATCAGCAGATATTTTACAAAACACATACAGTGGGGCACAGCATTTATTATAACAGAGGGGATGGTAGGGACAACACTAAGTGGCTTAACAACTACTTTAAATAAGAGCGTTCATCTAACTTTTCTAAGCAACGAATTGTAGGATAAAAGATGGTACCCACTCCACCGTGGGCCTAGTTTTAACCCCTGGAAGAAAGGATCCAATCCCATGAAACAGATTTTGCCACTGGGAAAAAAAAGGTCAGAAAGAATAAAAAGAGATTTGAAAGTACGGGAGAAAAGAAAGGAAGGGAATTGTGGACGGAGAAGAACATTTTTTTTTTTAAAAGGGGGAAACAAGGAGGACAGAGGAAGGGGAGAAAGGAAGGGTTGTGGGGGAAAGGGAAGGGGATTGGGGAGCCAGAAGATTAAAAGAGTGGGGGAATATCAAGAACCCTAGAAAGTTCAAAAACAAATAGGAGAAAGGAGCTCAGGCCTAGAGCCCAACCGCCTATCCACTGTATTAGGAGGACTTGATGATGCCCTAATAAACAGCTAAGCCAAGTCACCTTTCTGGTACTCTACTATGTCTGTACCACAGATATTCAGAATCCTTTCCTTTATCCTTCCTTATTCCCTCCAAGGAGGTGGAATTATTGTTTGAAGTTCATGAGTACAAAAATTAAGTTTATTTATCAAACTCGAAAGTTTATTGGTATGAAAATGATCAGGTTAGGCTAAGAACTGGAGCTAGGTGAAATGCGATTGGGGACATTACATCATCTAAATACACCCTGGAAGCATGATAATGAACTCAACAGGTCCAAGTTTTGGTAAAGATTGTCAGTTGGTCTTGTGAGGTGTAGATGAGTTCTTCCATTTATGCAGCTCTATTGAGTTGCTTAAACCAATCTTTTAGTGTCGGGATTCATATCTCCAATACACCTGTATACACATCCAGGCCACATTTATTATATGCATGGCTAATGATTTATGCTAAGAACATCACATAATTGTGAAGTGGTAAAGTAAGTATTGTAGCGGGGGAAAAATCCAGGGAGGAGTAGGCTTCTAAAAATGATGTTATTGTCAGAAACAATGAATCAGACTGAAACTGAGACAGAAGTACAGTTAAATCACACATGTTTAATAACAATAAAAAAGGTAAACAGAGTAAACGTAGTCAAAACATAGCCAGAGTTCAGGAACTGTAACGGATGCCAAAATGTCAGGGAGCCAGAAGGAATGTCAGCCAAGCAAGTCTTTAACAGGAACACAGGAGAGCATCTCTAGAGATGTGACCAAGGCGAAGGCAGAGATCATCTGGACTGGACGGCTTAAGTAGGCAGGACCGACGAGCAGGATCATCAACAGGTGAGTCACTGTGGAGAGATAGGAGCTGGCAGTTAGCCAACAGCTGAGCGGCCAGCTCAGAGAAGAGCTGGGCCCAGCCCTGACAGTACCTCCCTCCTCAACGACCCCTCCCCCTCGGAGGACCACCAGGCTTGAGGGGAAAACATCTATGGAAATCACGGAGGAGGACAGGGGCATGTATGTCCGAGGATGGGACCCTTTCCAATGCACCAGGTACTGTATGCACCCACAGAACCTACCATAGTCAACAATGGACTGTACTTCCAACTCCTCAAGGTTCTCAACCTGAACAAGGTGAGGACGTGGCACCGAGGTGGTAAAGCGGTTGCAGATCAAAGGTTTTAATAAGGAGACATGAAATACATTTGAGATACGCATATTAAAAGGAAGGTCTAATGCGTAAGCCACTGGGTTAATCCTGGGAAGAATTTGGAAAGGCCCAATAAACCAAGGTGCGAACTTCAGAGAGGGAACATGAAATCGGAGGTTGTGAGATGACAGCCAGACCTTGTCCCCAACCTGGTAGAAAGGCGCAGGCAGGCGTCTGCGATCAGCATGGAGTCTGTACCTATCATTAGCATGTCGCAAAGCCTCCTGGACTTGTGCCCAAGTGGAACGAAGACCACGGAGATGCTCCTCTAACGCAGGAATACTCTGCGGAACAAAAGAGTCAGGTAACATGGAAGGTTGAAAACCATAGTTCACCATAAACGGGGACAATCGGGAAGCGGAATTCAAGGCACTATTGTGAGCAAACTCTGCCCACGGTAAGAGTTCTGACCAATTATTATGATGGTCAGAAATATAGCAATGTAGGAATTGCTCCAAGGACTGATTGGCTCATTCTGCAGCCCCATTAGACTGTGGATGATACGCAGAGGAGAAAGCAAGCTGAATTCCCAACTCTGCACAAAAGGCTCACAGAACCAAGACACAAACTGACCCCTGTCCGAGACAATCACCTTGGGTAGCCCATGTAAGCGAAAGATCTCCTGAGTAAAAATGTTCTTTAGAAGTTCCTTAGAACTTCTAATGCCGCGTACACACGGTCGGACTTTTCGTCTACAAAAGTCCAACGGACGCTGACGGACTAAAGCTGGCTGGTAATCCGATCGTGTGTGGGCTGCTTCGGACTTTCAACGTACTTTTTTAGCCTCAAATCCGACGTACTTTAGATTTGAAACATGCTTCAAATCTTTACGTCGTAACTACGACGGACCCCGAAGTCCGCTCGTCTGTATGCTAGTCCTACGGACAAAAAAACGACGCATGCTCATAAGCAAAAACTAAACGGAAGCACTCGGTCTAGTAAAACTAGTGTTCGTATTGTAGGTAGCACATTCATCACGCTGCAAAATCTGTGATCGTTGAATGCAGCGCATTTTATTTCTTCTTTACGAATGCTCTAAAGAACGAAGGTGTTTTGCTGTTAATAATCAGAGTTCTCCCAAACTGATTTCTGAATTCTTTTTCTCTTTGATCTCATGAATGATATAGTATGCTTTTTATAAACAATGTTTCCATACTAATAATACTTTTTCCCTTTTTTTTTTTTTTTTTTTTAGGTTTGTAAAGTTACCACAAAGAACCCATTATTCTTTTTTTTTTTTTTTCTAGTGATTATTTTTTAATTTTTAGATAAAGTTAACCCAAAGCACCGTTTTTGTTTATGTATATATTTTTTTTTCAAGACTTACCACTTGAACATTCTTAACATTAGTAATGTATTTTTGGTGTGTTTTTTTAAAACTCAATGAGATTGTTGTCCCTTGTTAATTTAACATTGTGTGTAAAATCAATGATTTAAAAGAAAACACATAAAAGTCTTTTGCTAAACTCAAAAAAGATCCATTTATTCATGGTCAAAATAAAATAAAGAGGAAGTCAACGCTGGAAAAAGTCGGTGTACAAGAAAATTGGGATCTTGAGGAGTCCATATAAGAGGGAGCACAATCTGGTCCAAGAATCCCAGAGATCAACAGCACCAGCAGATGATCTAGATGTCCCCAGACTGTGGTACTACAACAGCCTGCGTCTTCTGTCAGACCAGACTGAACCCAGGTCATCACTTTCTTCTCTTCCCTGCAGCCTTTCCTCCACGCTGCCCTGCAGCCTTCCCTGCAGCCTTCCCTGCAGCCTTCCCTGTAGCCTTCCCTGTAGCCTTCTTTTGAGGCTGTGGCTCTGGTGTTTCAGTTGTGGCAGGAGGAGGAGGAGGAGGAGGAGGAGGAGGAGGAGGAGGGGGGGGGGCTGCCTCATGTAGTTGGGTGTTTTTGGTTAGCGTGCCCTGCAGCCCCTTATGGATTGTTTCCCCAAATAGGCGCTCACAAATGAGGCGCTGCTCCCAATCCATCTGAAGAAGCCTGCTGGCTAAGTAGCAGCCATAGGCTTCTTCCGCTTCGGGGGGGCTTGTTAAAAAACGGGTGGCCTGTTGCATGAGGCGCAGGGACGCGTCCTGTGTGACCATCCCCTTCCTGGCCCTTTTTTTGGGAA